>PVLA01000629.1:0-498188 GCA_004027455.1 Hydrochoerus hydrochaeris
GATAGTTCCATGACAAAGAACAGCTGAAGAACTTCATGATCACCAAACCAACCCTACAAAGAATACTGAAAGACATTCTAGATACACATAGGAAAAAAACACAATTAAACAGAATGGAAAGGTAGAGATACAACAGCAGAAAGATAACATGTCAACAATAAACCAATATATAATGGTTATAACCATTAATGTAAATGGCCTCAATTCACAAATTAAAAGAAATAGACTGGCAGAATGGATCAAGAAACAATGTCCAACCATATGCTGGCTACAAGAAACCCATCTAACCCAAAAGGAAATTCACAGACTGACAGTGCAAGGATGGAAAATAATACTTCATGCAACAGGAACTCAAAAAAAAAGCAGGGGTAGTTATTCTGTTGGCAGACAATGTGAACTTCAAACCAAGAGTGATCCAAAGATATAAAGAAGGTCACTATACACTACTTAAGGCATAACTTCAACTGGAAGAGATAACAATATTAAATATATATGCACCAAATTCCAGAGCACCAAGCTATACAAAGCAAGTATTAACATAAATGAAAAATCAAATAAACAATAACACAATAGTAACAGGAGACCTTAACATGCCTTTGACACAAAGGGAAAGATCAACTAGACAGAAAATCAGCAAAGAAATACCAGAACTGAATCAAACCTGTGAACAAATGGACTTGATAGACGTATACAGAGTGTTCCACCCAACAACATCAGAATATACATTCTTCTCAGCATTACATGGGACATTCTCTAAAATAGACCATATACTAGCCCACAGAACATATTTAAGTAAATGCAAAAGAATTGAAATTATCCCATGCATGTTATTGGATCATAGCACCATGAAACTAGAAATTAATGATAAAAGAAATTGCAAAAAAACCACAAACACATGGACATGGAATAATACACTCTTGACCAATCAATGGGTCACAGGGGAAATTAAAGAAGGAATTAAACAATATCCACAAGGGAATGAAAATACAAATATAACTTACAGGAACTTGTGGGATGCAATGAAAACAGTCCTCAGAGGAAAATTTATTGCACTGAGTTCCCACATTAGGAAAACAGAATGAACACAAATAAACAACCTGATACTATACCCCAAACACCTAGAAAAAGAAGAGCAATCCAGACCCAAAGCCAAAAGAAGGGAGAAAATTATAAAGATTAGAGCAGAAATGAATGCAGTGGAGACTAAGCAAACAATATAAACAATCAATGAGTCAAAGGGTTAGTTCTTTGAAAGAATAAATAAAATTGATGAGCCCCTAGCCAACCTAATTTTAAAAAGGAAAGGAAAAATTCAAATTCATGCAATTCAGAATGAAAAAGATGAAATCACCACAGAGTCTGTGGTAATAAGATCATCAACACTTATTTCTAAAACCTCTACCCTCATAGGTTTGATAACACAGAAGAAATGGACAGATTCCTAGAACTATGTGGACCACCGAAGCTGGATCAAGAAGATCTAAAACTATGAATAACCCAATTTTATTAATGAAAATGAAAATGTAATTAAGTCCTTACCAACAAAGAAGAGCCCAGGCCTAGATGGATTCACTGTGGAATTCTACAAGAAATAAAAAAGAAGACTTAATTCTGACACTCCCCAAACTCTTCAATGAAATTGAAAGTGAAGCAATTCTTCATAAGTCATTCCTGGAAGCAAATATTACTCTAGTATCAAAACCTGATAAAGACCCAACTAAAAAGGAGAACTACAAGTCAACCTCACTAATGAGCATAGATGCAAAAATTCTCAATAGAAGATTGGCAAACAGGATGCAGCAAATCATCAAGAAGATTATACACCATGACTAAGTGGGATTCATCCCAGGCATGCAGGGATGGTTCAACATCTGTAAATCAATAAATGTAATACAGCCAAATGTAAGAATCACATGATCATTTCTATAGATGCAGAAAAAGCTTTTGATAAGATCCAACACTCATTCATGTTAAGAACCTTACAGAGAATTGGAATAGATGGTCATTACCCCAATATGATAAAGGCCATCTACCACAAACCAAAAGCCAGTGTCATATTAAATGGCCCAAAACTGAAAGCCTTTACCTTGCAATCAGGCACAAGACAAGGCTGTCCCTTATCACCACTCCTATTCAACATAGTACTGGAAATACTGGCCAGAACAATTAGACACCAGAGAGAAATAAAAGGAGAAAGGATAGGAAAAGAGGAAGTTAAATGATCATCATTTGCACGTGACATGATACTCTACCCCCAAAACTCCAATAAAAGACTCCTAGATATAATAAATGCATTCAGCAATGTAGTTGGATACAAATTTCAAGACTCAAAAATCAATAGCATTCTTATATACTAACAACAAAATCACCAAGAGAGAAATAAGAGAAGCCACAACCTTCACACTAGCATCCAAAAAAATGAAATACTTAGGAATTAATATAATGAAAGAAGTAAAAGAATTATACAGGGAAAAAAGTACAATACCCTGAAAAAGAAATTGAAGAGGATCTCAGAAAATGGAAAGACATCCCTTGTTCATGGATAGGAACAGTAAATATTGTGAAAATGGCCATTCTCCCAAAATTGTTATACAGATTCAATGCAATCCCATTGAAAATACCACTAACATACCTCATAGATCTAGAGAAATCACTCCTAAAATTCATCTGGAACCAGAAAGGACCTAGAATAGCAAAGGCAATTCTAAGCAGAAAAGGCAAGGCAGGAGGCAACACAATCCCTGACTTGAGGTTATACTACAAAGCTACTGTAATAAAAATCAATGTGGTACTGGAACAAAAACAGACTTGAAGATCAATGGAATTGATTAGAAGATACAACCACAACTACAAACACACTGAACCACCTTATCTTTGATAAAGGTGCCAAACATGTTCACTGGAAGAACAATAGTCTCTTTAATAAACGGTGCTAGAAAAACTGGCTATCCATATGCTGAAAACTAAAACTAGGCCCATGCCTATCACCATGTACTAAACCAAAATCTAAATGGATCAAAGATTTAAATATTAAAACAGAAGCACTAACTCTGTTGGAAGACAAAGTAGGTAAAAATCTTGAAGACATAGGAGTAGGTAGAGAATTCATGAACAAGAACCAAACTGCATGGGAAATACTTCCCAGAATCAATAACTGGGATCACGTCTTATTAAAGAGTTTCTGCATGTCACAAGAAATCTCCAGCAGAGTGAAAAGAAAACCCACAAATTGGGAAAAAATCTTAATGAACTGTCCCTCAGACAAAGGACTTCTGTCTAGAACTAATAAAGAATTTAAAAAAAATTAGACCCCCAAAATTCAAAGATCCAATCCAAAAATGGGCATCCAAGATGAACACACAGTTCTCAGATGAAGAAATATGACTGACAAATAAATACATGAAAAAATGTTCATCATCATTGGTCATTAGAGAAATGCAGATTAAAACCACACTGAGATTCCATCTCACTCTGGAAAGAATGGTCAGGATCAAAACAACTTCTAATAACAAATGCTGGAGAGGCTGTTGGGAAAAAGAACTCTTCTGCACTGTTGGTGGGAATGCAGACTGGTGTAACCACTGTGGAGGACAGTCTGGAGATTCCTCAAAAAGCTGGGATTGGAAATCCCATTTGACCCAGGTATTTCACTCCTAGGCATATTCCCAGAAGAACTGAAAACATCATACCACAGAGATATATGTGCACCCATGTTTATAGCAGCACAATTTGTAATAGCCAGATCTTGGAAACAACCTAAGTGCCCATCAACACAGGAATGGATAAAAAAATTTGTGGTACTTTTATACAATTATAAAAGTATATATAAGTATACTTTTATACTACTCAGCTATAAAGAATGATCACATTGATATATTTAGAAATAAATGGATGCAACTTGAGACCATACTCATAAGCGAAATAAATCAAATTCAAATGTATAAATAACATATAGTCTCCCTAGTGTAACAAATGGTAAGAGTACACACGATTCTATGGTAATCATAGTTCACCATTATATCGCTTTGAAGTCTTATAATGTTTTCATTCATTGGTTGTAATGGTTTTATTCTGTTTTGTTTGATATTATTATGTGTGATGGTATGGACAGTTACTTTTAAGAAAACAAGACAATATGGAAACCATTGCTGATTTAATATCATCTTTCTTTGAAGTCCTACTATGTTTTTATTTTTCTATTACAATTGGTTCTATCATATTGTATCTTATTGGATTTTAATATGTATGTAGTATAAACAAATTTGTTATGGAAAATGATTTATTATAGTAACCATTGTTCATCTTCTGTTATTTGGTTTAGAATGCCCTGTAATACTTTCATTCTCTTGAATGGTTGTATTCTAAAAAAAAATCACAAACTGTTATCAGTAAGTATTCAGAATAGCACAAAAGTTTTATTTAATACTTTTACAAGATTGGTGTAAAGGTATATGTGTAAGCTGTTTATGTGTTTTTCTTCCATAGCACCTTTTAACATATTATGTATTTGTAACTTTAGAAGTTGTATAAAGACCTTTAATCTGAATGCTGTGGCATTATAAGGTTAAAGGTTTTTTTTTTAATTTTCTCAACACATCTTAATGGTATTCTTGATTTTGAATGTCTTTGTAATGTGTTATATTCTATTTAAGTACATAAATTCTATATGTTCATAAACAACATTTGCTCAATTCAGTTACAGCTATACTAAAGGATTAATATAATCTGAAGAGAAACCAGACTACCATTTGCAACTGTAGGTGTTAGGAGTAGTGGTTGAGGAAGTTCATGCCTAAGGCTTCCTTTAGATAGCTATTTCTTCTGTTTGAATTAAGACCTGGCCAAAATCTGCATTTCATTCTGCACCTGTTAATACTGTCAACTTGACTAGATTAATAAATTACATCGATTAAATTAAATTGATGCGAAACCCAGAGTATTTTCTGACTTCTAACAGTGTTACAATCATCAGAGCAAAATTCCTTTTTTATTAATCTAGGAGGAAAGGCTATTGGATCTTAAAGGTTATCAGTGGGTTAGTTTGCTGACACTTATGGATGACTGTGCTGCTAAGAGATGAGGCTCAGTTCTGGCAGGAAGGTCACTAACAGTGTGCCTTTGGACAGTATCTCTCATGGTGCTCTTCCCCGTACTCTGATCTTCAGCCAGTGTGAAGTGAGCAACTTTGTTTTACCACGACTTTTGACATGATGTTCCTGCCTTGGAACCAGCTTGCTAGGGACTAAAACCTCTGAAATCATAAGTCTATTTCTCTCTTTAGGTTGTGTGTGTTAGCCATTTTGTCCTACCTGTAGGAGAGTTGATCAATACAGTGCCTCAAAGATGAAAGATTAGGTGAGTTACCAGATGGTTTGTCTCAAACTTTGTCTTTTGAAAATATTTTAACATCATAAGAATAAAAGATAAAATAAATTATGACTATATTATATATCATTATATATATATATATATATTTACTAGATTTTATTTAACCTTTTCTTTGTTTCTGGATCTTTGTTGCTGTTTTAAATAATTCCATTATTTAATGGGCAACTTGGAACATATATTACTACTTGTATTTCTAAAAATTTCCATTGTAAAGACTTCTATAAATGACATTACTGCCCTACACGTTGTGTGATTTTGAGGAAAATTATGTCTCCTGGGCCTCAGTTTCCTCACTTGTGAAATGGGGATAGAAACTGATTATAAAGATTTAATGAGATATTGAGCCAATGCTATTAAAAATTGTCAATAAATTTTCTTTTTGAAAATGTTAATAATTATTTCTATCTAATGAGAGCATTCTTATATACATTTCCTGAGCTTCAGTTTGCTAAATAATAGCACAATTGCCAAATATTTGAATGAGAGCGAGTTGTAAATAAATTTTTATTTGCTTTTGTAGAGGTATGTGAGATCCTCCCAACCACCCCTAAATTCTTATGTAGGCATTTTGGCTGAATTTAGAAATTCAATAAAATTTCTGATTAACAAGAAAAAAATCATAAAAGTTTAATTAATTTACATGTACATGGAGATCTTCACAAGAGAGTAAAGTCCAAACAAAGCTTGAAGCTTTTATACTGTTTTAAATAAAAATGAATAAATTTATGAAAGAACAGCAGGGCAAATGGATCTCTACAGTAAGATAATAAATCTTAGGAATATTATCAAAAATACATCGTGTATGGGGATTGAATTGTAAAAGCTAGCAGATTACTATTTAGTGAAGACTGACTTCACTGAGTTTGTTTATTTCGGTGAACAGTGGTGTTGATTGCTAGCCTTTGTTGGTTAAAGCTACTTTTCAATTTTGGTTTGTGTGACAGTTAATATTGTTTATCGACTTGACTAAAATGAAAGATGCCTAGAAAATTAGTGAAAAAAAAATTCTTGAAGATTGGCATGTGGGTCAGTAGTAAACTGAGGTGAGGAAGACCCACTCTAGATAATAGGCTGGAACCTGAGATGGAACAAAACGTGAAAGAAGGGACTCCACATCCTTCAGTCTTTGAATGCAGACTTGCACCAGTGACTCTCCAGGGAGGTTTTAGGTCTTCATCTTTGACTTGGGGCTGTATCATAGGTCCCTCTTTTTCTGAGGTTTCTAGCTTCTTGAACTAAGTGTCTATTGATTTCTCCAGTTTTCTAGCTGCAACTGGCCATTATGGAACTATACAGCCTTCTGTGAGATAAACCAAATCAATAAATCTATGTATATATTCTGTTGGGTCTAGTCCTCTGGAGAATATTAATACAATGTAAGCAGGATGTTTCTCACAAAAGAACTTTTGTGGCTTGTTGCATGTAGGAAAAGATGACGTTTTCTCAAAGTATGTTTCCTCAAGTAACATACCTGTTCAAAATAGATCCCACCTCCTACCTGCAAATCAACTATAAAATCATCAGTGGACTAATCCACTAATGATTATCAGGTCCCTATGATCTAAATCACTTCTCCAAAGCCCCACCTCAGTGTATGAGTTTTGAAGGAACATCTAGATATAAACTATAACATTCTACCTGAAGAATCATGTGTATTCCTTCATGCAAAATGCATTTAGTCCATTTCCAAGAATTTCCAAATTCCTAAGATGTTAAGCACTGCTGAAAAGTCCAAGTCCCAAAGTCTTCTCAGATTTAAGGCAAACTCTTAGTTACAAGCCCCTGTAAAACTCAAAAGAAAGTTAAACACTGATGAAATATAAAAGCACATTCCCATTCCAAAAGGAAGAGATAGGGGTCTAGAAAGCAATGAGATTGAAGCAAGACCTCAACCTGGAAGACCAAACATTAAATCCTGTAAGTCGATGTCCAGCACCCTGGGAAAATCATGGTGAGATGTAAACTTCAAAAGGCTTGGGTGGCCCTGTCTTTATAGCACTGATGGTGATTGTAACTCCTCATGGCTTATTTATTTATTTATTTATTTTTTAGACAAGGTGTCACTACATAGTGCAGACTGTCCTTGAACTCTCTCTGTAGTGCAGGTTGTCCTCAAACTCACAGGGATCTTTCTGCCCCAGCCTGGTTACAGGTGTGTGCCACCATTCCCAGCTCATGACCTCTTTCTTGGGTCAGTTTTGCTGAATCTCTGGGGCCTTCCTTAGGCACTCCATCTTTTTGGATTTTCCAACATTCTTGGATCTCCACTGTGCTCCCAGCTTCACTCTCTCTGCTTCCTGCCTCCATGTTGTGAGCTGCTGCTTCTCTGCCACATGATTATGGACTAAACTCTACAAACTGTGAGCCAAAATAATCCATTCCTCCTTTAAATTGTGGATATGGGGGATTGTGTCTCTGTCATGAGAAAGTAACTATGACATAATATTATAAGATATTTATAAAATAAAGAGCTGTACAGTATGGTAATATATTTGATAGATTTTTTTTCTAATCTTCTATAGATACAAAAGTACCAGATAATTTTTAAACCTGGTATGACAGTTAATCTTGGTGGTCAACTTGATAGACTTGATAAGCATGTATGAGATTAGTAAGACACACTTCCTGGTATGTCTGAGTGGATAATGGGGGCTTGACTTTGTAGACTATGCCTGGCTCTTGACCCTTCCCTTTTGGGCCTGTCCCTTGCTGTTGACTTCTATTAGTTGAGCAGCTTTCCTCCACTGTGGCCTTCTGCCAAGATGCTTGTGCCAAGCTTGTGCCAAGAAGTCAGCTGACCACAGATTGAAACTTTTGAAATTTTAACATAAAATTTCTTTTCTTTTCAAAGTTGTGTATGTAAGTTATTTTGTACCAGCAAGAGAAAGGTGAATAATACAGCTGGAGAAGAGGCAGAGAGGCTAACGGATTTTCCAGAATAATTATCCTTCAGGGGAAGTGCCTTGTCATGTGGAGCTTATGTGCCATGCTAGTTCATACGTCCAGTAGATAGAAGTGGAAAAATCTTTCTCTATATCATCCATGAATCTATGCATTATAAGCAAATGAGATGCTTTCTTAAAACCACCCATTAAATAGTAGAAAAAGTTACACATACAAAGTATGTGATGAATAATTAAGCAAATATTGGATATGCTACTCTATAAATGGAACTCTACCTCTAATGACCTTGCTAACAATGACAATGTGAATTAATTTAAACAGTTCTTTATAAACTTTGCTTTAAAAAATATTGGCAATGAACTAAAAAGCTCAGGTAATGTTACTTAGATTCTTCATTCTATTCTTCCACAGAACTTTAAATTGTAGTTTATAAAAATTAATTTAAAATGCTCTCTAAGCTGAAACAATTTCATAATGAGTTTCATGCTTATGGACATGCCTTGTAAAGCTGGATCTCCAAGTAGTGCCAGGGGGTTACCAAAGGATTAATCTGGCCAGCTGCTTCTGGATGCTATTTTAAGGTCAGTATGTAATGTGTACTTTTTAAAAAGCAAATCTTCCTGTTGTGTTGCCCCAGAAAAGTTGATGAGATCTCTACATGAAGAAGAACTATATAGTCTCTGATACTTAAATTACTTCCTTGGTCATATTTCAGTTCCTTATAGAAGGAGATTACCACACAGAGGAAAATCTGATGCTCCTGGTCAATCCATATCAAAATAAAGCATCAAGTTAGAATTTACTCTCAGCTCTGGGCATTTCCACTACTTCAGAATTATTGTGAAGGTATTTTTGAGATATTTTATCTGCTGTCAATTGAAAATTAGCAGAAAATATGAACAAAACACACAGAATGCCAAAAAAGCTGCCTTTTTAAATAATATTTTTGTGAAATTGTCATTGTAAAATCAATAAAATATAAAGAAAATAAAAATCCACTATATTATTACTAGATAGAATATCATTTAAAATGCATATTTATAAATCAGCATCTTTCATGGAGTTGGGATCTTATATAAGTTCTGCTGCTTTTCTCTTAAGGGTGTGTAATGTGATTACTATGGATTGTCCAACACGGTAGGCTTCTATCATGTTTAAATAAATCTTCTATTTTTAGACGTTTAGATTGTTTTCAACTTTTTCACTGTTATGTACTGTATAATGGCATGGAAAACATCCTTAAAATAAATATGCATATGGTTTTTAACTTAGATAGTTTTTGGAGTTATATTACTGAATCAAAAAGTGGACATTTCCTTTCACAGTCTTCCTTCTCTTAGGCAATTTAATACTTCTGTGTATATTTTTCTGTAAAACAAGCAAAACGAAATTATGCATAGTATTGTTAGCTTATTTGTGTTTTCCCTCCCTTTCCATTGCTTAGCTATTCTATAACTTCTTGGTAACAAACTCTGGAGACATACATTTATTTGTAAGAGATTTCTTGGCAGAGTTCTAAGCAATAACACCATGAGGGAAGCATTTTGAACCAGAAAGGATGAACTAAAATGTTATAACAGCAAAATCTTCAGCCATCCACCTGGGAGCTCTGAAGCTCACAAGGCCTCAGTGCTTTCTTGAATTAAGGCATCTCTTGGTATCCCCCCTCACCCTATTGACAGGTGCTCAGAATTATGTAGGCTACCTTGGACAAGGCCATAGAAATTTGGCTGCAATAGAAATTTGTAATTGGCTGCCTAACCCAAGTGGGAGTATGGAGAATGAACTATGAGGTATTCAGTAATCTACCTATGAATTTTGCCTTATCAACCAGGAAGAGGTAGGGTATAACTAAAAATAAATAATGGCTGGGGTATACCTTAGTTATAAGATTGTTTAATACAGTGTTTAATATGGTGAGGCACCAGTTTGATCCCCAGCATCTCAAGTTAGGGCTTATGAGGCTGGTGGTGAAGAAATGACTCTCAACTGAGAAGAGGTTAGTTTTTTTTCTGGAATCCTAAACCGGAAGATATATTCGAACAGGGTCAAATCCTCAGATCTGTACCTCTTTTTCATATAAATGTTCCATACCTCAATAAATCCTCTACAACTTTAAAAAAATTCTGGTCTGTAATTGAAAACCTCCCCCTTGAGAACTAAAAAATGTTAATGATCCCTACTCTAGAAGTCAAGATATCCTACTCTAAACTGTGGTGGTGCACACCTGTAATCCAGCATTCAGGGAATTTAAGGGCAGGAGAGCAATTTCAATTTCAGCTGTGAAACATAATGATTTCACAAGACCTTGTCTCAAAGTCTTAAAAAAATAAATAAAAAGAACTGGAGATGAAGGCCCTGGGCTCAATTCCCAGTACCGGGGGTGGGTGGCGGGAGAGTCTCACTCTAGAACTCAAAAACAAATATTTTTTTAAACTTGTGATCTCTGAATGGGCCACTTAGAAGCCTTTTTTGACAGAGCAAACTTTAAACATAGTTTTTATACATCAGTGTCCCCAGTTTAAGGGATTTTTCTTTGCTGAGTCTCATTGTGATAACTACAAGGTGACTACATTTTTATCATTAAAATTTTACAATTAAAAATACTTCGTTATCAACTCCTGATAGATTTCTCTCCTATCCCAAAATATTCTACTTGAAATGCTTCATTAGATATTTATTACATAGGGAGTGTTCTTTAAGGGGATATTTGTATTGCCATTGTACCTAAATATAATTGGTAAATATTAAGATTGTTTCTACTATTTAAGATACAAATTTAACATCATGTAAATATGCTAAAATACTTAATAAAAGCATAGTACTTTATTGCTGTACTTTAGAAGCAGAGATGGGCATATACATGGTAAGGGTCATTTAGAATACATTCTACTCTGTTACTCCCACTGAATAAGGCTCTAAATCTTGGGCAGAATATGTGTAGCAGATACAGTATGTAAGGACTCTAAAAGACAAATAGCACCAGCTAAGGGGAGGTAGACCAGAATTTGAAATATCACTAAACTTGTGGTGAGCTCACACTTTTTACTATAGTATCTTTCAGCTTTTACTCAAGGCTTCTCAAAACCTGTGAAAGCACATTGGTAGGAAAAGCCTTCCAGCTCTGACTCAAGATCAAGAAAGTGGTCTCCTACTAGCAACAGAATTGCTGTGAAGGCTTGCAGGAACCTCAAATGCTAAAGGAAGAGAACTTTCTTTTCTGATTGGAAGAAGGTCCTAAGAGAGTAGGGCAAACTCTTATTTCTGTTTTTCTGTCTCTGTTCCCTACCTGTTGTGGATAGAGTGGCAAGAAATGAATGGCAGGGAATTGTAAATAGAACTTCAATTTTTTGATTGGAGGACTAAAACCACAAGCTCCAGGGAACCTGAAAGTAGGGGAGGGAGAGCAGAGGGGGAGAAGCCTTGGAAAGGGATCCTATGGAACTGTTTAGGAATTTCAAAGTGATAGCAACATTTGTTCCTCTCAAAGTGAGTAAGAGCATCAGTTTTTCTACCTCCTTTTCAACACTTGGAATTGTCTTTTAAATTTTAACCATTTCAGCATTTATATATTGTAATTTTAACTTGTAGTTCTCTATTGATGTGGTACATATTTCATTTGCATATTGGCCATTAATATTTTTTAAGTGATGTATTCGCTCTTTTTTTCATTTTACTAGTTTTTAACTAAAGATGTATTTAAGAGGACTTGTTCTTGTATCTTCTCAATTGTTTCTTCCTCATATTAGCTCTTCTCTTTTCCTACATGGTGAGATCTGGCTTTCTGTTCCAGAATCTTTTTGGAATTTTTGTCCACTTTTAGCCTGGTGATAACCACCCTGCTGGGGTGAATACCCACATTGAGAAGTGTGCCCTTTACTTTTCCCCACAGTTCCCATTCAGGATAGACAATGTATTTCTTGTATACCTGGACTATTTTGCCAATTTGCCAACGTTTTATGTACTTGAACAACCTGAACTTCATTATCCTTTTGGGTGGGTATACATCAAAAAATGTTTTTCTGTCTGGGCTCTTTGGAAAGAGGAGCAGACAGAATCTTCCTGTGAACATAGGAAGGTGCATTAAAATGCTTTTTTGGGGTTCTTGCTTTTGTCTGAAATCACAAAGGGATTGAACATCATTTTGGTTCTTGTAGCTCCAGCAATGGCTGCAAAAGGGAATAGGTGATGTATTTGAGTGGTTTGTGTTCTTACTACTATATTAACTATGATGTTAAAGTTATTTTCTAAATAAAGGTTCTTTATATATCTGGATAGAAGGTCTTTGTTGGGAATCTGAATGTTAGTATTTCTTCCAGTCTGTCACTTAAATTTTAATTTTCTGAAATGGAATGAGCAGACTATTTATTTTTGAAGAAACATGCTTTCTCATTTTTCAATGTTTTATTAAACACAACTTTGCCTTAAAATGATTGTGAAGACCTTCTTCTCTATTTTCATATAAAAATTCTATATTTTTTAGTTTTCTTTTTTTGCATCTTTGATCAATTTCAAATTAATGTTATGTATAGTGTGAAGAGAAGAGGTCTTTCCCTGCCCCATCTTTCTCTCTTTTAATATCATCTCTTAATTTTTTTTTTTTAATCTTTGGCCTGTCTACCCAAGAGCTTGAACAAGTAAGTCCTTAAATGGTAATGACATTGAACAGATAAAATGCCAGAAGAATAAGTATATAAAGTAAACATTAAGGTCTAGTTCTGAAAACCACCAATAAATACTGAAAATTCAGAAAACTCTTCAAAGAATAAAGTCTTTTTCTGAAAAATGTGTGAATCTTTAAAATGGCATGCTTATAAGAAAGACTAAAATTGATTTGTTTGTAGGAAAATCAGTCTCCGTCAAATATTAAGTACACTTCTTAGTCATTATGCAACTAGATTGCTCTGATTTTCTTTTGATCTTGTCAATAGCATCTTACTGAGACTGGGGACTTTAATGATGTGATAGGACAAGTAATAATACCTCAAACACTTCTACATTTTAATTCCTGGAACCTGAGAACATGTTAAATTGATGATATGTTACTGGTGCTGAAGATGGAAGATGAGTCATAACCAGGAATGTAGGCTAGGAAAAACAAGGACACTGACTTTCCCTCTAGGTCCTCTAGGAATGCAGCCCTGCTGACATGGGGTTTTAACCCCCTGGGACTGAGTCTTTGTTTCACATGTGGCTTATTTCTTTTCTAACACAATTTGTTGAATTAACTATCCTCTCTTGATTGAATTAGTGTATAATTTTTGTTAAAAATTAACTGACCATATATTTGTGGTTCTATTTACGGACAATATTTCATTCCACTGCTCTGAGTGTCTGTCCTTACGCCAGTACCATGATCACTGTAACTTTATAGTGAGTTGGAGAATAAAAGCTTAAAATTTGTTCTTCAGAAAATTGTTTGGGTTATTTTAAGTCATTGGTATTTCTACTTAAATCTCAGTACTAATTTTCTCTTTTTGTTTTTCATCTAAAAAGCTCCCTAACACTTACCTGCAACTAGAATAGCATTGAGACTATATACCAATTAGGAAAGATTTGACCTCTTACTCTTGAATATTCCAATTTATGAACATAGTACATGCCTTTATTCATTATGTTTTTATTAATTTATCTTAGCAACAGTTTATAATTTTGTTTATACAGATATGAAACATTTTATTACATTGATCCCTAACATTTCATGTTTTTATACTTTTATATTTGATATTATTAATTTTTATTTTGTAATTTTTTGGCTCATATATACAAACACGATTCTTATACACTGACCTTATATCCTTCTGCTTTTATTAGTTCTACTAAATATGTGTTAGATTATTTAGAATTTTTTGTTTGTCATCATGGCATTTATGAACAGAGAATTTTTTGTCTTATTTCTCTTTCCAATCTATATTCCTTTTTCTTCATTTATTGACTTGTTGTACAATTCTGGTATTATATAAAATAAAAATTCAGTGTTCTAATTTATTATCTGATATGGAGAATACTTAATCTTTGCATAGTAAGTATGAAGTTAACTGTCAAATTTCTATAAGTACCTTTTTCAGGTTATAGAAATTCCTTTCTATTCTTAATTCACTGAGAGTTTTTATCATGAATGAATGTTGGGATTTTGCCAACTGAGATGATCATATGGATTTTTTCTTTATTCTGTTTATGTTTAATTTAATTTATTGATTTTTAAAAGTTAAATCAATATGGCAAAGAACTACATTTGGTCATAATATATTTTCATCTTTACATATTGTTCAACTCAGTGTGGTAATTTTCTCTTGAGGATATTTGCAAATATTTTCATGAGAGATACTGACCAGTAGTTATATTTTTTGATGATATCTTTGCTGTTGGTGTCAG
This sequence comes from Hydrochoerus hydrochaeris, assembly GCA_004027455.1. Lineage (NCBI taxonomy): Eukaryota > Metazoa > Chordata > Mammalia > Rodentia > Hydrochaeridae > Hydrochoerus > Hydrochoerus hydrochaeris. The sequence continues at coordinate 14,668 of PVLA01000629.1, forward strand.
AGAAATGCTTATCTTCTAAGATGATTTATGAGATTTTTCTTTCTTACTGTGTTTTGAACAAAGTAACATTGATATTATTTCCTCCTTAAATGTTTGATATAGTAGTGAATGAGCATCTATTTGGAGAATAACAATATGCACTAGGGTAATGATGGTGGATTGCCTACTGTTTTTTTAAAAAATTTTATTTTATCTTATTTTATTTTAAAGAGAATAAAACAAAAAAGAACAGAACAAAGAAAATCAGATCAGAAAAATGCAAGCAACACAGAACTTCACAACAAGACAACAGGATATCAACAGTAGCTACCATAATATCTCTTTTCTTTGAAACAGTTGAACATACCTTCACGCACAATAATATCAAACATAAAAATAGTATAAAACCATTCAAGAGAATGAAAGTATTACAGGACATTCAAAACCATATAACAGAAAATGAACAATGACTACTATAATATTTCATTTTCCTTAAAAAATTTGTTTATACTATCACACATATTAAAATCCAACAAGGTACAACAATGGAAACAGAAGAACAAAAGCATGGTAGGACTTCAAAGCAAAATGATAGCAAATAAACAATGGCTGCCATAATGTCTTGTTTTCTTTTTTAAAAAAAATTATTTATTTTATTTGTCCCAGCAGAACAAGATGGGACAAAGCCAACTGAGACAATGTAGTGAAATTGGTACAGAACTTCACAGCAGGTTACTGGGATAACAGGAATAAGTACAATAGTATATCTCATTTTCTTTACAATAGTTGTTCCTTCTATCAGGTATAGCAAAATCAAAGAAAATACTGAACTTATAAAAACAAAATATTGAATAGAGCAATACCATTAATCAGAACAGAGCAAAAGAGTGATAAAAATATTTGCCTTCATAGACATGACAGAAGGAAATCCCCCTTATCTGCTATATTGCATATAGTCAAACTCTCAAGAGATGCTCAGATCTCTGGCTTTCACTTGCTTATGGGGCGGGGGGGGGGGTTGGAATGGATGTTTGATTCTTAGCCCGTGCACCAGTAGGCTCACAGGTGCTTATCCGAGTGGCGAGCTGGCTGCTTGTTTTCCCAGTGCCCCAAGTTCCAACATGGCATGGATCTCAGGAAATGCTGATGGTTCTCACCCTGGGGTGGCCATGGCTTGCCAGGCCACAGCCACTTACCAGAGCAGTGAGCTGGCTGCTTGTTTTCCCAGCACCCCAAGTTCCAACATGCCATGGATCTCAGGAAATGCTGACGGTTCTCTCCTCGGGGTGGCCATAGCTTACCAGGCCACAGCCACTTATCAGAGCATCGAGCTGGCTGCTTGTTTTCCCAGTGCCCCAAGTTCCAACATGGTGTGGATCTCAGGGAATGCTGATGGTTCTTGCCCTGGGGCAGCCGTGGCTTGCCAGGCCACAGCCACTTAATATTTGTTTTCTTCAAAATAGCTGTTCACACCATAACACGTAATAAAATCAAACAAAAAAGAATAAAACTATTCCAACCAATGAATGAAAACATTATAAGACTTCAAAGCAATATAATGGGAAACTATGATTACCACAAAATCTTATGTATTCTTACTCTTTCTTACACTAGGAAGACTATACAGTATTTACACATGTGAGTTTGATTTATTTAACTTGAGTATGGTCCCAAGTTGCATCAATTTATTTATAAATATCTCAATGTGATCATTGTTTATAGCTGATACCACAACTTTTTTATCCATTCCTCAGTTGATGGGCACTTTGGTTGTTTTCAAGATCTGGCTATTACAAATTGTGCTACTATAAACATGGGTGCACATATATCACTGTGCTATGATGTTTTCAGTTCTTCTGGCAATATGCCTACAAGTGGAATAGCAGGATCAAATGAGACTTCCAATCCCAGATTTTTGAGGAACCTCCAGACTGACCTCCACAGTAGTTGCACCAGTCTGCACTCCCACCAACAATGCAGAAGAGTTCCTTTTTCCCCACAGTCTCTCCAGCATTTGTTGTTGGTAGTTCTCTTGATTCTGGCCATTCTTTCCAGAGTGAGATGGAATCTCAGTATGGTTTTAATTTGTATTTCTCTAATGATTAATGATGATGAACATTTTTTCATGTATTTATTTTCCATCTGTATTTCTTCATCTGAGAACTGTATTCATCTCAGATGCCCATTTTTGGATTGGGTCTTTGAATTACGGGGGTCTGATTTTGTAAAAATTCTTTAAATGTTCTAGACAGAAGTCCTTTGTCTGAGACTAAGGACTAAGTTAACTAAGATTTTTTCCCAATTTGTGGGTTTTCTTTTCACTATGCTAGAGATTTCTTTCAACATGCAGGAACTCTTTAATAAGACATGATCCCAGTTATTGATTCTGGGAAGTATTTCCTGTGCAGTTTGATTCTTATTCATGAATTCTCTACCTACCCCTATGTCTTCAAGATTTTTACCCACTTTGTCTTCCAACAGATTTAGTGCTTCTGTTTTAATATTTAGATCTTTGATCCATTTAGACTTTAGTTTAGTACATGGTGATAGGAATGGGTCTAGTTTTAGTTTTCAACATATGGAGAGCCAATTTTCCCAGCACCATTTATTGAAGAGAATATCTTTCTTCCAGTGGATGTGTTTGGCCATTTTATCAAAGAAAAGGTGGCTGAGTTTGTATTTTTAGTTGTATCTTCTAATCTATTTCACTGATCTTCAGATCTGTTTTTATTCCAGTACCATGTTGATTTTATTGCAGTAGCTTTGTAGTACAACTTCAAGTCAGGGATTGTGATGGCTCCTGACTTGCCTTTGTTGCTCAGAATTTCCTTTGCTATTTTAGGTCTCTTCTGGTTCTAGATAAATTTTAGGAGTGATTTCTCTAGATCTATGTGGCATGCTAGTGGTATTTTGACGGGGATTGCATTAAATCTGTATAACAATTTTGGGAGAATTGCCATTTACACAATGTTTGTACTTCATATCCATGAACAAGGGGTGCCTTTCCATTTTCTGAGATCCACTTTGATTTCCTTTTTCAGGGTATTATAATTTTCCCTGAATAGATCTTGTACTTATTTTGTTAGATTGATTCCTAAGTATTTCATTTTTTGGATGCTATTGTGAAGGGCGTGGCTTCTCTTATTTCTCTCTCAGTGATTTTGTTGTTAGTGTATAGGAATGCTATTGATTTTTCAGTGTTGACTTTGTTTCCAGTTACATGACTGAATTTATTTATTAAACATAGGTGTCTTTCACTGGAGTTTTGGGGGTCTTCTATGTAGAGTGTCATGTCATTTGTAAATAATGATAATTTAACTTTATCTTTTCATATTTTTACTCCTTTTACTTCTCTCTCTTGTCTAATTGCTTTGGCTAGTATTTCCAGCACTATGTTGGAATATAACTTTCAGTTTTTGGCCATTTAATATAATGTAACTACAAGTTATGGGAACCTGTGGGATACAATGAAAGCAGTCTTCAGAGTAAAATTTATGGCAGTGAATTCCCTCATCAGGAAAACAGAACGAACACAAATAAACAACCTGATGCTATACCTCGAACATCTAGAAAAAGAAGAGCAAGTCAAGCCAAAGCCAAAAGAAGGAGGAAATTATAAAGATCAGAGCAGATATCAATGCAATAGAGACTAAGTAAACAATACAAAGAATCAATGAATCAAAGAGTTCGTTCTTTGAAAGAATAAATAAAATTGATAAGCCCCTAACCAAATTAGAAAAGGAAAGAAAAAACTGAAATTCAAACCTGTTGGTTTGTCATAGACAGCCTTTGTCATATTGAAGTAAAGACAATCTATTCCAAGTATCTGTAAGGTCCTTATCATGAATAAGTGCTGGACCTTATCAAAAACTTTTTCTGCATCTATAGAAATGATCATGTGATTCCTATTTTTGGCTGTATTGATATGGTGGATTACATTTATTGATTTACGTATGTTGAACCATCCCTTCATTCCTGGGATGAATCCCACTTGGTCATGGTGTATGATCTTGACGGTTTGCTGCATCCTGTTTGCCAATCTTTTATTGAGAATTTTTGCATCTATGCTCATTAGTGAGATTGGCTTGTAGGTCTCCTTTTTAACTGGGTCTTTCTCAGGTTTTGGTACTACAGTAATATTTGCTTCCATGAACGAGTTAGGAAGAATTGTTTCCCTTTCAATTTCATTGAAGAGTTTGAGGAGTGTCAGAATTAAGTTTTCTTTTTATTTCTTGTAGAATTCCACAGTGAATCCATCTAGGTCTGGGCTCTTCTTTGTTGGTAAGGATTAAATTACATTTTCAATTTCATTAATAGAAATTGGGTTATTCAGCAGTTTTACATCTTCGTGACCCAGCTTTGGTATTTCATATGTTTCTAGGAATCTGTCCATTTCTTTGGTGTTATGGAACCTATGAGAGTAGAGGTTTTCGAAATAGGTGTTGATGATCTTCTGTATTTACACAGAGTCTTTAGTGATTTTACCCTTTTCATTCTTATTGCATGAATTTGAGTTTTTTCTTTCCTTTTTTAATTTGGTTAGGGGCTTATCAATTTTATTTATTCTTTCAAAGAACGAACTCTTTGATTCATTGATTCTTTGTATTGTTTACTTAGTCTCTATTGCATTGATATCTGCTCTGATCTTTATAATTTCCTCCTTCTTTTGGCTTTGGCTTGACTTGCTCTTCTTTTTCTAGATGTTTGAGGTATAGCATCAGGTTGTTTATTTGTTTTCATTCTGTTTTCCTGATGTGGGAATTCACTGCCATAAATTTTACTCTGAAGACTGCTTTCATTGTATCCCACAGGTTCCCGTAACTTGTAGTTACATTTTCATTTGCTTGTAGATATTGTTTAATTTCTTCTTTAATTTCCTCTGTGACCCACTGATTTCTCAGGAGTGTATTATTCAATTTCCATGTGTTTTAGGGGTTTTTGCAGTTTGTTTTATCATTAATTTCTAGTTTCATGGCACTATAATCCAATAACATGCATGGAATAATTTCAATTCTTTTGCATTTACTTAAGTATGTTTTGTGATTTATTATATGGTCTATTTTAGCGAATATCCCATGTACTGCTAAGAAGAATGTATATTCTGATGTTGTTGGATGAAACACTCTGTATACATCTATCAAGTCTATTTGTTCACAGGTGTGACTCAGTGCTTTTATTTTTTTGCTGATTTTCTGTCTGGTTGATATGTCCCTTCGTGTGCAAAGATCTACTGTTATATAAGTGGTGCTATTGCTTATTTGATTTTTTCTTTTCTGTTAATATTTGTTTGTACAGTTGGGTGCTCCAGAATTTGGTGCATATATATTTAGGATTGTTATCTCTTCCTCTTGAAGTTTTCCCTTAACTAGTATGTAGACACCTTCTTTATCTCTTTGGATCATTCTTGGTCTGAATTTCACATTGTCTGCAAACAGAATAGCTACCCCTGCTTTTTTTTTTTTTTTTTGGTGCCTGTTGCATGAGTATTGTTTTCCATCCTTTGACTTTCAGTCTATGAGTATCCTTTTGGGTTATATGGGTTTCTTCTCAACAGCATATGGTTGAATATTTTTTCTTGACCCATTCTGCTAGTCTGTTTCTTTTGATTGGTGAATTGAGGCCATTTACATTAATTGTTATAATTGTTATATATTGATTTATTCTAGACATGTTATCTTTCTGCTGTTACTTCTTTACCTTTCCACTCTGTTTAATCATCTGCCTTCTTAGTCATGTTTTTTCTATGTCTATTTAGACTATCTTTCAGTATACTTTGCAGGGTTTGTTTGGTGATCATGAAGTTCTTCAGCTGTTCTTTGTCATGGAAGTATCTTATTTCTCCATCGATTTTGAAGGACATTTTTGCTGGGTACATTAGTCTGGGTTGGAAAGTCATTTTCCTTTAGGATCTGAAATACATTACTCCATGGTCTTCTTGACTTCATTGTGTTGAGAAGTCTGCTGTGATTCTGATAGGTTTTCATTTATAGGTGATCTGTCTTTTCTTTCTAACATCTTTTAATATTCTGTTCTTATGTTGGATTTCTGGGATGTTGATTATTATATGTCTGGGTGTAGTTTTATTTTGGTTATGGCTATTTGGAGTTCTATATGCTTCACTAATCTGTATGTCAGTTTCCACTCTCATGTTTGGGAAATTTTCAGCTATTACTTCTGTAAATAGCCTCTTGATTTCATTTGTGTTGCCTCCTTCTTTTCCATTTATCCCTATCAATCTTATGTTGTTTTTCTTTGCATCATCTTGAAGCTGTTGAATTGTTATTTCCTGATTCCTTGTTATTTTTAAAAGATCTTTCCTCTCCTGTTCACTAGCTGCAATCTTGTCTTTGAGGTCTGAAATTCTATCTTCATTTTTGTTAAGGCAGTTTTGCCAACTTTTGTAGGAATTTTTGATTTCCTGTATATTTCTTTGAATCTGCTTCATGCATTCTGTCTGTTTCTTATATTGTTCATTCAGGGTTTCCATCTTTTTGCATTGTTCCTCTAATGCTTTAACTATGTCTTCTTTAGACATGTTCAGCATTTCTTTCATTATGTTTATCATTTCTTTTTTTGTCTGGGAGATTATTTCTGATTTGGATTGCCTACTGTTTTATCACTGTTTTATTTTTTTTCATTTTACTATTATGTTTTACACTCTTAAAAAAGAAAACTAAGAACAAAAATAAGAACACGAAAACAGTAGTGAAGCACTTGGGCCTCAAACTTCTTTTGTTAGAAGAATGTGATTGCAATTTCAATTGAGAAATAGATTCAGAAGTATGCAGATCATCCATTTCTTCTTTTGTCAAGTTGAAAAATTTATATAAGAAGTCACAAATTTATTGACATACACCTGTATACAATATTTCATTATTATTCTTTTAAGGCTTTTAAGACACAGTGGTATTCCTTTTTATTCCTACTATTGATAATTTTTCATTTTGTTTTAGAGAAAGAGCAAAACAAATAAGGGTAGAAATAATGCCAAATTTCAAAAAAAAATAAGAAATCACTAGTTGATAAATTACATATTGTCATCTTAGAAATATTTGTTCACGTTACAAAATCAAAGCATGAAAAGTGGACAGAGAATCAAACAATGACAGTGCAAACCGTTCTGTTCAATAAACCAACAAAAACTTATAGTATGGTTATCTATTTTACACACTTAAACACACATACAGTTATATCTTTTAGAGCACTTTCATTCTCTTTTCATTATTATAATATCTATTATACATTTTGGATCTTATTACTCCTTCAGTTTTTATTATTTTTTACACTAGAGAAAGACTGTGATATTTACAGATATGAGTCTGGTTCATTTCACTTATGAGGATAGTCTCAAGTTGCCTCCATTTACTTTTAAAAGCCTCAAGATCATCCTTTTTTATAACCAAATAATATTTCATTGTATAAAAATATGACAAATTTTTCAGCCACTCTGCAGTTGATGGGCATTTTGGTTGTTTCCAAGATTTAGCTATTACAAATTGTGCTGTTATAAACATGGGTGCACATATATCGCTGTGACATGATCTTTTCAGTTTTTCTGGGAAAAATATCCAGGAAGGGAATAGCTGGATTGAATGAAACTTCCAATCCTAGTTTTTTGTGGAATTTCCATACTAATACTGATAGTAGCTGCACCCATCTACACTCCCACCAACAGTGGAGAGGTGTTCCTTTTTCCCACAGCCTTGTCAACGTTTGTTATCAGTTGGTTTTTTTTTTTTTTTTATGGCAGCCATTCTTTCTGGAGTGAGATGAAACCTCCATGCTATTTTAATTTGCATTTCTCAAATGGCCAATGAAGGTGAACATTTCTTCATGTACTTACTTGCCATTTGTATATCTTCATCTGAGAACTGTGTGTTCATCTCAGATGCCCATTTTTGGAGAAGGTCATTCAATTTTGGGGGCTTGATGTTTTTCAATTCTTTATGTTTTCTGGATATAAGCCCTTTGTCTGAGGGGTTGCTGGCTAAAATTCTTTCCCACTCTGTGGGTTTTCTTTTCACTCTGTTGGTGATTTCCTTTGAAGTGCATTAACTTTTCAATAATATGAGATCCCAGTTGTTGATTCTTTGAAGTGTTTCCCATGCAGTTTGCATTTAGTTCATAAATTCTCTGCCTAACCCTATGTCTCCAAGATTTTTAACTAACTTGTCTTCCAGTAGATTTACTGTTTCTTTTTTTAATATTTAGATCCCTGATCCATTTTGACTTCAGTTTAGTGCATGGTGGTAGGCATGGGTCTAGGTTCAATCTTCAGCATGTGGAAAGCCAATTTTTCTAACACCATTTGCTAAAGAGGCTATCCGTCTTCCAGTGAATATGTTTAGCCCCTTTGTCAAATATCATGTGGCTGAGTGTCTTTGTAGTTGTTTACATCTTCTAATCTGTTCCATTGATTCTCAGGTCCATTTCTTTGCCAATACCATGCTGATTTTATCACTGTGGCTTTGTAGTATAGATTCAAGTCAGGAATTGAGATGCCTTCTGCCTTGCCTTTGTTACCCAGAATTGCCTTTGATATTCTAGGTTTCTTCTGTTTCCAAATGAATTTATGCGTGTTTTCTCTAGATCTGTGAGGTATTTCAATGGTATTTTGATTGGGATTGCATTAAATCTGTATAATAGTTTAGGAAGTATGACCATTTTCACAAGGTTGGTTCTTCCTAAGAGCAAGAAATTTCCTTCCATTTTCTAATATCCTCTTCAATCTCCTGTTTTTCAACTAGTATAATTTTCAGCATATAGGTCTTTTACATTCTTGGTTAGGTTGATTCCTAAGTATTTCATTTTTTAAAATGCTATTGTGAAAGGTGTTATTTCCATAATTTCTTAGTGATTTTTTTGTTTATGTACTGGAATGCTATTGAGTTTTGAGTGTCGACTTTTTATCCAGCTACACTGCTGAATTTGTTTATTACTTCTAGTAGTGTTTTAATGGAATTTTTTGGTCTTCTATATAAAGTATCATGTCATCTGCAAACAGTGACAATTTAACTTCTTACTTTCCTATCTTTACTCTTTTTATTTCTCTCACTTGTCTGATTGTTCTGGCTAATATTTCCAAAAATATATTGAATAGGGAATGATGATAGTGGACATCCTCATCTTGTCCCTGATTTTAGAGTGAAAGGTTTCAGTTTTTCTCCATTTAATACAATTTTAGCTGTTGGTTTATCATAGGTGGGCTTTATCAAATTGAGGTAGATATCATCTATTCTGAATTTCTGTAGGGTTTTTGTTATGCATTGGACTTTATCAAAGCTTTTTCTATATCTATTGAGATGATCATGTGGTTTTTGGTTTTGGCTCTGCTGATTTGTTGTATTACATTTATTGATTTGTGTATGTTAAACCATCCTTGCATTCCTGGAATAAATCTCACTTGATGATGATGTATAAACTTCTTGATGATTTGTAACATTCTCTTTTCCAGTATTTTATTAAGAATCTTTCCATCAATGTTCATTAGTGAGATTGGCTGATAGTTTCCTTTTGGGTTGGGTCTTTCTCTGGTTTTGTTATCAGATTAATATTTCCCTCCAGGATTGAGTTAGGTAGGATCACTTCCCTTTCAGTTTCATTGAAGAGTTTGAGGAGTATTGACATCAAATCTTCTCTAAATTTCTTGTAGAGTTCAGCCGTGACTCCATCAGGACTTGGGTTTTTCTTTGTTGTTAAGTTTTCAATCACATTTTCAATTTCAACAGCTGATATTGGGTTATTCAAAATTGTTATATTTTCTTGATTGAGCTTTTGTAGTTCATATGCTTCTAGAAATTTGTCCATTTCCTCTGTGTTTTCCACCCTATGTGAGTAGAGATTTTCAAAGTAGGTATACATGATCTTTTGAATTTCCATGAGATCTCTGTATAATTTCTCTCTTTTCAGTCCTTATTGCATGGATCTGAGTTTTTTCTTTCTTTTTCTTGATAAGATTGACTAGAGGTTTATCAATTTTATTCATTCTCTCAAAAACCAGCTCTTTGATTCATTAATTCTTTGTGTGTGTGTGTGTGTGTATGCATATGTGTGTGTGTTTAGTGTAAATTGCATTACTTTCTTCTCTGATCTTTACTGTTTCCTCTCTTCTATCAGCTTTGGGTTTGACTTGCTTTTCTTTTTCTAGAAGCTTGAGATGTAACATTAAGTTGCTCATTTGTGCTTATTCCATTTTCTTGATATGATAATTATTTACTATATATTTCCCTCTTAGGACCACTTTCATTGGGTCCTACAGGTTTTGGTATGTTGTATCTACATTTTCATTGAATTGTAGTTATTGCTTAATTTCTTTTTTAATTTCACCTGAAATCCACTGATTGTTCAGAAGGTTGTTATTTAATTTCCATGTAATTATACAGGTTTTTCAACTTCTTTTGCCATTAATTTCCAATTTCAGTGCACTATGGTCAGATGAAATACATGGGGTAATTTCAATCCTTTTGCATTTAGTTGAGAATGCTTTATGGGTTAATATATGGTCTATTTTGGAGAATATCCCATGCACAGCTGACAAGAATGTATATTTTGATGTGGTTGGGTGGAACACTCTGTAAACATCTACTGAGTCCATTTGCTCACATGATTAAGTTCTGTTATTTCTTTTTTATTTCTTTTATTTTTTATTTAAAGAGAAAAAACATGAAAAGGGTATAAAGATACAGAATTTTAAAAAAGATAAACAGTAAGAAATCACTTACTGTTGATAAATTACATATTGTTCTCTTAGAAATATTTGCTCAAGTTACAAAATTAAAGCATACAAAGTAGATATTCAAATAGTGAGACTGTGAACAGCTACACATGCATGAGTTTCTACATGTATTTCTATCCTTTCTGTATTAGAGGGAAAAACAAAACATAGCAAGACAAAACAAAACAAATTCCTATAAAAAACAGGAAACCAAAAAGTCATATAAAACCACAGTACAAGATGATCTACAGTGGTTACTGTGTTGTCTCTTATTATCTTCAATAGAATTGTCTATATCATCAGGCATATTTGGATATAGCAGTATAATTGAATATAGCTATACATAACAATATTAGTAATAACAAAACATTGTAGACAATGTAAAACCTCAAAGGCAGGTAATAATCAAACCAGAGTGGGTATCCTAGTGAATCTTGTCATCTTCAGTGTAGTTGCCTATGCTCCCAGTCTTGATACTATCAATCATAACAGCTTTGAATAAAATCTGTCTGTGCAAAACAGAAATCTAGCAAACTAGATTCAATTAAAATCAGTCATGGTAAAAGAGTATAGTTGCCTATACTATCAGACTTGATACTATCAATCATATCAGCTTTGAATAAAATCTGCCTATACAAAACAGAAATCTAACAAACCAGATTCAATTAAGATCAGTCATGGTAAACAGTGTAAGTTATACAGAGCTTCAGATTAAGTTAATATGAAACTAAGGATGATTACCATACTATATCCTGCTATTTTTGGGATAACTAACAGTGCCCTCAAATCTAGTACAAGTAGACAAACTAGAACAGAATATAATCCATCTAAGCAGAGTGTTGTGAGTAATGTGGGTTTTAAATCTTGGTACACTATTAACAATATCCTCAGCCTTCTTCTTTTAGACTGTTCCTCCCCTTTCACTCCCATGGGGTGTACTGCACATTTTTGACCCCACCAAATCCCTGAACTTTTAGACTGGTGGGGGCAACCTGCTATTTACCTAAGTGGTTCCAAACCTTCTCGCTCCTGGACTTGATCTCAAGCTGTATTCCTTTACCTACAAAAGCCTCAAGGTTTTCTTTGTTTTGGCTGAGTATTTCTCTACTGCACATAAATATCGTATCTTTCCAACCTATCTGCAGGTGCTGGTCAAGTTGCCCCTATTTCTCTCTGGTTCCCTGTCACATAGAGCATTGTTTTCTCATATTTGATTTTTGGTCCATAAACCCTCTCTCAGGTTGATGAAAGTTCCCACACAGAGCATCTTGATGGACCCTACCTCCTGATCTACTCTGCCTGATTTTTTTTAAGTGTATCAAGGCTATCTGTGTTAGAGATTATAGCCAACCTTCTCTGCTTCATTTCTGCTGTGCTACTTTTCTGCCATTGTTTGTCTAGTTTTCTTCTTCATTCTATTGCCTGCCCTTTTCATTGAGGACTTTCTGCCACTGTTCCTGAAATCTTGGTATTTGTTTCTCTCTCTCTAGACTGTTCTTCAGTATTCTGTGTAGGGTTGGTGGTCACAAATTCCCTCAGTTCCTCTTTGTCATGGAAGCATCTTTTTTCTCCATTTATTTCCTGTGACAGTTTTTCAGGGTCCATCAATCTGGGCTGGAGGTTGTTTTCTTTCAGGGCTTGGATTACTTTGCTCCAAGCTCTTCTTGACCTGATGGTCTGTGTCAAGAAGTCTGCCATGATATTGATGGGCTTTCCTTTATAGGTAATCTGTTTCTTTTCTTTGACGACTTTTAATATTCTGTTTTTGTATTGAATTTCTGGTATCTTGATCATTATATGTCTGGGTGTAGCTCTGTTTTGGTTGTAGGTGGCTGGAGTTCTGTATGCCTCACATATCTGAATGTCATTTTCTTTTCTCATGCTTGGGAAGTTTTCCTTAATTATTTCTGTAAATAGCCTTTGTAATCCACCTATTTGCATTCCTGCTTCTTCATTCACACTTCTTATTCTTAAATTATAGATTCTCTTGTCATCTTCTAGCCTTTCTATTGTTGCTGCCTGTTTCCTTGTTATTTTTGAGAGATCTTTCCTTTCATGATCACACACTGCAAACTTGTCTTCAAGTTTTGATAGTCTATCCTTAGTTTCTTTTAGGCAGTTTTGCTAGCTTTCCATAGAGTTTTTAATTTCCTGGTAATCTCTGTGGATCTGCTTCATGTATTCTAAATTTTCTTTATATTCTTTATCGAAGGTTTCTCTCCTTTTTTTGTGTTCCTCCCTTCTTCTGTCTGTGTCTTCATGAGAGGTGCTAAGGATTTCTTTTATTAATCTACTTATATCTTGCCTTACCTGATTTAATATTTTAGTTTTGAGCTCATCTACAAGGTCCCAAAAATATCTCTTTATGTCTATTGAAGCTGTGTCTGATGTTTCATGTTTGCTGCCCTCAGTCTCTTTTGTATTTCCCTCTCCAGAATCAATGTTCTCAGGGTTTTGGGCTGAGGACTCCTTTTTGTTTCTTTCTCTTGTCATATTTTTGATTACTTCCATACAGTTGAATACTGGAGGTCCCAGCCACTTTCCTTATTGGTTATGGTTCTTCTGAAGCATGCTGGCTAGGGATTTCTGCCCTCTCTTGTTTGCTTTTGGTCACTGAGATGTAGGCAGGGGCTGCATATGATGGCCCCTCCCCACCAGGCCAGTCAATCTTCCGAGGCCTTTACTGGGATAGTGTGTGCTATGTGGTGGGAATCAGTTTGGGATGGCTTATTGCATTCCAGCCAGGGGTGTGACCAAGGCCAAGTGGATCCCACCAATCTGCTCTGGGAATGGAGCAACCAACTGAAGTCACTGTCATTCCTAGTCCAGGCTCCTCCTGCCTGATTCCAACATGTTGTCTAGTTGGTCACCCTCTTCCTGCGGGGGTGGTCTTATTCCCAGCACTCACTGTGGAGTTCCTTGTGGGCTCCATTCTTCACTGGGCTCACCTACCTCTATGACCGGCTAATCACAGTGGCATGATTTTGTGTACTCCAGAGAGTCCTGGCTGTGCGAGTCATGAGCTTGGGCCACTCTGGCCAGTCGCAGCTCCAGTAGGTGGCAGGTCCAATGGGTTGCGGCTGTGGTGGGTGGCAGCTGCTTGAGTCATAAGCTCAGGCTGCTCTGGCCAGTCCCGGGTCCAGCGGGTTGTAGCTCCAGTGGGCAGCAGCTCCGGTGGGTCTTGGTCCGGTGGGGTTGTCACAGCTCTGTGAGTCGCCAATTCGAGCTGCTCTGGCCAGTTGCAGAGGTGACGTGAATTTAGGCAGCTGGAGAGTGCTGTGGGTGCAAATCTCAGCTTCTGCAATTGTGAACTTTGGGACTGCATGTTTGACCAGCTCTTCTGCCTTTAGTTTCTTACTGAGTTGAGAGGATCCATCTACCTCTCTCTGGATCTCTCCATGATGTTTTATTTTAGCATGAGTTGTCCCTCTCCTAGAGGCTGAGTATCTTGCTGCTTAACTATCCACCATCTTAGGGAGCCAATCCAGTTCTGTTATTTCTTTGCCAACTTTTTGTGTAGTTGATCTATCTTTTTGTGACAATGAGGTATTAAGGTCCCTTATTACAGTTATGTTCTTGTGTGTTTGGTTTTTCATGTTCATTAGTACTTGTCTTATATAGTTGGTTGCCCTTGTATTTGGTGCACATATTGTTTATAATCATTAGTTCTTCCTCTTGAATTTTTCCACTAACAAGTATGTGATGACCTTCCTTATCTCTTTTAATGATTTTAGGCTTGAAGTTCACATTGTCTGCAAACAGAATAGATACCCATGTTTATTTTTGGTGTTCCTATTGCATGCAATACTGTTTTTCATCCTTTGATTTTTAATCTATAAGTTTTCTTTTGAGTCAGATGTGTTACTTGTACACAGTATGTTGTGGGATCATGTTTCTTGATCCATTCTGACAATCTATTTCTTTTAATAGGTGAATTGAGGCCATTTTCATTAATGGATATTACTGATATGTATTCACTCAACTTTGTCATGTCATTTTCTTTTTGTTATTTTTCTGCTTCTCCCCCTTGAATAATTGCTCACCCTGCCTGGTGGTTTTTTTCTATTGGTGTTATGGAAATGGTGGTCTTTTTTAACTCTATCTAGTATGTCTTTCAGTATTTTTTTCTAGGGTTGCTCTGGTGGACATGAATTTCTTCAGTTGTTCTTTATTATGGGAGTATCTTGTTTCTCCATTAAATTTGAAAATTTTGCTGGGTACATCAATCTATGTTGAAAGTTTTTTTCTTTCAAGGCTTGAAATACTTCACTCCAAGCTCATGCTAATTGAGGGTTTGTGCTGAAAAGTCTGCTGTGATTCTAATGGGCTTTCCTTGATAGTTGAATTGTGTCTTTTCTCTAACAGCTTTTAGTATTCTATTTTTATGCTGTATGTATGGAATCTTAATTTTTATAGATTTATGTTGGTTGTGACTGTGTGGCATTCTATATGCCTTACTTATCTGCATATCAGATTTTTCCCCATGTTTGTGAAATTTTCTTCCATTACTTCTGGGAATACTTTACTTATGTCATTTGCATTGACTCCTGCATCTTCACTGATGCCTATTAGTCTTATATTGTTTCTCTTGGCATGATCTTGAAGCTTCTGGATTGTCATTTCATGCTGCTTTGTTATTTTTAAAAGTTCTATCCTTTCAGGATTTCTCAGTGTGATTCCATCCTCAAGGTCCAAAATTCTACTCCCAGTTTCATATAAATGGTTTTGCCAGCTTTCAGTAGAATTTTTTGTTTCTTGGATATCTCTTTGAGTTTGTTTTATGGATTCTCCTTGTTTTCTATATTGTTCATTCAAGATTTCCATCAGTTTCCCATGCTCCTGTACTTTTTTTTTTAATCTATTTCTTCTCTAGCTATGCTGAGCATCTCCTTTACTAAGGTTGTTATTTTTTTCTTTATGTGAGAAATTATTTCTAATTTGAGTTCCTCTATAGTCTCATGGATTTTTTTATTTCACTTGCTATGTTTTCAGAGATTTCTGGTGTATGTATTTTAAAGTCCTCTATTTCAGTGTCTTCTGTACTTGTTCCTGATGGAGTAGGTGGTTGAGTTACATTTTGCTTTTTCATTTTGTCATTCTCACCTTTCAGGCTAATATTTGGTCTTACATTCTCACTAGTCTCAACTTTTGGTAGTGTGTATCCTAGAGTCCTATTGTGTGGTTGATGTTTGTCTTATTGCTGGGTACCACAATGAAGCAGAGGGCCAGTCACCTGAACTCCTCCTCCAGGGTCTGTTGGGTGAGTCCTATATTCTTCCTAGGCCGGCTAGCCTAGGAGTGTTGATGTAAGTCAACCCTTAGCTCCCCCATTACTATGTCTTCGGGTTGTTCCATGTCACCAGATCTCCCTGTCTATAGTATTTGTCTCAGCTTGGACTCTACTGTGTCACTGTCTCTCATAAGCCCTTTTAATTTTCTCCAGGTTGAGGGAGGCTTTATTGGCACGTTCTTCAACCCACCTTATGTTCTCTACATGGAGAAAGACTCACACAGACTCTTGCCAAGTTTGCCAAGGTCCTAAAGCTGGAGAGAACTTTGCTACTACTCCTGTTTACCCACTGAAGACCTCTCTTGTAGGGACAAACTCACCACACTGACAGAAGCCTGCTGAGGTTTTCTGTTGGGATAAAGGGTTACTGAGTCTCCCATCAACTCAGCATAGTTAATCCATTGCAGTCCAAGTTTCTGCGGGGAGGAATGGCAGCTGAAGATCAATAGCAATACTAGGTCCAGGAAGTGAGGGGGTTCCTGAGGGCAGGAAAGTGTGTGCAAAAATGGCTTGCCTTCTGCACTTGAAATCCAGGGTCTGAGGGTGGCAGTACAGCCTCTTTTTTTTTTTAAATAATTTTTCCTTCTTTTTTTTCTTAATAAATCTAGATGATGATCACTGATACTATGGGTTTTAAAAAGAAACTAACTTTTGATTTTATTTTTTATATCAATACATTTTTATATATATTTATTTCCTATTTTACTGGTTTTTTTGTTCTCACGTTTATTCTTTTCTTTCATTTATTTAACTTACTTTTTTAGTATCATTTTTCTAGCATTCTATGGTAGAAACTTAGATTTTTTAACTTTCTTCTTTGCATGTGTGTGGGTACTGAGAACTGAACCCAGGGCCTTTGCACTGAGCTTCATCCAGATCCATTTTTTAATTGGAGACTGGATGTCCATAGATTGCTAAATACTCAAGTTGGGCTTGAGTATGCAACCTTCCTGCCTTAGCCTCCCAGAATACTGGGATTACAAACATGTGGCACCATGCTCAGCAATTTTCTTCCTTTCTGATGTAAACACTTAGATCAGGATGCATCCTCCTTGAAGCATGTTTTAGCCAGGCTCTATAAATAATGATATACTTTATTATTATCATTATCATTTAGTTAAAAATATTCTCCAATTTCTCTGTGATTTCTTCTTGACTATGGATTATTTTGAATAGAGTTTTTTTAATTTCTAAACATTTGGGCATTTTCCACATATTTTTCTCTCTTGCTATCTGAATACCATTTTGGCCAGAGACCATAAGTCTTTTCTTATTTAAATTATTTAAAATTTATACATAATGGCTCACCATTTATACATATGCTCCAATTATGGCAGAAAACATTACTTTAAGCACATATAGCACATTCTCTAAGGTTGTGTTTTTTGCCATTTGGGTAGGTGAAATGCCCTTTTAATGTCTCTTAGTTTTTCATGCTGTGCCTGAGAACACTGCAGAAGTACTTCAGGGCTCTTTTGATAAAGTGTTGATAGGTGAGTGTGTTAGAAACCTGATAATTTCTTCCCAAATTATTTTCACTTATTTCTACAGAACATGTCAGCATGTGGTAGCCAGGCTAAACACTATATTTTACAGTCTTCTTGGCAATGAAGTTTAGACATATTACCATGCTCTGGCTAGTGAAAGATAAGCAGTAGTAATATGGACATCTTCTGGATCATGTTCCTAAAGAGAGAGGTTTGTGATGAGGATGTGGTAGATAGTCATGTTGTTCCATGTGGCTGTCAGGTGCTTGCATATCTTTACTTCCCTTTAATGAGATCCTAGCAGGCAACAGGGTTGCCAGTTATATCTCATTGGTTAGTTACAGAATCACAATATTGATAATCATAACAATTCTTTTTTTGAAAATAAAACTTATTTATCACAAAATTAGTACAAACCGTAGTGAATAAAAATAATTTTAGAAGGAGAAAGATAGAAAAATTTAGGGTCAATGATTTAGTTTGGTGGCATAAGTGCCCACCTGGCAAGTGCAAGGTCTTGAGTTCAATCGCCAGTACCAAAAAAAAAAAAAAGATAAAAAATGTTATTGCGATACTTATCTTAAAGAAGGCATTGACTGTCAAATTGTAGATATTAAGAAATCAAATTGGATAAGGCAGGATGAAAGCAAGTTCAAGCCCCTCTGAGCAACTTAGTGATTTAGTGAGACTATATCTTGAAATTTAAAAAAAAAATTTTAAAAGGACTGGGGCTATAACTCCATGTTAAGCCCCCATTAATCCCCAGCACCTCTGACTGATTGAAAGTAGCTAACCATTGAGCAGTCACACAAATATGCTCATTATTCCTGCCTTTGTTTCTGAATGAAGTTATAATAATAATCTTACATTTACTGAGGGCTTTTATTATACCAGAGTGTGTATTAAAACTTTTATATGCATCTGTTTCATAGATGAAAGAGCTGAGGTTCAGAGAAATAGCTTGCCTAGTGTCACATGTTCTGTAAGTGGAGTTGCTGGGATTTGAACTTAAAGGCATTCTATCTTTAGCTTTTAGGGTACTTCTTGCTTATTTCCCACATTGAAGAGTAGGAGAGAGTGCTGACACTGTAAGCCTAATCTGTGCATTTTGCTTCTGATAAGTGGAGAGATCAATTGCATCTAAGAAACTGGGAAAGATTTTGAATGTTGCTACCGTCTCTTACCCTGCAAGTAATTGCCCCTTGAGTCTAGAGCTTGGCAGTGTGTTTTCCTGTGTTGGTAAGCAAAAAGTGGAGTATTTTCCTTTTTCCTTTCATTCAAGATCAATTCATATCTTTAATGCTTTCCTTTTAGTTGCTGGTAAAGGAGAAGAATAAGAAGATAACAGATATGAACACAATCATATTACTTATGACATGAAAACATGGTTTGCTTTATCCAGAGAGATGAGGTTTTATAAAATAATCATAAATGGCACTTTGTTTGACTTGCAAAATAATTGTGTACCAAATTGAAGCATGCTTTCTGAAAAGGTCATCTTACCTAAAGTATATCTTTAGGCATTCATGATTGTTACTTCTTGGTCAGTGCAGTGCAGGTTGAAATATATTTCACTGTATTTTGATTCAAGGTAGAATGTTTAACGAATAAAGTAGTTCACTAGAAATTTGAAAGCCATGGTTACTTGCAATAATACATTTTTAAGTCTTCTGTATGCTATTTGAAAAAATTGATATCTTATTCTTCCTTTATTTCTTTCAGATATCATGAAATAGAAGTTTTTACTGCATTTAGTTTATATTCAATTGTGGGTGAAAGAATTATTTCACATAGCACACTCATGATGACATTAAATTTGTAATTCGGAATGGTTAAAATTGGAGATGCTGAATTGATCTGAAGAACAGTTTTAACTTAGCAAGTTGATTTGGAATAGCTAGCCCATCATTAAATAGCAATTAATCAGCAAGGCAATGAAATGGCTCATTATAAACAACAGAAAGTTGTTGGAACAATAAGATCCTTGAATTAATGTATACTTAGAATTTGAACATAACAGTGATATGGTGATAAAATAGTATAATAATTCTATTTTTATGAACTCAGTATCAACATTTTATAGTTTATACCATAGCCATAAAGTAGCTGTTGACTGTGTGATAAACAGTAAGACACTTTTTATTGTTTTTATGTTGATTATCCAAGAAGGTAACACAAAATTAGACAATTTTCTTTTGAATTCCTCCATCGGACATGCTTTTATTTTATTTTATTTTTATACCAGGGATCTAACTCATGACCTCGTGTTTGCCAAGTAGGCACTTATGCCACTGAGCTAACCCCCTGGCCCATAGGACATACTTTTAATATGGATTTTGTTTTTGTGATTTGTATTTGAAAATGTGACATTGTTAGATCATTAAAGTATATGTTGAAAGTACTGAGATTTTTTAATATAAATCATGAATTTGTTTTACTGCTTTTATCAGTCATCTGAAGCTATAATACTTGCTCTGTAAAAGCAAATATACTACTTTATGATGTGGATATGCATTATGCATGTAAAGCCAGGTAATATTTGACACTGTGTGCAAAATTGCCAAACGCTGAGTGTTTGGTATGTGACCTAAGAGGGTAAGTCAAAAATTAATTAGTTTCGATGGTGATTGTAGTAGAACGTGGTGTATGGGAAACCATTGCAAGTAACAGTGGAAGCAGGATCATATTTGAGATGGTTCTCTAGACCATCAGAGGATTTCAGCCTGGATCAAATAGGAATAGCCTGGATATAGCTAATTGCTTATCAAAGGTTAATTATGTACCAGGTAGAGTTGTAGAGTTTAAGACCTATTGAATGATTTCCACAAGAGTGTTTTGTAATAGATAATAATATTAGTTAGATACCAGAAGGTATAAGTAGTTTACAAATGAGTAAACTGAAGCCTGAAGTGATTGAATAATTTGCTACACATCTACAAAGTGGCTGAAGTTGAACTATAGCAGTTTGTCCAATTGGTCAATATTCTTATTTAATGAAGTAGATTATTTCCTTGTGACATATTTAGACCTAAGTCACAGAAATAGTGTGTTTTTCTGAACCTTTCTTGGTTAGGATGAAAGTTATAGCTTTCTGCCAGTAAATGTCTAATATGTCTGAAATTCATATTTTAAGGATATTCAAGCCCTAGTGTTTATTTCATTATCCCAAAGTTCAGTCTAATGTTGAACTTGAAAAATTCTACTTTGGCCTTTTGTTTGCTTTTATAAATATACAGTCAATATTGCAACTTACTTTGTGGTTTAGTCCTGAGAGTTCTTTAACGTATCTTTTCCTGCTCCTCTTTATACTTGTAGGCATCCATCTAGTTTAGGCTTTCTTTAGGTTTCTTAGTGGTAATACTAACTCTAGTCTTCTTAAAACTTATTTTCCAGAATAATTCACAATGTTCTAATTACAAACTTTATATATAACTAAGATCTCTTAATAATTAATAGTCAGGGCCTTCTTGCTTAGGATCTACTTTTCTAATCTTACCTCAGAGTTCTTAATCATCATTGAAGCTCATATATTGAGCACTTACTATGAATCAATCATCCACAAAGAGAAGAATAACTTGGTTTATACCTTTGTAATCCTTTCAAGGATTATCTCAGTCTTCACAGAAACCATACCAGCAATGCGTTATTGTTAAGACCACTTTCCTAAGAGAAATACACAGCTTGAAGAGTGTTTGCATTTTATTCAAGAAAATAGGATTACTAAGTGGCAGAGCTTGGATTCACACCCTTACTTACAAGCTCAATACTATGTCATAATTTTTCTAACACTAACCCATATACCATATCATGCACTACTGTCTTTACATCCCATTTGTTTTCCCTTATTGTCTCACTTTATTATATCCTCCTTGAAAATAATTTCTGATTCTCTTTGTCATCTTTATCTTTTGAGTAATGCTCATTCTTCAAAGTTTTAGATATAACAGAAATTTCTCAGCACAGAACCAAAACTTTCTTTTTAAATGACCTCACATAGTACTATAAATTTGTATGCTGGTATACAAACTATATGCTGAGCTTTATCAAGAGTTCTCCTCTTTTTTTAGCAATAAAACTTCCTAATTATGTAATATCATAAAGAAAATTCTCAGAGAAGCTATACAGACTCTTCACCGAAGAAGAGTTGTGTTGGCTCAGAAGACATAAACATCAACCACATTTTAGCATAGTTTTCATCATTCTCTTGTGGCTTAACTTTTCTGATAATGTCTAAATTTAAACATAAAGGGAAGCCCCACCTCTTATGGACAACTTGGAATGGAAAAGAAGCTCCATGGTTTTCCTGTTTGGCTGGTGGATTTGACCTTTTCCACATGTGCATTTGCTTTCAACTCCTGCTAAGTAGGTGCTGCGTGTATATTAAGTTATAATTAACATCCTTTCTTTGTGTGTCCTTGAACAAAAATCTCTTTCATGACATGCTGTGCATATTTACTTTGAATGAATATGGGTTTTGAATTAGGACTTAGAAAGCAGATAATCTGACTGAAATTCATACATCTTTTCTGTCTTGAATTTAGGTTTGTAGGATTGGGTCTGAATGTGAAAGGAATAAAATATAAGAGGACCTTTCGCTTAGCCATGAAATAACCCATGAAAACAGATTTAGCTTACAGGCTCTAATCAAATCTATTATTCTTCATTTTCTCAAAAACTGGCCTGTGTTATCACAGTACAGCTGCTAACCAGCTGTTTTCTATCTAGTATGGCTCTTGTAGGCTCTCTGCTTTAAATTTATATATCACTTGGGACCCCAAAGGATGAAATAATACTTGTAGGTTCAAAGTCATGGTTAGGATTATTGTTCATATGTTTTTAAAGATTTTTTTTTTAGTTTAATATAACATGTTTAGAATATTTTCTCCTAATTATTCTTGTATGTGAATGTTTCCTTAAGCCTGTTGAAAATGGTTTCCATAGTTGTGAAATAGAATACTGAAACAATTAATAGGATAATTGGAACAGTGTTCTTGCCTCTTTCATTTGCTCTTCACTCTTCTGCTCAACCTGTATTATTGCCTGAGTTGTCCATTTAGCACTGAAGTTAAGAAACTTGAACCCTGAGTAAAGAAACATCCATACAGTGATAAATACTGAGGTCATAAAATTGTAACCAGAGTCATTTTACACCTTCACTGGCCTCATGTCACAGTTGTACCAACAGAAGCATACTTTTTGGTTTGTCACAGTAAGTACGGTCTAGGATCAGCTAGATTAAGGAACTGTAAATGAAAAACATGTAAGCAGTATATCAGTATTTTTGCTCAGGACTCCCATGCTGTAGAATTTAAATATAATAGGGTTATGTTTATGTTATTTTAATATCTAGGAGGTGAGTTTTAATGATAATAATAGCTAACATTTATAATGTTATTGTGTACCTTTTAAGCTTTCTATGTGTATTAATTTATTTAATCATTTTGATAAATACTATTACTGTCCTCACTTTACACAGAAAC
Source organism: Hydrochoerus hydrochaeris (assembly GCA_004027455.1). Classification (NCBI taxonomy): domain Eukaryota; kingdom Metazoa; phylum Chordata; class Mammalia; order Rodentia; family Hydrochaeridae; genus Hydrochoerus; species Hydrochoerus hydrochaeris. The sequence goes on from PVLA01000629.1 coordinate 37,618, forward strand.
TGAGACAGACTGACTGTAGTAACGTGTACACTTACACAACTTGTAATAGAGCCAGGATTCAAATGTATGTATATTAGTTCTTTCCTCTGAAATACATTGCCTCAAGTTGTGGCAACTAGTAAATAATTAATCAAATTCACAGTTTCAAAAGTATTCCAGTGTCAAGTGCCTCTCGATTCCTGCTTGGTATGTTGATTGACTTCTTCTGAACTGACCATCTTTTCATGATTCTTGCAAATTACTAATGTGGGGCAGCTTCTATCAATGTGATCAGCTAAGTTAAAATAAATCCACATTAGGCACATTAGCACATATAAGTAAATGTCAACCAAATGCAGAATGTGTTGAACTTGGATTATTACATCACACTTTTTAAGTTGAAAGTTTTCAGGTGACATCCAAATCCAGAAACAAAGTGCAAAACTCTTGTACATTCTCAGGTGAACTTGTGCTAAATTTCAGAGCATTCAAAAATTCTATCACTCTGGTGATCCCCTGAATTAAACCTACAACAAACCATTGAGTCTATAATAGTTTCATTTGCTTGTTTTTGAATGGACAGATGGATGAGTGAACTTATGAGAGAAAGAAAAATCAAGTTTATGAGATTTCAACTTGCCATGGAATATGAACAAAGTGGCTACCATGGAGTCATGGCAATGTTTAAATTGCTTATTCTTCCTACAATGCACAGTTCCCTCCCAATCCTTGATAGGCAGGGATGAAGGGAAGAAGTGTTATCGAGATAGGTTTCTTTTTCCTTCTTGACTGTAATTGTCACAAAATATGAAATCATTTAGTCTTTATATTTTTTTGTTGGAATCAGGGATATGAAAAGGTACTGAATTACAACAATAATAAGATACAGAAGCTAAACTTCAATTACTGAGTCAATGAATGAGACCTATATAGTAATAGCTTAATATATGCATGGCATACCAGTCCATGTATAATGTGATTCTTGTATCTTAAAGCAAACAACTGAAACCGAAGTAGTATTAAATGCTTTGTGAATCAATAAATTCATACTTGCCAGTTAAATATGAAAGATTTATAATCATACATTTAGTTTGTATACATGCTTTGTCTTTAAGAACATTGATTTTTTTCTGACTTACATGTTAGTTGAGAGACTGGAAGACCTTGACAGTATGTTAAAATATTGAAAAAAAGGAAGAAATTTTTAGGCTTTACAACAGATTTAAATAACTAAAACAAAATACTGAATAAAAAAGGTGTTAGCTAATATATATTTTACATATAATAAATATGCTGCAAATAACTGAAAAAACATAGATAACCATGAATAGACAGAAATGAACAAATGAACTAATATACCAAAATCTATGGTTTCACTTGAGGGACAAGGCTTAGCTCCCTGAGAAGGTGGAGTAAGTAAAATAATATGACCAGTCATCAATAGGACTAGACTGTTTGTTCACAACTTAGGCTGAGGTTCCAAATGAATGAAGTGAGTAGATGTGGCTAACATTTAACTCAAACAAACAGAAACAAAGTTTCTTTTTTTAAGGTGACACACTTCTCTTGGAGGAAGACAAGTACTATAGTTTGCAACTGAAATTCTCCCCAAAGGCTCATTTGCTAAAAGCTTCATCCCAAGCCCATGGTGTTTTTTAGATGGTGGAAACTTTAAGAAGTGTGGCTTAGTGCAAGTTAGGTTACTGGGATGGGGAGCATGCTCTTGAAGGAGACCATGGGGCCCCACCCCTTTTCTCTCTCTCTGTATCCTAGACACCATGAGGTGACTAGCTTCTTTCACATGCTTTCCTGCCATGATGTACTGCTTTGTCACAGGCCTAAAAGCAAGCCAGCCAACTTTCCCTGTACTGAAACCTCCAAAACAATGAGCCAAAACAAACTATCCTCTATTAAAGTTGGTTATTTCAGATATTTTGTTACAGTAAAGATGACAAGGGTATTTAGTTTTTAAGAAATTAGAATTATCAAAGAGATTTAGGTGTTTTTTCTATCATGATCAGAAATTAGTCAATGAAAAAGAACTGACAAGGCATAATTTAGGGGTAGGGTAGCTATTAAGAGGGTAGGGAGAATAAACAGAGTTTGGGACCAGAAAATCTTTATAATATAATAACTTGGGACATTTATCCCATTCTCTAATTTTCTTCACCTAATCTCACAAAAGGTTCCAAAGACTGGAGATTATTTTTATAGTCTACAAAGCCTAAAAAAAAGAGTATGAGTGGACAGACATAAAATTTTGTACTTAGTTGATGAAATTGTTCAGTGAAGCCTATCCTCTGATACGTGATTTCAAACATCTAATTCATTAAGAGAAATAAAGAGCTAGATAATCCCACTGTATTCAGCACAATCACTTCATTTGACTGGATAATCAGGTTATACCTGTCATCTATTTTGAATGATATTGAGTAATTGATGGCATATCTATTGGAGGATGACTGAGGTGATTATGAATCTGGAAACAATGTCAAAGAAATGGTGACATGAGCTAGGGTTTGTAAGTCCCTGCCACAACCCAGTTCTTATAATTTTCTTCCAGTATCTCTCTGTAAAACTCCAGAGGAGGGCTTGGAATGTGATGTAGCACTTGTTGAATGTGTGCGAGTATCTGAGTTCCATCCCCAGCACAGGAACAAATAAGCACAACACACACACACACACACACACACACAGAGACAAAACCATGCCAAAGATGAAAAAACCATTTAGGGTCAAAGGGGAAAGTTATAGGAAAACTTTTTTAAAGTCTACATAAAAATGAAGTTAAAGGAAAACATTTTCTAATTATTACAGTTTTCTAATAATAAACTGGATTATTTTGTGATGAAACTAATTCTCTCACAAAGATAACATTCCAAGAAACATCAATAGTCATCAATGGATGGATAGTTGGCTTTCATAAGCTTGAGTGTCTCCCAATTATTTTTCTGAGGCCTAATACTAGTTTTGAAAGTACAATAAAAAGAAATGCATAAACTATTGTCAGATACAACTAATTTTTATGGTAAGCTAGCTCTTTTTGATTACTCAGAAATAAAATAGTACAGTTACCAAAACCAGACAGTTTCACTCAGTTCTAAGTAAAGAAGTGTAAGAACACTGCAATGTGGCATGGAGGCCCTTCTCAGCTCCTCCTGAACCTGGGCCTACTGATGCTTCGCAAGTAGTTTGCTCAGCATAATTCTTTGATGTTTTATTCTGCTTTGGCACCTGTTTCTTGTAGAATCTGAGCCAACATGGAAATAATAATGCAGTAAATATTTGTTATTATATTCTTCTGCTTTCCTCTATGGCTCCAAACTCATTTGTGTTCTTTTTGTGAACAGTATCTCTTTGCTAGTGGATATAGAATTAAACTGAGTTGGAAGATTATGGGATATTTTTTCCCAGCAACAAAGTAGAAATACTTTTACTTTGTTTGGTAGTTGTAAAATGCTTCATTATTTTAGGTGTATAGTGACAATTTAAGAATTGGAAAATTTTAAGGACATTCTTGAAATAAAAATATTTAATATCCCTTAATACTTAGATTCCCCTTGTAAATGGATTCATAACTTTATATTGGTGTGTACATGATCAGTATTTATGTATAGATAGGCTCTAAATGATAAATGGGGGTGGCAAGGTAGACAAGTATGTATATAGGATGATATAGAAAGTCAACCCAAACCCCTGGCCAGACCAAAGTCACTTCACTGTCTGGATTTCACATCAGCTTCCCTCTTGTCTCCTTTGCTGGCTTTTCCAGCCTGTGGATCCCAGATTACCCAAAGCCAAGCATTTCCTGCAAACAGGAGGGACAGGAAACCCCATGTGCTTCCTGGTTTGGGAGGTGGCACAGGACTATGGAGCCGCCAGTAATAGCAAACATCTACTGCAGGAAAGGATTTGATGACCTTGTCAATGGAATTTTGCCTTTCAGCAGAATGATGCAATCATTTACCAAATTTTAGTCTGTACTCAGTAACCACTGGGATCACAGTGTAGCATCTTTAGTGTTGGAACTTCAATTTAATAAGGTAGACAGGTCAAATACTGACCGATTCAGGAGAGAGAAACAGGGCTGCAGTCAGCTTAGCTGCCTCAGGAACAAAGGGTACCCTTAGTAGTGATAAGAAAACATTTTTTTTTTACCTGGAATTGCTTAAACCATTCAGGAATCATTTCACTGAAGAAGAGACTGTTGAGGAAAGTTAAATAAGGAAAAAAGCACAAGTTATGTTTTTGATGAAGAGAAGGAGGTAGTTATTGTTAAAGTGTGCTGCTGTGGGTCACAGCTCTGAGACAAAGAGAATGTGGATCACTAACTTGGGTATACATTGACATTTATAAACATGGGACAAGATTTCCTGTTTTGAAAGGTAGAGTGCATCTACAGAGAAAATAAATACTTAAATTGTTTAAACCTGTGTTTCTCTTAGGACAAGGGAAGGAAGCTATGGTTTCCTCAGTCCTCCTGAGATGGTCTTTCACTTCTCCCAGGCTGGTGACCTCTTGTGTGGATGGAAAAACAGTAAGATTTTGAAAAAGGGAAGAATTTCTATTTCCTAGTGAGGCATCATACAATACAGGCATTAAAGGCAAAGAATTTAGAGGAAGTGTGGATATGAATTATAGTTCTATTCTCTGCTAGTCTTATTATCCTGGGAAAGTTGCTTCACCTATCTTTTGTGGGCTTCATTATCTTCATGTGTAAATATTAGTACCTATCACAGAGAATTTTTGGATGGATTAAAGGAGCAGCAGTCTGTACAGTGGTTAGCACAGTTCTAGGACTATATTATAGGAACACAGATTCAAAAGTTGTTAATGAGAAGAGATACAGATGTCTCAGTTAATGATAATTATCATTAAACTATACACAAGAATGAACACATATAGCTTTTTAATTTTTATGTAAAAATTGGTAATTTATGATGGCTTTATAAAAGTACATCATTTGCATAATTGGCTTTTATCATATAATGTAATTTGTATTTTCAGAAATATCAAGACCCCCCTGAGATTTTCTGCATCCTGAATTGGAGGTATCATTCTGCTTAAAACTTGTATAGTTAAGAAGCAAAGATAGTTATTTTCACATAACAGAGGCTTAATAAATAATTGTAAATTGAATAAAATTAGACACTGACTCAAAAAATACTTATTTTACATGGTGATGAGTTTTTTAAAAATAAAATAGGGTGATGTGATAGCCAATAGGCTGTGTGTGTTTGTGCACATGTGTGTGCATGTACGTGTGTGTGTGTGTGTGCATGTGTATGTGTATATATGGCAGGGGTAGCAGTTTGCTGTTGATATTGGACACAGTCTTAAAGTCTGATTTCCAAAGTTATTTGAAAATTGCAACTCTTTTTTTATTTTAAAGAGGGCAAAATTAAACACAACAAAAGAGAACAAAACAGAACATAAGAAAGCAATGTAAGAGACATAAATTTCAAAGCAAGACAACCAGAGATCTTCACTATCTATCATATTATCTCTTGTTTTCTTCCAAATAGTTGTCCTTGTCTTCACATACAGAGAATTCATACAAAACAACATAGTATAAAACTGATCCGAACAGGATGAGGAAGGCGTTTTAGGTCTTTAAGACCAGACATTAGGGAAGTCAATAATGGCTGTCATAGTGTCTCTCATTCTCTTCAAAAAACAGCTGTCCATACCCTCATATACGTTGACATTAAACACAACAAAACAGGCTAAATTCTCTCTGAACAAATAATAATAATACTGTGGATTTCACATCATGACACTACGGAATCAGCACTGGGTACTGTAGTGTCTCTTTTTCTTCAAAATAGTTGTTCATTTCATCATATGTTGTATAATCAGTTCTCATAAACTGTTTATAAGTTCTACTCATGCATGAGTCTCTAAATGTATTTATCTCCTTTCTGTATTAGAGGGAAAGAAAAAACAAAGCAAGACAAAACAAAACAAATTCCTAGAAAAACATGAAGTGAAAAACTCATAAAAACACAGTACAAGATGATCTACAATGGTTACTGTGATGTGTCTCGTTATCTTCAATAGAGTTGTTTATATCATCAGGCATAGTATAATTGAATATAGCAGCACATAACAATATTAATAAAAATGAAACATTGTAGACAGTGTAAGACTTCAAAAGCAGGTGATAATCAAACCAGAGTGGGTATCCTAGTGAATCTTGTCATCTTCAGTGTAGTTGCCTATACTCAGACTTGATACTATCAATCATAATAGATTTGAATAAAATCTGTCAATACAAAACAGTACTCTAACAAACCAGATTCAAAAAAGATCAGTCATGATAAGACAGTGTAAGTTATACAGGGTTTTAGATTAAATTATAGATGATTACCATACTATATCCTGCTGTTTTCAGGATAGCTGTCTGTGCCCTTAAGTCTAGTACAAGTAGACAATCTGGAACAAAATATAATCCATCTAGACAGAGTGGTGTGAGTAATGTGGGTTTTAAATCCTGATACACAATTAATAATATCCTCAGCCTTCTTCTTTCAGACTATTCCTCCCCTTTCACTCCCATAGGGTGCACTGCGCATTTTGGGTCCCACTAACTCCCTCAGTTTTTAGACTGATGGGGGCAACCTGCTATTTACCTAAGTGGTTCCAAATCTTCTCACTCCTGGACTTGATCTCAAGTTGTATTCCTTTACCTACAAAAGCCTCAAGGTTTTGTTTTGGCTGAGTATTTCTCTACTGCACATAAATATCATATCTTTCCAACCTATCTGCAGGTGCTGGTCAAGTTGCCCTTATTTCTCTCTGGTTCCCTGTCACATAGAGCATTGTTTCCTCATATTTGATTTTCAGTCCATAAATTCTTTTTCAGGTTAATTATATATCCTATACAGAACATCTCAATGGACCCTATCTCCTGATCTACTCTGGGTGTCTTTCTTTTTGTTAGTGTATCAAGGCCATCTATGTTAGAGATTATAGTCAACCTTCTCTGCCTCATTTCTGCTATGCTATTTTTTTGCCATTGGTTGTCTACTTTTCTCCTTCATTCCACTGTCTTCTCTGTTCATTGAGGCCTCTCTGCCACTGTTCCTGAAATCCTCATTTTTTTTCTCTCTCTCTCTCTCTAGACCGTCCTTCAGTATTCTCTGTAAGGTTGGATTGGTGATCATGAATTCCTCCATTTCCTCTTCGTAATGGAAGCATCTTGTTTCTCCATTAATTTTGAGAGACAGTTTTGCAGAGTACATCAATCTTGGTTGGAGATTATTTTCTTTCAGGGCTTGGAATACTTCGCTCCAAGCTCTTCTTGATTTGATGGTCTGTGTCGAGAAGTTGTCTGTGATTTTGATGGGTTTTCCTTTATAGGTGATCTGTTTCTTTTCTCTGATGGCTTTTAATATTCTGTTCTTGTATTGAATTTCTGGGATCTTGATTATTATCTGTCTGTCTATTTTGGTTGTAGGTGGCTGGAGTTCTGTATGCCTCACACATTTGAATATCATTTCCTTTTCCTATGCTTGGGAAATTTTCCTTAATTATTTCTGTGAATAGCCTTTTTATTTCCTTTGTTTTTACCCCTGCTTCTTCATTCACATTTTTTATTCTTAAGTTATAGATCTTCTTGTCATCTTCTAGTCTTTGTATTGTTACTACAATTGTAGTAACAGTTTGTATTGTTTTCTTGTTATTTTAAAGAGATCTTTCTTTTTATGATTACATGCTTCAAACCTATCTTAGGTTTTGATAGTCTATCCTTAGTTTCTTTCAAGCAGTTTTGCCAGCTTTCAATGAAGTTTTTAATTTTCTGTTAATCTCTTTGTATCTGCTTCATGTATTTTAGCTTTTCTTTATATTCTTCATCAAATCTTTCTCTCTCTTTTTTGTATTCCTCCATTCTTCCATCTGTGTCTTCTTGAGAGGTGTTTATCATTTCTTTTATCTTCCTATATATTGCTTTACTTGAATTAATATTTCATTTTTGAGCTCTTCAATGAGGTCACAAAGATATCTCTTTATGTCAGCTGATGCCATGTCTGATATTGCATGCTTAGTGGTCTCAATCTCTTTTGTATTTTCCTCCCTTGGATCAATATTTGCAGGGTTGGGGGCTGTGGGCTTTTTCTTATTTCTTTCTCTTGTTGTGTTTTTGGTTTCTTCCATACAGGTGTATAGTGGAGGTCCCAGCCCCTTTTCTTGTTGGTTTTGGTTCTTCTGAAGCATGCTGACTAGGGATTTCTGCCCTCCCCAGTTTGCTGTTGGTCATTGAGGTGCAAGCAGGGGTGGTGTATGCTGGCCTCTCCCTTCTGAGCCAGTCAACCTGCAGGAGCCTTCACCACATTAGTGTATGCCACCGGTACAGATTTGGTTTGGGGCAGCTTATTGGGGCCTGGTCAGGGGAATGACCCAGGCCAAGCAGATCCCACCAATCTGTTCTGGGTAGGGAGCAACCAATTGAAGTCGCTACTGCTTCTTGTTCATGCCTGTCTTGCCCTATTCCAAAATGTAGTCCAGTTGGTCACCCTTTCCCATTGGAGGGTCTTATTCCAAACATTCACTATGGGAAAATGCAGCTCCATCACCAGCTCTGTTCTCCATTGGGCTCACCAACCTCCAACTTCAGTGTGACTGTGGATCCTGTGAGTTGCGGCGAGTGTGAGTTCGGACGGCTTAGCAGGCTGCGGTGGTTGCGAGTTTGGAAGGCTCTAGTGAAAGCGCCATGGCCACTAATCTTAGCTGTTCCAATGGTAGCCCTGAGACTGCATGTTTGACCAGCTTTTTTCCTTTTAGTTTCTTCCTGGGTCAAGAGGATCCTTCTCCCTCTGTCTGGATCTCTCCAGGATGTTTTATTCTGGTATATGAGTTGTTTCTCTCAGGGAGGCAGTGTATTTTGTTGCTTACTGATCGACCATCTTTAGCTCCACCAAAATTACAACTCTTATTTAGTATGATCAACTTAATAATTGTCAGACATGTATAGTAACATTCAACTTTAAACTCAAAGTTTTCTTGTAGGACATTAAGTTTTTATTACTTTAGAGTTCATGGATTTTTTTCTGGTGCTCTATTTTCCTGATACTTGAAAAGAAAATTTAAAAAACAAAGTTATTTTCAGTAACTGAAGGTAAACCCTTAAGCAAGGATTCTCCCTCTGCCTTTAGCTAATGTTTCATTGACCTCTACAGGGCCGGCATTTCTAGTCCAGTCTAATAATTACTCTGGACTTTACATAGTTGATTTTCATTGGTACTATCAGAAAATGTAAAAAACTCATTTGATCAACATTTTATGTTTGTCTAATTAATTTTCAGTCACACACTGTTTTGTTGTATATTTGAAGTTAGCATGTTATTATTGTCCTGTTCAATAATGCATTTCTCAAAGAGAGTAGACTAAATCCAAGTTGAGTTTTTAGCTCTGCCATTTATTTAGGAAGAATTTATCAAGTGCCTATTGTATACTATGTGCTGTGACATCAAGGTAAGCTCTGTGCCACCATTAATATTTCACCCTGTATAATTTGCAAACTCAGAAATTTGATATGGTTCAGTTTCTTTGAGAACAAGTTCTTCTTTGAAGAACTTTCAATCTAATGTAAAGTTTTAAATCTATAAACAACTGAATGCCTTTGAAAGTTTTCTTTATAATTAGAAATGTTGTGCCTATGGAAAACTAAAGTAATATATTTTAAGAATATTTTCATATAATGAAGCTGTTGTTAGTGGTTTTATTAAGAGGAGCTATTTTTCTATACCAAACATCTAGAGTAAATGATTTCTTAATTCCTATGTTCTATCATTAAGAATTATGTATGTGTCCACTTTGTTATGATTTTCAAAGTTAATTTAGCATAAAAATTAAAGAGAAAATTTCAAAGGTAGCCCAGTCTTGGTCTTTCTTGGAAGAAGTATGTAATTTTTAACTCCCATTTCCCTACTTACTCTCTTTTAAAATACAAATAATTTTCCTTACCCAAAGCCTCCTAAATCTCAAAGCATCACAATATACACTGACAAAATGCAGGAAATTGGCAAACTACTAAAAGGGAGACTTGAATTCAGAGCTTTTCCTTTTCCTTTTCTTTTGCTCATTTTGATTTAGTGCATGCTGAAAGTAATGGCATATGAAGTCTATTCTTATTCAAAGCCCAATTGTGATTATGATTCCTGGCAAATGTATTTACCACCATAGAAATTCAGAGGGCTTTGAATTGTTGACCTTGCTTAATCACCTTCAAAATGTTCATTGTTGTTAGTCCAGTGGAAACAAGACAAATAGAGATAAGGTATAGGGAAGAAGGGGTAGTGAGGGAAATCAAGGAGAAAAATTTGTATATTGTCAACTGCTATGATTTTCAACCTGAAAATTTTATTTTAGTTTACATCTGAGCACTGTAATGTATGGGAGAGAGTACAGACTTCTGAAGCTAAAAAGATGCATTCTAATCATCTTTTATGATTATTCCCAAAGCACCGTCCACAGTACAAGCCAGCCTGCCTCTGTAACTATTGTTTCCTCTGTAAGTAGATTATAGTAGATTCTCTGATGTATTTCTTTGTCATAGGGCCAATTCTTCCACCAACCTCATTCACTTCGTATTGTCTGTTTATTATATGGCTCATATATATCCTTTCATCTCATTTTTCCCACTAGTTACCACTCTCCCTTTGTCTTTACTTGTGCAGAGAAAATAGCGCAGAAAAGAAACATTGTGTTTTTTCCAATGGCTCCATTTCCTCAGAACTCATTCACTAATAACTTTTCTCTGAAAGGGTTAAACACATTCTTATGATTTCATATCACTTTCCCTCTCATCAAAACATAATAAAGTCGACCACTCATTCCCATAGAATCTCCTGAGTTAGACTCCAATGTAGTAGATCCTCTTGGCTTATAGACTTTCTACTTTTTTCTCTAGACCAACTTCCTCAAAAATTTTCAGGTGTCAGGGAATCTTTGCACAAAAATTACATCTAGACCTTCCAATATGTTAGCATTATAACTAAGTTGCAGATATAATAAACAAAAATAATATTAATAGTCTTTTGAGAAGAGGATGCCAGTTTTCTATGAATCTATTTATGTTGGCTAGTTTATTATTAGTGTAACTCACTTTTTGTGGCTCCCCTTCTCACTGAGGGTTTCATCTTGAATGTAAGTGAACATTATAGGTAAAATGAACTTTAGTTTTTCTTTTAGAAAATAAAAATTCCTCTGGCTTCTCTTTAACCTTGTCCAAATACACTTAAAATTCTTATTACAACTATCAATAAAAGATGATATTGTTGTAGATTATGTGACACATGGTAAATGGTAAGAGTATTTCCCCCATGTACAACTATGACTTTTAAGCTAATATTTATTTAAAAAAGAAGACAGTGGAAAACTAATTTATTTTATCGTTATAAATTTTTCAAACTCTTAGGTTAGTTTTTTAATCAGGTAAATTTAGCAAATGTCTCTCAAATAGTTTACTCCAAAATAACATTTACTTTTTAAAAGATAGAATTTGACAGATTAAATTTAAAGTTTATAAACTGATTTTGTATAATATTATTTACAACACGAAGATCCATTATGGATGTTGAACAGTAAATTTCCTAAAGAAATATGCTAAAGCAATTTAAATAAAAATATACTGTGATATGTCAAAGGGAAAATAATTTCTTACTGAGTGAAGTGGGTAAGAGCCTTGGCAGTTACAAAATTACTATGCAGATGTCTTGGTTTCTTGCTCTATTCTGTAGGCCTGGTAAGGATGAAAATATTATTTGAATGCAAAGGAATGAATTATGTGTATGAACTTAATATGAAACCTGTATTATTTTTGTTACAAAATATTCAAATATTTAAGTATTTGTAAACATACAAATATTTCAAGTATAATCAAGTTGTGTTCTTGGTTTTGATGGTTGTAAAATAAGGGAACACTTGCTCATAAGCCAAATAAGTGAAAACAAGAGCCAAACATTCATTGCTTTCCAATGAGTGGCAAAATAGTCTGCTTTCACAGAAATCCAGAACACATCTTGGATAGAACTCAAACTGTCATCTAGAGTGAAGAAGCAGAGTTAACTCAAAGTTATTCCTCTTCTGTCAAAATAAAGTTCTCCTTTTGGACAGAAAATTCTAGAGAAAGGGTCCTTCAGAGTCATGCATTCAGAATGGAAGGGAAAATAGTATTGTTCTGTATTATTCTCATCTTTGAATCATCTGACAAAATCTGACCTACTTACTTTTTTAAAATTACTCTCAATACCCTGCTGAGAATCAAACTCATGACCTCGTACTTGCCAGGCAGGCGCTTATGCCACTGAGCTAAATCCCCAGCCCAATTCTCCCATTCTTCTACTTTCTTAGTGATATAGCAGAAGATGTAGGAATTCCTCTTCCAGATTTTCATACTATCTTAAAATTATTCTCAACAAACTGGTCTTTGTTTATAAAGTTAATCATTTTAGTAGCATTACAAAATATTTTGTTCCCTTCATATTCAACAGTTTTAAACACCAGTAGCTTTCTGGGAATGTGTTGGATGTTAGTGTGAATGTGAATTATCTTAGGGCACCATCAACATAGATGCCAGTGCAGTTCTTGCTATATAAACAGACTTTTTTTAATATGAAAATAAACTTTTTATATGAAAATAAACATCAAATGTATCTTGTTTTTTATTGTTTTGAGTAGAATTTTTCAGTATAAAAATATTGTTTAAATTTAAACATCATTTACAAGTCTTACAAAGGCTATAACATGACACTCAGAGGTGAAATTTGTTTATTCATCAAACTATGGAAAGGAGTTATTATTTTCAAACTTATTATACAAAGGATCTTCAGCACTAGGTGGTATGCCATCAGTATGTCAACGTTTCATGCTGGTTGAGAATGGTATTTTTTCAGTTTCTTAAATGGGTTTTCACCCTAAGCCTTTCATTAATTATAATTTTGCCTACAATCATTATTAGATTCTAGTCAGCTTTGCAACTTTTCCTTTTCTAGGCCATAAGTTGCATTCCAAGTAAGTCCTAAGGAATTTGCTTCCTGAACCTTTTCACTGAATATTTTTTTTAAAAAATCTTTATTCTGTTGGAGTGACATTTAAATAACCAGTTTAAAAAATCAGCATTTAATTTGTCAAGTGGCTGTGATTTGGAGTTAAGCATCTTTTCAGTTGTGCTAGTTTTGCTAGCCATTTGCTACAGACTGTGCACAATGGAATAACTGGGCTGTAAAACTCACTAATAAGTAGCTTTGACTAAAAGGTGAAATTCTATTAGTGCCTTGTTTCACTAGTACTGTGAATTAAATCAGAATACTGCAATGTCTCATCACTAACCATCTCAAAACAGTCAATAGGCCTAAGCTTAGACCCCCTTTCCATGTCACATCTTCTGAAATCATCACAAATCAGACATTGCTTTTAATTTTAAACATAATAAAACCCAACAGAACAAAAGAGAATAAATCCAGTCAAAACAAAGCAATGAAATTGGCAGAGAACTTTGAAACAGGATAATAGGAAAATAACAATGGCTACCATAGTAAACTGAGGATCATTCTTTATATTTAATTAGTCTTCAATTCCTGTTGATTTATTTCCTGAATATGTTTAAGTTGAATACATATCTATTATTTTCTGTCTCTGCCACTTCTAGCCAAATCTTCATTTTTGGGCTGAATTTCTAGAAGAGTTCTTTAATTGGGCTTTCTCATCCACTATAAAGCCAGTCTATCTATTACTCACTTTGTCACCAATTGGATGATTTTTAAAATGCAAAATCTTTCATGTCTCTCCATGCCTAAAGGTATTCAATAATGGCTCTTAAGGTGAAAACCAAAATTACTTATAAGACATACAGTGATTATGAGTAATCCTGCCCCTGCTAACCCCACAGAAATCTCCATTCTACTGTTGCATTCCATCCACCAAGAACTGTAAATGTTTGATTCTAAGAGGCTTCATCTAATCTCTGGGCCGTTGTTCCTATTGTCTTCCCTCTGCCTATACCCTGAGTTCCATACTTTGATCTCACTGTTACTCTTCTGAGTTAAAGAATCATTAGATCTGAGTTGAAGAATCGTTTCCCCAAGGAAGCTGAAAGTTCCTTAGTGTGGTGAACTTCAGTCTAATTTTACACACCACTATTCTAATTTGTACAATTAATTACATAATTTGTTGGTTATTATCTATTACTGAGGCATCTCTTCTCCTGAAAGCCAGGTAATGTGTTTTCTGTGTTTACCACTTTATCTCCAATATTATCATCTATTAAAAAATAGTTGATTGGGTAAGTGAGTACACTAATAAATGACTCAATTCACTATTTTGGTTCTTTTATGCTATAGCTCTCAACTTTTAGCAATAAAACTACCATAATCATAGTATAAGAGAAACCTGAATTTCTATTTAAGGCCTTTTGTTAGTTGAGTTTTTACTATAGGCAAATTGCTTAACATTTGAAACACCTAAGTGATGTGTACCATACCATTTCATTTGAGTTGTATGTTTTCTGTAATTAAATACAATTTTGATACTCAGAAAAGTAACAACATGGAATTATAAATTATAAAATACTTATCTGCGACCTGAGTTTACTGGCATGAAAAATCTTTCCATTTGTTTGTAAGAACAAATAGAAATATTGATTGAGATTAGTACTGCAGCTGTTAAATATTTTACTGTCTACTAAATGTTTGAGGGCATAGTTTTAAAATGTACAAAGAAAATACAAATTTCACTTCATAATTTAATTTTTCTTACTATTATTTAGAAAAAGCTATTTTGAAATTAATATTTCCTTTAAGGAAAAATACTTAATTTATAATTTTAGTAAATTTATATACCAAAATTAATATTTATTTTCCTTTCATTTGAATGCAAACCAGCATAGACATGAACTTATCTCTTTTCTCCTGGGATACAAATTTAGTCAGTGCATACACATGTAAATGAACTGTTCATGCAGTGTTCAAGGATGTTCATTCTGGCTTCATTTCTTCCAGATAGGTTGTGTATCAAAACTTCTTTGGTATTATTAATTAGTAGTTCTGAAAAAAAATTAAGAAATATTGTTATTTCAGTGTGGTCCTTCAGACTGACTAATCATCTCAAAAGAAAAATTTTTAATATTTTATCAACAGTTATTTGAAGTATAAAAATTAAATTTAAATTCCTGATGTAGTCTGTGAGGCTCCTAACCTTACAATATTTTACAAAAACAGAATAGGTATTTATCAAAAATGAATCTAAAATCAGAGGTAGAAAAGGGCATGGATTTTGAGGTTATCATTTTTCCTCGTTTAGTTTTCCCTTTTTACCACATACCAAAGATCCAGGCTGTTGGGCTGCTGTACTTGATCACTACCAATGCCTAACTTCTGCTGATTGCCAGAGGATTACTACACCAGTTGTTGGATTCTTTGACTATAACATCTGCCATAGCTATTGGAAATGTAATGCTTTGTTCTTGCTAGCAACAAGGGATGAACATGTGACTAATTATCCAAATAAGCAAATTCTCAACAAGAATGTCAGGTGTACAAGTTATTATTTTAAATTACTTGTCTCATCTTAGATTTTCCTGATGGTAATATAAACAGTCAAGACCTTTAAAAATTTTGTTATTAGGTTTTCCCTAATGGCAACTTGCTTTCCACAAGTTACCAGCTACCATGGTTTATGACAGTAGTAGCCTATATTTTTTCACAGTCTATTCAGTTTAGAACCTTTCATAGTCTTATATGTGGACAAGAAAATCATCCATATACTTTCTGCTTAATATATTTGGACTTCTTCAATACAGTTTTAGAAATTTCTACTTATTTCTCAAGTAAACTCCAATGCAGGGCAAATACAAAGGAAACCACATTTCAGGCACATTATTCCCAGACTGTTTAACCCAAAGTGAAGAATCAATCTTAGAAACTACCAGAGGAAAAAGAAATTATACATAGGAAACAATTATGTGAGAGACAGCCAACTTTGCAGGCCAGGAGGTAGTGAAATAATACGTTAGAGTTCTAAAAGAAAAAAAAATCAATCTAGAGTTCTATGCTCAAAAAAGTTCCAAAAAATTAAGGCAAAATAAAAATGAAAGCTGAGAGTTTTGGTAGGCATGCTTACACAAAAAAGTGATTTTTTTTCAGGCTAAAAAAGGGTACCAGATGCAGCCTCAGGTCTGTAGAAATCAACAGAGAGTCTCAGAAAGGTCAGAGATTAAAGATTGTTAGTGTCTTTTTAATATTTTTACTCATCGATTTTAACCTCTTCATAATATGTTGATTTTTAAAGGCAAGAAGAATATCAAAGTCTTGAACTATAACATATGTTGAAGTAAAATAGAAGAAAATAAAAACTCAAAGGCCAGGAAGGAAGGATAAATCAGCTATAAGGATTTCACATTGTTTGCAAAGTAGTATATTTGAAAGTAGACTGTGATCACTTGACATACATTTTTTTAGACTGAGCAATTTGTAAAAAAAAAAAAGGAAATGTACCTTAAAAGTCAAAGGGAAAGATTAAATGAAATACTGTGCATTACTTTTTAAACTCCAAGGCAAGTAAAAAAGAGTGAAATAGAGAGCAAGTGTTACAAAGACAAAAACAGGTAGTAGGCTGTACTAATAATTACACTGAATATAAATAAACTAACACTCAAAGTAAAAGGCAGACATTGTCCTATTGGAAAAAGAAAGACTCACAACATATTCTTTATAAGAAACACAATATAAATAAAATGACCCATGTAGGTTGAAAAAGTCGGGAAAAATACTATGAAAAAATAACTAAAAGTAACTAAGAGTGTGTGTGTTTATATAAAATCAATTAAAGGAGACTTTATCAGATAAAAGAACTTTTGTAATAATAAATGGATCAAATTATCATGACAAAATATGAAGTTAAAATTGTTAGAATAAAGGGAAAAATAAGCCAATTCTCATTTGTGGCTGGTACAACGGTCAGTTTTATGTATCAATTTGACTAGCCTTTGGTAATTTAATCAAACACTAATCTAGGTGTTACTTTGGTTATGTTCTGCTCATCTAGTTAAATCTATAATCAGTTTATTCCGATTAAAGCAAGCTATTCTGGATAATGTGAGTGAATATTTATCTAATCAATTAAAAATTTTAAAGCAAAAATCAAAACAGAAGCACTAACTCCCACCTGAGTTTCTAGCTTCCTGTCCTATCGTACAGTTTCAAATTCAAGGCTGCAATATTGAATCCTGGCTGAGCCACCAACCTGCTAGCCTACCTGATAGATTTCAGACTTGGCTGCCCTCAAATTAATTGAGCCAATTTCTTAAAATGTATCTCTTAATAAGTAGATCTATATCTATTTTATTCATATCCTGTTAATTCTGCTTCTTTGGAGAACTCATTGATATAGTGATGTTAACATCTCTTTTCAGTAAATGATGGTGGGACTAGATAAAATAATCAGCAAATATATGAAGTTTTGAAAAACACTGTTAACCAACTTAATCTAGTCACTAATGTAACTTTCAAGATCAACGTATACTGGATTTAAAAACATATATCAATAAACATTAAGGATTTAAGTCATACAGAGTATATTTTCTGATTACAACAGAATTAAAGCAGAAATAAAGCCTTCAGTATTTAGAATTGAAACATCGTACTTCTAAATAATTCATGGGTCAAAAGAATAATTATGGTGGAAATTAGAAAAAAATATTGAACTGAATAATAGTAGACAAAATGTTTCAAATGAAAGGAAATGAATAGAAAAATCCAGAAGGTTATTACAGCAGCTCAGCTACTTTGTATGATATCACAGTGGTAGATATGAATCATTTTACATTTGTGAAAACCCATAGAATATGCAATATCAACAGGACCTTAGTTTAATACTTCAGGTAATAATGATGCATCAGTATAGATTGCAACAAATAAAACAGTCTGGGTTTTGCTAGTTGTGGAAGCTGTACTTGTTTGGAAAGGGAATTCATGAGAAATCTCTATATGTTCTACTTAATTTTGCTATAAATTAAAACCTGTAAACATAAACTGTATTTTAAAAAGACTAGACAAAGAAGATAAAATTTAACTAAAGGTAAGAGGAAGAAAAAAAGAACAGATTTTGAGATATATAACCAATTGTTTTAAAATGTTGGCATTCTTTTCAATAGAGACTATTGCTTAGAAATAGTTTCAAGCATGAAATACACCATGCTATCCTGCTTCAGGTCATTCAGTGCCTCTCAGTTGGTGACAGAATAAAATTTAAACTCTTCAAATAAGCAAATAACATAGCAAATGTTTAAAAGGTAAGATCTGTGCCTTAGCTCCTACACAATTCGTACAGTTAATGATATATTGTAGACATTTAATAAGTACATGATGACTCTACAAAAAGTTATTTTTAAGTGTTTAAGGCCTTTTGAGGTTGGATACTCATTTTGGGGGGTCAGTATAATGTGCACTTTTCAAAGGAACATTCGTGAGACCTACCATTAACAGGCCACCCTGCCTTATCAGCTGTGACTCCTCTGCCTACAGTACACTACTGCAAACAAGTATGGTGCAGCACTTTAACCTGTCACTTAAACTTTCTTCTAGAAAATGCTTCTTTACTACTGTAGGAATACAGCATTCTCACTAAAGGCATTTATTAGCTTGCATGTTTTCCAATATCACTGTGAGCTTTTAATTTTATTTAAAGAGGAAAAAAGCAAAACAGAAAAAGAGGTAGAAATAATACAGAATTTCAGAAAAAAATAGACAGTAAGAAATTACTAGGTGATAAATTACATATTGTCTTCTTAAACATAGTTGTTCAAGTTACAAAGTTAAAGCATATAGAGTGGATATTCAAACAGTGAGGCTGCAAAGAAGTTCAGTGATCCAATAAGAATTTAGCAACATGGTTATCAATCCTACACACTTAAACATAAATGCAGTTATATCCTTTAGAGCACTTTCTGTTCCTCCTTTTATTTTATTTTTTAAATTTTTTTTATTTAAAGAGAAACAAAAGCATGTATAGGGTACAGATAATATGGAATTTCAAAAAAAAAGATAAACAATAAGAAATCACTAGTTGATAAATTACATATTGTCCTCTTAGAAATAGTTGTTCAAGTTACAAAATTAAAGCATACAAGTAGATATTCAAACAGTGAGAGTGTAAACAGCTATGCATGCATGAGTCTCTACATATATTTCTATCCTTTCTGTATTAGAGGGAAAAAAAAACTTAGAAAGACAAAACAAAACAAATTCCTATAAAAACATAAAACCAATAAGTCATATAAACCCACAGTACATGGTGATCTACAATGATTACTGTGTTGTTTCTTATTACCTTCAATAGAATTGTCTATATCATCAGGCATAAATGAATCTAGCAGTATAATTCAATATAACAGCACATAACAATATTAGTAAAAATAAAACGTTGTAGACAGTATAAAACTTCAAAGGCAGGTAATAATCAAACCAGAGTGGATATTCTAGTGAATCTTGTCATCTTAAGTGCAGTTGCCTGTACTCTCAGACTTGACACTATCAATCACAACAGCTTTGAATAAAATTTATCAATACAAAACAGTGATCTAACAAACCAGATTTGATTACAATGTCATGGTAAAAGAGTGTAGGTTTTACAGAGCTTTAGATTAATTTAATAGGAAATTAAGGATGATGACCATACTATATGCTGTTATACTCAGGATAACTGTCTGTGCTCTCAAACCTAGTACAGGTAGAATGACTGGAACAGAATATAATCCACCTAAGCAGAGTGGTGTGAGTAATGTGAGTTTTAAATCCTGGTGCACTATTAACAATATAGTGTATCAAGGCCATCCATGTTAGAGATTCTAGCAATCCTTCTGTGCCTCATTTCTGCTATGCTATTTTTCTGCCTTTGTTTGTCTACCTTTCTCCTTCATTCTACTGCCTGCCCCACTCATTGAGGCCTTTCTGCCACTGTTCTTAAAATCCTGGTATTTTTTTCTCTCTCTCTAGAATGTCCTTCAGTATTCTCTGTAGGGTTGGATTGGTGGTCACAAACTCAGCCAGTTCCTCTTTGTCATGGAAGCATCTTGTTTCTCCATTAATTTCTAGTGACAGTTTTGCAGGGTACATCAATCTGGGCTGGAGGTTATTTTGTTTTAGGGCTTGGAAGACTTCGCTCCAAGCTCTTCTTGATGTGATGGTGTGTGTCGAGAAGTGAGCAGTGATCCTGATGGCCTTATCTTTATAGGTAATCTGTTTCTTTTCTCTGATGGCCTTTAATATTCTGTTTTTATTTGAATTTCTGGTATCTTGATTATTATATGTCTGGGTGTAGATCTGTTTTGGTTGTAGGTGGCTGGAGTTCTCTATGCCTCACATAACTGAATGTCATTTTCCTTTCCCATGCTTGGGAAGTTTTCCTTAATTATTTCTGTGACTAACCTTTGTAATTTGCCTGTATGTATTCCTGCTTCTTTGCTCACATTTCTTATTCTTAAATTGTATATTCTCTTGTCATCTTCTAGCCTTTGTATTGTTACTGCCTGTTTCCTTGTTATGTTTAAGAGATCTTTCCTTTCATGATCACACTTTGCAAACTTGTCTTCAAGTTTTGATAGTCTATCCTTAGTTTCTTTTAAGGCATTTTGCCAACTTTTGATGAAGTTTTTAATTTCCTGGTAGTCTCTTTGAATCTGCTTCATGTATTCTAGATTTTCTTTATATTCTTTATCAAATGTTTCTGTCCTTATTTTGTGTTCCTCCCTTCTTCCATTTGTATCTTCCTGAGAGATGTTTAGCATTTCTTTTATTACTCTACTCATATCTTGCTTTACTTGATTTAATATTTCAGTTTTGAGCTCATCTACAAGGTCCCGAAGATATCTCTTAATGTCCATTGAAGCCATGTGTGATGTTGTGTGTTTGCTGCCCTCAGTCTCCCTTGTTTTTACCTCTCCTGGATCAGGGCTCTCAGGGTTCTGGGCTGGGGGCCTCCTCTTGCATCTCTCTCCTGTCATGGTCCCAGCTTCCTCACACACACAGCTTACAGTGCAGGTCCCAGCCCCCTTCTCTGTTGGCCACGGTTCCTCTGAAGCATGCTGGCGAGGGAACTCCTCCCTCTCCTGCCTGCTCTTGTCACTAAGATGTAAGCAGGGATGTATATGCTGGCCCCTCCCCACCAGGCTACCCAAACTTTAGGGGCCTTCACCACCTTAGTGTGTGCTAGGCGCAGGTAATCGATTTGGGATGGCTCATTGGGTCCCAGCCAGGGGTTCAACCCAGTGCAGGCAAATCCCACAAATCTGCTCTGGGGAGGGAGCAACCATCTAAAGTCACTGTCGCTCCCAGTTCAGGCTCCTCCTGCCCAGTTCCAACATGTTGCCCATTTGGTTGTGCCCTTCCCGTGGGGAGGGTGGTGTTTTATTCCCAGCACTGACTGTGGATTAATGAAGGTCCCTTCTCCAGGTCCACTTTCCACTGGCTCACAAACCCCTGACTTCAGCACTGCTGTGACTCCTGTGAGTGGCGGTGGGAATGAGTTTGGGCGGCTCTGCCAGCCTGCACAGATTCAAGCTGGCAGAAATTCAGGCTGGCACAAACTCAGTGGGTTGCAGCAAAAACACTTTGTTCCATAATTTTTAGCTATTCCAGTTGTAGTCCTGATGTGTTTGATGAACCTTTTTACATTTTAATTTCTTCATGTATCAAGAGTATCCATCTCCCTCTGGCTGGATCTCTCCAGGATGTTTTATTCGGGCATATGAGTTGTTTCTCCCGGGAGGCTTTGTATTTTGTTCCTCACTGATCGGCTATCTTTATCTCTTCTTACCAGTTCTGCATCTCACACTGTTGTTTCCCAAACTAGCTTTCTTAAAGAAAATAATTTATTGGTTCCCATAATTTAAAAGTCTGGGAAGAACAGGTAAAGCTAACTGCAGTCATGTGTAAATGACATCAAGACTTTATCTATCTTTGTCTCTCAACTCTGCTCTCTCTGTGTTGGCATGATTTTTACTTCAACCAGTCTCCTTTCCATGAGGTGAAAAACATGGCAACCAGCACTAGCCTATCTGCCAATGCCTAAATCAATCCTGGATGAAATGATGCTAATCAGCCAGGTAGAGACATCTGCTTATCCTTTAGTGAAAAAGAGAAGTCTTAGATTACATTCCCTCCTGAGCCACATGGAAATTAATGAAGGAATCTGGAGAAGACAGCATAAAAAAAATTGTCATGAACTTATTTCTAAGTAAAATAAAGGACCTTTTGAGATGTTTCTACATATCTTCACAATTTTTAATTATAGGTTTGAATTTTCTATACTAATAATAACTAATATAACATTCTAAATTATAAAGAAGATATAGCTTTATGGAGGTGATTCACACCTATAATCCCACCACTCTGGGAAGCTGAGGCAAGAGAATTATTAAATTCCAATTCAGCCTGGGCAATTTTGTGACTTGGTAATAACTTGTCTCAAAATAAATTTTAAAAAGGCCTGAAAATGTAGCTAAATGCAAAGGCCCTGTGTTCAATATCCAGCACTGAAGAAGGGGGCAAAGTATAAATGCAAGGTTTTAGAAATCTTGCTCTCTGTTTAGCCTAGAATTCATCATCCCCAACTAGGCTTTATGTTCTGCAAAACTGTCTACTTCTGTATTAATCCATCCTGAAGCTGTCATTCTTTGTGTTTTCAACACAGCGACTATTGTTTCTTCTTATTTAGAGAAAAATTGAAACTTAGAGAAGTCAAATAATTTGTCTAAGGTCTCAAATAGTAAATGATAGGGTTGAACTGGTTTCACTCCAAATTAGTTTTCTTTATGCCAGAAGTACTACCTCTCCACTAAAATCTTTCTAACAAAATAAATACTAAATTTGTGTATTCATTCTCCAAATATATGTTGACAGGTAGTGTTATGTTCACCAAGGATATGCAGTTGAACTAAATAGACAAATCCTTATTCTCTTAAAGTTAACATATACAAAGAAATATATACAGTGATACCTAGCAACAAGTATTGGAAAGAAAGGGATAGAAAGAATGAGCTTTTAATGTGAGGTAATTAGAAATGAGAAATTTGAGATTATAGTTAAGCAGAAGCCAGGAAACATGGAAGAAAAATATTAGAAAGACGGGGATCCAAGACAAAGAGCAAGAAGAACAAGGGCTCTGAAGTATGAATATCTTTGGCATGTTTACAGGAAACAGCAAAGAAGCCAGGGTACTGAAATTGACTTTGGATAGGGAAATGGGAGCAGAAGATTAGATAGGAAAGGTAGTTAAAGGACATTCTCCTGAATGGTCAGAGGGATGGAAACCACTCAACTGTGTATTCTTGTTTCCTGAAGAAAACAAAAACAAAAACAAAAACTTTTATCCCAAGTGTTTACCTTGAGAAGATGAAAATATCTTGGATCTCTTTGATTTCTATCATGTGTAAATAACTATACACATTTATACATTCAATCTTTTGGCAATGCACCATTTCATCCAATATTTCTTAGTCAGTGCTTCTACCCTAGATCCTAAGCAAAATGATAGAGTGATGGGAAAGGAAAAGATATATAGTTTTCTGTCCTCTAAGACCAAATGTAAGGCTATTATATACAACAGGAGTATGATCAAATTGACAAGGGCTTCTTGTATTACTGTCCACACATTTTTTCCCCAAAACGTGGTTTTTTTCAAATGCCTGCCATTTACTGACATGTTTTACAAATTTTTAAATTAAATGTTTTGCCGAAAATGGAATCAGTGTGGTAGTGGATCCATCTTACTACTGTTTCAGAAGGCTTTAAAAGCATTTAATTTCCATGTCATATCCATTAAAAATGCATGATGTCATACACTCTGGAGAGCAATTAATTTCATAGTGTGAAGTAAAACCAACAAAACATGACTTAAAAGGGAAATGAAGGTGACAAGGTACAGAACAACCTGAAGCAGTGTACATCCACCGGTTATAATCCTTCCTGGGGTTAGCCATCGAGAGAATAGAGTTTAATGGAAACAAATCAGAGAATCAAACCACACTCCATTTTCTTCTGTGAATTAGGATGAAATAAAGTTAATGTGATATGCAGAAAGCATTTTTAGTGTTGGTTTCTTCTGCACCGAAATGAGGAAAACAGCATAAGGCAGGCCAAGTGAGCAGACTACATAATGAGCTGTGGGATTCAAGAGGATGCAGATCTGCAGAGAGACCTCTGACTCCATGCCAGGCAGCTGGCACCCACCCTGTCCAAGCCTCTTTTATGTGCTTGGCCTTCTGAATAAGAGAGGAAACCTGTACATATGCTCTTTTCAATGCCAGCCCCACTTTCCTTCCATCTCCTTCGAACTTATTTACGTTTGTACTTGTATATTTCATATGAGTCAAGAACGTTGGTTTTATATATATATATATATATATATATATATATCTTAGCTACAGAGTGTTACATAGCATTTTTAAGGGCTGAAAGAATGTGCATTAAGCTGCCAAATCAAATCCTTGCCAAAATTGTCTAAGCTAATGTGAAGGTTTGTAAATTACAGTGAAACAGATGAAATGCAGAGGACAAGAATATTAAGTAGCACCAGCAGATGGTATCAATGAACATCACCATTCTTTCACTGGCATTTCTATTCTATGTTCTTACATTGTTTAAGAATTTAAACATTTAAGGGCCTGGAATTTAGCTCAGTGGCTCAAGCACTTACCTGCTAAGTGTGAGGTCATGAATTTGATCCCTGGTACAAAAAAAAAAAATTAACCATTTTTATAGTATGTTTTATGAATTCCTATAAATTTCACACTAGAATCAAGTCAGGTTTTCTTGAGCTGAGAGTATTCATATAATGCTTTGTTCCATACAGATGGTCATTGAATTTCTGCTTAATGAAAGAACATGTATTTCAAAAATAGATAAATATCAGATTATAGGTGTGAAAACTGAGAGCAATATTACCATTTGTGCCTAGTTTCAACCCCAAGAGGAGAAACTCTTCAAAATTTAGAGCCGAGTATGGTGGTTCACACCTGTAATCTCAGCACTTAGGAGGCTGGAGCAGGAGAATTGCTGTGAGTTCCAATCCAGTCAGGGTTACAAAGTGAGTTCAAGGCCAGCCTGAATAGTGAAACTCTGTCTCAAAAAAGACAAACAAAGCCAAACCAGAATTTAAAACTTCCACACATTTACACATGACTTAATTGTAACTAGTCTTTTTTGTTGTTGTTTTTGTTTTATTTTTGGTACGGGGAATCAAACTCATAACTTTGCACTTTCCAGGCAGGCACTGAGCTATATCCCCAGGCCTGTAACTAGTCCTAATGCTGTGTCATGGAAAACAACTAATTTTAATTTCTAAATTGTTTCTTTCTCTCTGTCTTTACTTTTTGAAAGTTTTGTTTCATATGCTTTTGCTTTACATTCAAGCAATATAAAGAATTTTTTAAAATCTTAGCTCTTGGAGTTGTTAAATGTTTTATAAGTCATAAAGTCATTTAGTTTTAGACTTTTCCATTTTGCAATTGAAAGCAAATGATTTTTAAAGGATCTCTAGATAAGAGTTTCCTAAGAATACCTGCTCAGAAAATTAAAGCAGGATGAATTAACTTTTTTGCATATGCCCATAATAGGTTGATAAAAATTAATCAGTTTAGTACAATTTTCATAAGACATGCTTCCTATGTGCATGAATTAATAAGCATAAAATATTTTTATGGTAGATCAAGATTTGATGAAATTAATTTATTTTATTAAAGTAAGTTATTATTTTGATAAAGATAAAATAATGACCAAAAAAGAGAAAAAAGTTAAAGCAAATAATATTCAATATTACATTGTTATAAGAATTATAAGTATTAATTTTAGTCATACAAAATGGAAATTGATTAGGCTTTGCATGCACATCAACAACAAATTATAATCAGATGAATTTAGAGTTTAGCTTAATTCTTCTTTTCTTTCAGTTTCTTTTCTTCTATATAATTATGCTCATCATTAGAAGGAAATTAACTCAGTATCTAAATGTATATGGAGTTATCTTGTGTTATCTGCCAGAGTACTTTTCCTAATTTCAACAAACTGAGTTGAAATGAAAGGGAAACACTTGCTGCGTTATTTTGTTACATACAATGAGTAAAACTGTAGTGTTGACTTTTGTGTTTAGCTCAGTTTTTGGTTGGATGCTTGTGTTTGTGCAATTTATTATGATGCATTTAATATAATGGGAATGATTGGTAAGAATGGACTAAGCCAAAAGAAAATAGAGTATGAGTGAAGGGTAAAGAAAAATAAAAGGAACTATGCTTCTAAGTGCTATATCAGAGTTGGGTACAGAACACAGTAGGGGTTTGGTGTAGGGTGGGGCAACCTCTGCCTAATGAAGGCAGGAATGGTATTTACAGAGAGACATTACCTGGAAATGTTCAAAGTGTTCTATAGATTCAAGATAATACTTACGATAACTCCAATTTTCTTTTACATAAGCAAAGAAAAAGCTCTAACATTTGTATGGAATCGCAAATCTTGAGAGGAAAGAATGAAGCTGGAGGCATTACACTTCCTGATTTCAGAACATTTTTGTATTTACAAATAAATAAAGCAAACATAAATGGCATAAAGAGACAAGCAGACTTCCATATTATTATATTGTAAGGGACTTTATTGCCCCACTTGAACATTAGACATGCAGGCAGAAACTGTTAATAGCAAAAACAACAAATAGCAGGTTCAATTTCAACCTAGACCAAATGGAACTAAGATAGACTTACATTAACTTTTTATCTAACAGCTGCAGAATACACATTCTTCTTGTCAGCACATATAACATTGTCCAGGATAGATCATATGCTAGGCCACTAAACAAATTTCAACAGTTTTTAAAAGTGAAAGCATATTGACAATGATGCAATAAAACTAGAAATCAATAGCAAGAACAACTTTGGAAGCAACACAGATACATGGAAATTAAACAACGTACTTTTGAACAACTAGTGGATCAAGAAAGAGATCATAAAAGTAAATTAAAACTTTTTGAGATAAATGAAAATGGAGACACAGCATGTGGAAATCTATGGAATACAACACAAACAGTTCTTAGGGGGAAGTAATGGCAATTAGCACCTACATCAAAAAAGTGGAACAGTTTCAAAATTACCTATTACTGCATCTCAAGAAATTAGAGCAACAAGAATGTTGAAACCAAACTTAGTAGAAAGAAAGAAATAATAAAAATTAGGGGATAAAATAGATGAAATAAAGACTTAAAAATGATACAAAAGAGTAATGAAACAAAGATCTGGGTTTTTATAAAGATAAACAAAATTGATAAATCCATGGCCATAGTAACTAAGGAAAGATGAGATAAGACTTACATAAATAAAATCAGTTATGAAAAGAATGATAATTTTCTTGACACCACAAAGGAACATATTATAATGAACATCTATTTGACAACAAATTTGATGACCTAAAAGAAATAAACAAATTTCTGGATACAAACACTTTACCAAAATTGGATAATGAAGAAATAGAAAACTTGAACAGATCAATAACAAGTAATGAGATTAAATCAGTAATAGAAAGTATCACTTCAAAGAAAAGCCCAGGACCAGATGACTTCACTACTGAGTTCTAGCGAACGTCAAAGAACTAGTAGCAATTATTTTTCAGTTATTTCAGAAAACTGAAGAGGAGTGAATACCTCCAGGAATTCTACAAGGTCAGCACTACCCTGACAATAAGACCAGAAAAGGATAAAACAAAATAAATAAAATTGCCAAAACTATAGGCTATTATCCTTGATAGATTCCAAAATCCTCAACAAAATATGGCAAACCAGATACAATAGCATATTTAAAAGATTTTTAACTATGATCAAGTGAGATTCATCCCAGGTATAAAAAGTTCAACATTTGCCAATCAATAAGTATGAAAAATTGCATCAACAGAATGAAGGAAAAAACTATGTGGTCATTTCAATAGATGCAGAAAAGGCATTTGATAAATTTCAACATCCCTTCATTATAGGAATGTTGAACACATTAGGTAAAAAATGAACATATCTCAGCATAATAAAGTTCATATCTATACTCTAGCTATTAACATTATATGGGATGGAGAAAAGCTGAAAACTTTCTAAGATCTCAAATAAGGCAAGAATGCCCACTTTATCCACCTTCATTAAACAGAGTGCTGCGGTTCTAACAAGAAGAGTCAGGCAAAAAAAGAAAAGGAGCATATAAACTGGAAAACAAGTCAGATTGGTACTGTTTACAGATATTTCATATATATAGAAAACCCTAAGACTCTACCAAAAATATTGTAATTAATAAATGAATTCCATAAATTTTTGGTATTCAAAATTTACATACAAAAATCAGTAGCATTCTGTGAACCAATAGCAACTGATCTAAAATAGAAATCAAGAAACTCCTCTTATTTGTAATAGCTACAAAAATATTAAAATACCTAGGAATAAATTTAAGCAAAGAGGTGAATGATCTGTACTATAAAAACTATACAATATTAATGAAAGAAATTGAAGACACACACAAAAAAGTGGAAAGAAGTACAGTACTTTTGTGCCTGGATTGGAAAGAATAATTATTAAAATGTTGATATGATCCATAGTTACCTACAGAGTCAATGTAATTCCTATAAAAATGCCAATGACATTTTTCAGAGATTTAGAAATGCAATCCTGGAATTTTTAAGAAAATACAAATTAAAAACAAAACAAAAAACTAACAGTGAAAGCAATCTGGTGAAAAAAGGACAAAGCAGGAGGTACTATCTGATGTCAATATATACTATAAAACTGTATTCATCAAAACAGGATGGTTTTGGCATTAAAAACATACATAGGACAAATGAACCAGAATAGAAAGCCTGGAAATAAACCCACACATCTGCAACCAACCAATTTTTGACAAAGGTCAAAACACACAATGTAGAAAGGGCAATTTTTCTAATAAGTAGTTCTGGGAAGATGAAATATTTATGTGGAAGAATGATGTGTAACCCACAAGCTACAAAATAGAGTCAAAGTGAATTAAAGACTTAAATGCAAGAGCAAAAACTATGAGAGTATTACAGGAAAACATATAAATATTTTAATACCCTGGAATGGGGAGAGTTTTTTGTATTTTTTATTTTGTTTTTGTTTTTCAAAAGTATAAGAAACAAAAGCAAGTAATGGATTGTATCAAACTAAAAAGCTGTACAACAAAGGAAAAAAATCAGAGTGAAGAGATAACTTACAGAATGGGGGATAAACTTGCAAACAATGCATCTGAAAAGGAGTTAACATCCAATGTGTATAAGGAACTTCTAAAACTCAACAATAAACCTGTATTAGGGTTTTACTAGAGAAAACAGGTATAATACAAGATATACAATTGTATAAGAAATGACAAGATTGGCTTAGGATGGTCAGCCACAGAGTAGGATGAGAAAGCATGCAGGGCCAGGGATTTAGCTCTGCGGCATAAGTACCTGCCTTGCAAGCACGCGATCGTGAGTTCGATCCCCGGTACCGATAAAAAAGAAAAAGAAAGCATGCAGAAGGTATCTGCAAGCTGGAGGCCGAAGGATTCAATCCAAGGTCTGGTGTTCACCCTAGTGTCTCATGCAAGTCTGCACCGGTAGACTGATGGATCTGCGATAGAAGGCCGGAAGATCTATGGTGGAAGGCTGAAGAGTCTATGCTGGAAATGTCCAAACCAAAGGCAAAGACTGGAGCTTCTCCAAAGAATGGAATACATTCATCTTTCCTCCTTCCCTTTTATACCTAGAGGTGATCCACCATAGGGTGGGTCTTCTACACCCTTGGGTGTAGAGTTGCTAAACCCATTTAGTTAAGCTTTTGAATGTCTCAAGTTGACACAATCAACCACTACAAAACTTCAATAACTCAATTTTTAAAATGGGCAATATCTCTAAATGGGAAAATATTCAACATCACTAACAAGCAGAGCAATACAAACCTAAACAACAATGAAGTATCATTTCATTCTAATAAGAATGGCCCTTATCCAAAAGATAAAAGATGAAAAGTGCTGCTGAGAATACGGAGAAAAGAAAATATTTGCACACTGATAGTCAGATAGTACATTATAGAAAACAGTATGGACGTTTCTCAAAAAATTAAAAATAAAATTGCCATTTGATCTAGCAATCTAACTCTTGAATATATATCTAAAGGAAATGCAATCAGTATGTCAAAGAGACATCTGTGATCTCATGTTTATTGAAGCAGTATTCACAGCAGCCAACAAATTAAAACAACCTAAATGTCCATCAACTGATGAATGGATAAATAAAATATGATACATGTACACATAATATTATTCAGCCATAAAAACAATAAAATCTTGTCATTTGTAGGCAACATAGATGAAACAGAAAATCATGTTAAGTGAAATAAGCAAGACTCAGGAGACAAGTGCTGCATTATCTCACTCATCTATGAAATCTAATAAAGTCGATCTCATAAAAATTGAGAGTACAATAATGGTTAACAGAGGCTTAAGAGAGTAGGGAGAAGTGAAGTAATGTTGATCAATGGTAACAAGGTATAGTTAGGTATGGTTAAGAAGTTCTAGTGTGTTTTTAAACAGTAGGGTAATTATAGATAATGACTACACTGTATATCTCAAGAAGCTATAAGGAAGGATTCTGAATGCATTTGCATAAAAAAGTGATAAACAACAATAACAAAAAGAAAACAATTAAGATGTTTAAAATAAAGCAACTTTATTACAAAGCAATAGCAATCAAAATAATATAGTACTGGCATTAGGATGGACATACAGAATGATAGAACATATTTGAGAACCCCTACATATATCCACATATATATGATAAATTGATCTTTAACAAAAGGAGTAAAAGGAATTGGCAAAATTGGATATCCATGTCAGAAGTATGAAATTGGATCTTTATTTTACACTAATCAACTCAAAGTGAATCTAAACATAAGCTCAAAATTGTAAAACTCTCAGAAGAAAATATAGAGGAAAAGATTCATGACATTTCACTTGACACTAGTTTATAGAAATAACATCAAGAAATACAGATGATAAAAGCAAAAATAAATAAGCAGTATGACATCAAGCACTACTACATCTGTATGATGAAGGAAACAACAATGTTGGGAGAAAAATATTTGCAAGCTGTATATCTATAAGGAATTAATCTCCAAAATACATACACTACAACAATATAAAAATACTGATTTAAAAATGGGTAAATACATGATAGACATTTTTCTGAAAAAAAGCATACAGGAAATCAATAGGTACATTAAAAATGTTCAACATCACCAATAAATATCAAATACAAGTCAAAACCACAGTGAGATTTTGCCTCACATCTGTCAGGATGGTTAGTATAAAAAAAAAAAGAGGCCAA
This sequence comes from Hydrochoerus hydrochaeris, assembly GCA_004027455.1. NCBI lineage: Eukaryota > Metazoa > Chordata > Mammalia > Rodentia > Hydrochaeridae > Hydrochoerus > Hydrochoerus hydrochaeris. Next base: position 68,985 of record PVLA01000629.1, read on the forward strand.
CAAGTGTTGGTGAGGATGTGAAGAAGATGGAAACCTTACATATTGTTGCTAGGAATGCAAAAATAGACACTGTAGATAGTAATATGAAGGTTACTCAAAAAAATTAAAAATAGAAGCATCACCTGATCCATAAACCTCACTTATGAACATAAATTCAAAACAATTTAAATCAAAAGAAATATGAGCATTCTTATGTTTACTGCAGCACTATACACAATAGTCAAGATAAATAACTTGAATGTATAAAGACATGTGGTACATAATAGAGTATTACTCAGCCTTTGAAAAGGAAGTTCTCTGATATAGCACAACTTGGATGAACCTAAAGAAAAATGTTAATTAAAATAAGTTTGTCAAAGATAGGCAAAAACTTTATGATTTCATTTAAATGAGGTATTAAAGCAGCAAAATCTATGGAGAATGGGGAAGGAGGAGCTGAGGGATTACTAATCATTAGGCATGTTGTTTTAGTCAAAAAGGGTGAAATAAGCTCTAGAGACCTGCTATACCACACTGTACCTATAGCCAGTAGTACTGTTTTGCATACTTAAAAATTTGTTGCAGGTAGATCTTCATGTTAAGTGTTCTTATCACAAGGAAAGAAGAGAGAATGGGAGGGTAGAGGAAGGGAGGGGAAAATGTTCTAAGATGACTCCTGTTGCTTAAAATAATAAGTTATTATCCATTTGATTCATTTGAAAAAATCTGTTCAATGAATATAGACTAAACAGCTTTGTAAAGGTTTGTTTACATGGGTTTTTTATTTTTTCACTTTTAGAATTTGATAGCCCTTGTAAATACAATATTCAAAGTAACATTTTAGAATATTAAGGAAGATGTCGTTATGAATAAAAGTATAAAATATGAAATATAGAAATTATATAGAAGAATATTGAGTAAAAAAAGATTTTTAAAGGGAGATACTACCATGATAAACATGGAATAGAATAAGAAAAATGCAATAGGAAAACAAAACAACAACAACAATAAATAACTATACTGTACTACAAGATAAGGTGGTTTCTTACCCTGGTTTCCAGCCTCTTATCACCCAAATGACTTTCTCAACATATCACTCACTGATTTCTGACACATTACTTTATGCCTCATTCAAACCTTTCCTGATTTTCCTATTTATTCTATTGGCCCTTTGTGAGTATGTGCAATGAAGATCTATACTTTTTACTTCTCAAGTTTTTCTACCATTATCCCTTAAAATATTGTTTATCCATTTTTTTCACATCTTTGGAAGTTCTGTGAGGCACATATGAGAATTTCTATGATTTCTAGCTTGTTTATATCCCTCATAACTTTATCATTCTCCATTATTCTACAGAGATGCTCTTTTCTGTTTTCTAATTCATTTTAAAGTATGACTTTTCTTCTGTATCACCTATTTGCAGAAATTTTAAAAATTCTTAATGACTGTATCTTCACATTTCAGAACTTGTTCCAGAACTTCATTTTTTTTACTTTACAGGTATGTGTTCTTCCTCTATATTTGCAACAAGATGAGCATACTTATTGTAAACTCCTTTTTCGTATTGTTCAATTGAGATTATTAGTTCTTTGAAATTTGGTCCTATTTGCTAAGTGTCTTGAATTTCTCCATAGTGAGTCATAGAGAAGTGATACAATAAACTCTAGCAGATGAATAACTTAACTAAAAGGCATAATAGAATAGAGTAACTGTACAGTGTTTTCCATTCAATTTAACAGAATTCAAGCACCCAGGAAACAAGACTTGTTTGAATTTTGTTTTCTTGTGTATTCTGCTTACTCATTTTACTCAAGATTCATGACTTCATGGGGCCGAGATTTCATACAAGATCCTCAATTACTGAAGGAGAACCAGGGGATTTTATGTCAAGCCATATAGAATTAATATGATAGATTCAATCTCAGGAATGTGTTTTTGCCAACAGAAGAAGCTTCCCTAAGCCAGTGGGGAGAATTAGGTACTTTTGGGGATGTCTGCTTTAGCATTTGGTCCTGAGAAAATGAATAAATGAATAGCTGTTCCTCAGAGCTACTTTCATAAGGAAATATTTCTGAGTTCTGGTTCAGGGGAGCTCAGGAAGGTAGGGGATGCAAATTACATTCCAGCACTGAACCAGCCAATCAAGGCTTGAACACTTTTGAGGTCTTTGGTTTTGACTGTGAATATAGGAACACCCAAGGGCACCTTCAAATTAAAAATAAACACACTGTTCTAAACAGTCCTAAATGTATAATTTGGTAGAATTTTAAGGGGTGTCTTTTTATAGTAACAGAGTCGTTAAAGAACATAAAATTCAGGTAAGGTTGTGTCCTTTGCAGGCATAAGTGTCTATAAAATGACATTTAACTTTAAATTAAAATAATTTGAGTGTATCCCTCCCCCTCAGAGTTTGTTGGTTAAACACATGGTACAATTTTTCAATTCCAGTCTGAGTTTTATAATCTATTGGATGATATTACATCAATAAAAGCAATAGCTAATATTTATTGTATAATTGCCCTATGCTCTATATATAGTGGGTTCTCTGGAGAATTTATATATTCTTAAGATGAGAGGGGAAATTAACTTCTGTCTAACCTCAACTGCTCCATATCATCATGAGTCATTTATAAATTTTCTCTAAGCTTTTTGTTTTCTAAAAAATATTTTGTCAACACTGATTTCAAATTTAAAACAACAGGTCAGGTGCTGGACACTGTTTTAAAATTCACACATTAGATACAGATTAAATGTAAATCCAAAACCAATGATTCCAAAACCCACTATTAGCTATTTTCATGCGTTTTCCCCTCCATATTTGCTATTGTGTAGATGTTAAAACCCTCTAACGTCCATGTGTTAAAGGGTTGGTTGCCAGCCTCTGGCACTAATGAAAGCTGTACTACTGGAGGAGGGCGTTGTTGGGAGGCCCAATGAGAGAACCTAGGTCATTGGGACAGGACTTTAAAAGATATCCTATTTCTCATTCATATTTGGCCACAAAATGAGCCATATTCTTTAAGTTCTGGCCATCACATACTGCCTCATCACAGGCCCAAAAACAATGGGGCAACTATTAACTGAAGCCTCTTAAACTGTGAGAAAATAGTAAACCTTTCCTGTTTTTAAGCTGATTATTTCAGCTATCTTGTTACAGTAGTAGAAAGTTGACTAGCACAGTATTGTAATGGAACTTGTCTTCTTAAAAGCCTGATACCTCTTGTTGGCTAGCCTATTGCCTGGCATCCACTTGGATTTTGTTTTTGTCTGAATTGTAGACTTAAATTTTAGCTATGGAAGGTTTGTACTTTGGAACCCATAACTTAATATTTAAGGGTCATATAAGGGAAAGATAAATGTTTTCTTTATGTTTTCAATAAAGGACTAGGTATTGTATTTTATATTTGTTTGAAACAAATATTTTAAACTTGAAGAATTTTAGATAAGAAAGTAAAAAAGGAAATAGAAGTAAAAGTTTAAAATAAATTATCTTCACTATAGAATGTATGGAAAATTTTCTCTAGAAAGCCTCCAATATTTTTCACCTGTACTCTCCAGATGGGGTTGTGGAAGTAAACTCATCCCAATTTTTAGCTTCCTTCCAAGTTTTCTGTGCTTTGATTGACAGTTCTATTCCAAATGTAAAATGTAGGCCTTTCTAATATGTATTGAAAAACCAAAATGACCTTCTGATCCCTGCCAATGAAAAACTAGGGTTGTGCTTTTGGTCCCTATTCAAACTCTTAGATAATAATCAGGGCGCTAAGTTATACCCAAGTTTCTCAACTTTTAATAAACTAAATGCACCTTGGGGAGCTTATAAAAGTATAGATTGCTAGGCTTTCCTCTTCTGTCATCTTTTCTTGTTCCAAATTCTGGATTTAACTGGTTTGAATGAACTTGATGCAATACATTATATGAGTATTATTAAAAAAATTTTTATTTTAAAGAGAATAAAACAAAAGAGAATATAACAAAGCAAATCAGAACAGAACAATGCAAGCAACACAGCACTTCATGACCAGATAACCAGACATCAACAGTAGCTGCCATAATGTCTCTTTTCTTCAAAATAGTTGACCATACCTTCACACACATTAATATCAAACATAAATATAAAGCAGGTCAGAACAGAACAATGCAAGCAACACAGCACTTCACAACAACACAATTGGATATCAATAGTAGCTACCATAATGTCACTTTCTTTGACATAGTTGAGCATAGCTTCACACACAATAATCTCAAACCTAACAAAATAGAATAGACCCATTCAAGAGAATGAAAGTATTACAAGGCATTCTGAACCAAATAACAGAAAATGAACAATGGCTACTATAATATCTCATTTTCCATACAAAATTTGTTTATATTATTACACATATAAAAAAACAATAAAACACAACATGATAGAACCAATGGTAATAGAAGAACAAAAGCATGGTAGGACTTCAAAGCAAGATGATATTAAATCAGCAATGGCTGCCAAAATGTCTTGTTTTCTTCAGAGTAGCTGTTCATACCATCACACATAATAAGATCAAACAAAATAGAATAAAACCATTCCAACCACTCTGAATGAAAACATTATAAGACTTCAAAGCAATATAATGGAAAACTATGATTACCATAAAATCGTATGGTACTCTTACCATTTCTTACACGAGGGAGACTATATGTTATTTATACATTTGAGTTTGATTTATTTCGCTTATGAGTATGGTCTCAAGTTGTATCCATTTATTTATAAATATCTCAATGTGATCGTTCTTTATAGCTGAGTAGTACTCCATTGTATAAAAGTACCACAAATTTTTTTATCCATTCCTCAGTTGATGGGCACTTTGGCTGTTTCTAAGATCTGGCTATTACAAATTGTGCCACTATAAACAAGGGTGCATATATATATCTGTGGTATGATGTTTTCAGTTCTTCTGGGAATATGCCTAGGAGTGGAATAGCTGGGTCAAATGGGACTTCCAATCCCAGCTTTTTGAGGAATCTCCAGACAGACCTCCACAGGGGCTGTACCAGTCTACACTCCCACTAACAGTGCAGAAGAGTTCCTTTTTCCCCACAGCCTCTCCAGCATTTGTTGTTGGTAGTTTTCTTGATCCTGGCCATTCTTTCTGGAGTGAGATGGAATCTCAGTGTGGCTTTAATTTGCATTTCTGTAATGACTAATGATGATGAACATTTTTTCATGTATTTATTTGCCATTCATATTTCTTCATCTGAGAACTGTGTGTTCATCTTGGATGCCCATTTTTGGATTGGGTCTTTGAATTTTGTGGGTCTAATTTTTCTAAATTCTTTATAAGTTCTAGACAGAAGTCCTTTGTCTGAAGGACAGTTCACTAAGATTTTTTTTCCCAATTTGTGGGTTTTCTTTTCACTGTGCTGGAGATTTCTTTCGACAGGCAGAAACTCTTAAATAAAAGATGTGATCCCAGTTATTGATTCTGGGAAGTATTTCCCATGCAGTTTGGTTCTTGTTCATGAAATCTCTACCTAACACTATGTCTTCAAGATTTTTACCTACTTTGTCTTCCAACAGATTTAGTGTTTCTGTTTTAATATTTAGATCTTTGATCCATTTAGATTTCAGTTTAGTACATGGTGACAGGCATGGGTCTAGTTTTAATTTTTGTCATATGGATAGCCAGTTTTTCCAGGATCATTTATTAAAGAGACTATCATTCTTCCGGTGGACATGTTTGGCCCCTTTATCAAAGATAAGGTGGTTGAGTGTGTTCATAGCTGTGGTTATATTTACTAGTCTATTCCATTGATCTTCAGCTCTGTTTTTATTCTGGTACCATGTTGATTTTATTACAGTAGCTTTGTAGTGTAACTTCAAGTCTGGGATTATGATGGCTCCTACCCTGCCTTTGCTGCTCAGAATTGCCTTTGCTATTCTAGGTCTCTTCTGGTTCCAGATGGATTTGAGGAGTGATTTCTCTAGCTCAATGAGGTATGCTAGTGGTATTTTCATTGGGATTGCATTGAATCCATATAACAATTTTGGGAGAATGGCCATTTTCACAATATTTATTCTTCCTATCTATGAACAAGGGATGTCTTTCCATTTTCTGAGGTCCTCTTTGATTTCTTTTTTCAGGGTATTATAATTTTTGCTGTATAGCTCTTTTACTTCTTTAATTAGATTAATTCCTAAGTATTTCATTGTTTTGGTACATGCTAGTGTGAAGGGTGTGGCTTTTCTTATTTCTCTTTCAGTGATTTTGTTGTTAGTGTGTAGGAATGCTATTGATTTTTGAGTATTGATTTTTTATCCAGCTACATTGCTGAATTTATTTGTTATATCTAGGAGTCTTTCAATGGAGTTTTGTGGGTCTTCTATGTAGAGTATCATGTCATCTGCAAATAATGATAGTTTAACTTCCTCTTTTCCCATCTTTGCTCCTTTTATTTCTCTCTCTTGTCTAATTGCTCTGGCTAGCATTTCCAGTACTATGATGAATAGGAGCGGAGATAAGGGACATACTTGTCTTGTGCCTGATTGCAAGGAAAAGGCTTTCAGTTTTTGGCCATTTAATTTGATTCTGGTTTTTGGTTTGTTGTAGATGGCCTTTATCATATTGAGGTAATGACCATCTATTCCAATTCTCTGTAAGGTTCTTATCATGAAAGAGTATTGGACCTTATCAAAAGCTTTTTCTGCATCTATAGAAATGATCATGTGATTCTTACTTTTGGCTCTATTGATATGGTGGAACACAGTTATTGATTTATGTATATTGAACCACCCCTGCATGCCTGGGATGAATCCCACTTGGTCATGGTGTATAATCTTCTTGATGATTTGCTGCATTCTGTTTGCCAATATTTTATTGAGAATTTTTGCATCTATGTTCATTAGGGAGATTGGCCTATAGTTCTCTTTTTTATTTGCGTCTTTCTCAGGTTTTGGTACTAGAGTAATATTTGCTTCCAGGAATGACTTAGGAAGAATTGCTTCCTTTTTGATTTCATTGAAGAGTTTGAGGAGTGTCAGCATGAATTCTGCTTTGTATTTCTTGTAGCATTCTGCAGTGAATCTGTCTGGCCTGGGCTCTTCTTTGTTGGTAAGGACTTAATTACATTTCCAATTTCATTAATGGAAATTGGATTATTCAGCAGTTTTATATCTTCTTGATCCAGCTTTGGTGGTTCATATATTTCTAGGAATCTGCCATTTCTTCTGTGTTATCAAACCTATGAGAGTAGAGGTTTTTGAAATCGGTGTTGATGAACTTCTGTATTTCCACAGAGTCTGTAGTGACTTCACCCTTTTCATTCCATATTGCATGAATTTGAGTCTTTTTTTTCTTTTTTTAAATTAGGTTGCCTAGTGACTAATCAATTTTATTTATTCTTTCAAAAAACCCACTCTTTGATTCATTGATTCTTTGCATTGTTTCTTAGTCTCTATTGCATGGATTTCTGCTCTGATCCTTATAATTTCTTCCTTTCTTTTGGTTTTGGGCTTGATTTGCTCTTATTTTTCTAGATGTTTGAGGCGTAGTATCAGGTTGTTTATTTGTGTTCATTCTGTTATCCTAATATGGGAACTCAGTTCAATAAATTTTCCTCTGAGGACTGCTTTCATTGCATCCCAGATGTTCCCATGAGTTGTATTTGTATTTTAATTCCCTCGTAAATATTGTTTAATTTCTTCTTTAATTTCCTCTGTGACGCACTGATTGCTCAAGAGTGTATTGTTCAATTTCCATGTGTTTATGGGGTTTTTGCAGTTTCTTTTATCATTAATTTCTAGTTTCATGGTGCTTTGATCCAATAACATGCATGGGATAATTTCTATTCTTTTGCATTTACTTAAATATGTTCTGTGGGCTAGTATATGGTCTATTTTAGAGAATGTCTCATGTACTGCTGAGAAGAATGTATATTCTGATGTTGCTGGATAGAACACTCTGTATGTCTATCAAGTCCATTTGTTCACAGGTGTGATTCAGTTCTTGTATTTCTTTGCTGATTTCTGTCTAGTTGATCTGTCTCTTTGTGTCAATGGCATGTTAAGACCTCCTGTTATAATTGTATTATTGATTATTTGATTTTTCATTTCTGTTAATATTTGCTTTGTATAGCTGGGTGCTCTGGAATTTGGTGCATATATATTTAAGATTGTTATCTCTTTCTCTTGAAGTTTTCCCCTGACTAGTATGTAGCGACCTTCTTTATCTCTTTGGATCATTCTTGGTTTGAAGTTCACATTGTCTGCAAACAGAGTAGCTACCCCTGCTTTTTTTTGAGTTCCTGTTGCATGAAATATTGTTTTCCATCCTTTGACTTTCAGTCTATGAGTTTCCTTTTGGGTTAGATGGGCTTCTTGTAGCAGCATATGGTTGGCCATTTTTTCTTGATCCATTCTGCCAGTCTGTTTCTTTTAATTTGTCAACTGAGGACATTTGCATTAATTGTTATAATTATTATATATCATTTTATTATTGACTTGTTATCTTTCTGCTGTTGTATGTTTACTTTACCATTCTGTTTAATTATCTGTCTTGCTTAGTGGTTTTTTCCTATGAGTATCTAGTATTCTTTGCAGGGTTGGTTTGATAATCATGAAGTTCTTCAGCTGTTTTTTGTCATGGAAGTATCTTATTTCTCCATCTATTTTGAAGGATAGTTTTGCAGAGTACATCAGTCTGGGTTGGAAGTCATTTCCCTTTAGGATCTGAAATACTTCACTCCATGCTCTTCTTGACTTCATTGTTTGTGATGAGAAGTCTGCTGTGAATCTGATAGGTTTTCTTTTATAGGTGATTTGTCTTTTCTCTCTAACAGCTTTTAATATTCTATTCTTATGTTGGATTTCTGGGATGTTGATTATTATATGTCTGGGTGCAGTTTTGTTTCTCAGTTTTTTTGTTTGTTTGTTTTTGTTGTTGTTATGGCTATCTGGAGTTCTATATGCTTCACTGTACATCAGTTTCCATTCTCATGTTTGGGAAATTTTCAGTTATTACTTCTGTAAATAGCCTCTTGATATCATTTGTGTTATCCCCTTCTTTTTCATTTATCCCTATTAGTCTTATGATGTTTTTGCTTTGCATCAACTTGCAACTGTTGAATTGTTATTTCCTGATTCCTTGTTATTTTAAAAATATCTTTCCTGTCCACTAGCTGCAATCTTATCTTTGAGGTCTGAAATTCTATCTTCAGTTTCATTGAGGTGGTTTTTGCAACTTTCAATAGAATTTTTGATTTCCTGTATATCTCTGAATCTGCTTCATGTATTCTATTTGTTTCTTATAGTTCATTCAAGGATTCTATCTTTTTGCTTTGTTCCTCTAATTTTTTAGCTGTGTCTTCTTTAGATGTGTTCAATATTTCTTTCACTACTTTTATCATTTCTTCTTTTACCTGGGAGATTATTTCTGATTTGGTTCCTTCATAGCTTCCCATACTTGCTTCTTTATTTCAGTTGATATCATTTCAGTATTTCAAGTGTATGACTAGTATTTTCTTCTATGTACATGACTCCTGGGCTTTCTTAGTATGGGATGGAGGTTTGTGATTGCATTTTGTCTTTCATTTTATCATTTGCCTATATTTCCATGTTTTTAGTGATATTGCAAAGCTTTTCCTGGATGTGTTGTAGATCACCTCCTGTGCCCTCCGCTACTAGAACTAATGCGGCCTTGGCTCCCCTTGCACGGCAGGCCTGGCTCCCTTGGTTGAGTGAAGGTCTTTGGGCACAGTCCACTCAAGCCCATGGAACCTCTGGAGCCTAGTCCAGTGTCCTAGGGGGCTGCACACGCACCCAGCCACCAGGATGGATGGTCCCAAACTCTTCCCAGGCCAGCGCTGGTGAGCTGGAACTCCCCTCATGGCGGGCCTGGAAAGCCAGTTATTCAACTGCTGTTTGATAGTGCTGAGTTCATGAAAAAGAAGTGTTTGGATTAAAAAAGAGAAAATGAAAAATGATTGTTTTCATCACTGTATTTTCACAAAAAGCAGAAAAGTTTACACATATTTGTAAGATCATTTCTACCAATTTACACAATTTCAGAAAGAGAAAAAAGAAGGCAGATACTGTTACTAAAAGCAGTGTTGTACAGGGCAACAATTAAAATGAAAAGATGAATCCCAACAACTTTTTTTTCTTTGCAAATATGCTTAAAGAACACTGAGGGATTCAAGGAGCTGGCAGTCTTCTGGGAGGGGAAGAATAACTGCGCTACAATAGTGACTGGCCCTAGTGGCTCCTCCTGAGGCAACCAATGAGGAGTGGGAAGACCTTAGGTAAGAAATAGAGGAGTCAGGCAGCACCTTTTGCAAGGCTACATTTCCAATGTTCTGAGGGTTTACTTGACAGTGTCAAAATTGAGAGGAATAATACTGTAGACTGTATGGAATGTTCTAAAACTTGACTTGAGATACACATTCTTGGCATCCTTCAAATAATATAATCATGTACCATTTATGATAGATTCAAGAATCAAAGCCTCTTAGTTTAGTTTAAAGAAGAAAAGGTTTTAAGGCAATTTACTGCTATACTTACTATTTGCAATTCATTGCACTTGGTAATGAATGTGAAAGAAATGCAAAAACTCTTTTACTGTATCATTCTTCAAAGAAGAAGGCATTTCCAACATACTTAGGTGGCAAGTTACAGTGCTAATTATTTATGCCAATTTACTGATCATTTGTAGTTAAAACATGGTGTCATAATAGGCTTTTGCAGTCTTATGACTAAATTCACTTTAGTTTCATAAGACACATAGCATGACTACAAATTCACTTCAAATAAATATCTCATCTTTTAAAAATTATGCATCACTGAACACTTTCCATAATTCTAATATTTGGAATACTTCTTGAACAAAGATGACTAAGGTTGCTTTGCTTGAGAAAGTCCCTCATGCATGTATTTTATAAAACATGCAGTTAGCAGCACTAAACAGCAGGATTTATCTAGTGTTGGAAGTGTAGCAAGGAATAAAAGTACACAAAGACTGAGTTTTAGAAGGGAAATGAAATGAAGGGAGACAGGTGAGAAATGAAATGAAAGGAGACAGGTGAGAAAACAATTTCACAGGTAAATGAAAATAAATGTAGGTAGTGCTCAATGAAGAAAAGAAAAGAGAAGTAATAGGTAAAGTGTGACTAGAGGATACCAACATGTGTTGTGGCCTGTTGGGTATTTGGGGGAGTCTGAGAGGCACGTGAGAGTAATGAGTCAAAATAATTACTATAAAAGAAAACTATGGTCAAGCACTCAAGCACTGCATAAGAACGTCTTGGTCAGTGATAGACCACATATACTATGGTTTTCCCATAGATTATGGCGCTGAAAAATTCTTATCACTTGGTGATATCATGTCATTGTATTATCCTAGCACAATACATTACTCATGTATTTGTGGGAGAAATTTTAATGTGCTGCCTGTCATATGAAAGCATAGCATATAAACTAGGTACAGTGCATAATTACATATTTTGGCACTGAACACAGTAAACTGACAGGTGGTAAGTATCCAACAGATGCTCATTATTTAGAAGCACTGTAATAAGAGGTACTCTTCAATATAATTTTGGACAAATATAGGCAAATATGTTGAACCAAAGAAATAATGAAATGTTATCTTCAAATTTTTTTCTGGAAAAAAAAAACACAATTGATTTTCGTGAAGAACAATGTGTTTTTATTTTTGAGACAGGATCTCATTCTGCAGTTCAGGCTGGCCTTGAACTCACTATGTAGCCCAGGCTAGCCTCAAACTTGCGATGATCTTTCTGCTTCAGCATCGCAAGTGCTGGGATTACAGGTATGTGCTACCATGGCAGGCACAGAAATGCATTTTTTAAGTAGGGAAAAATTTAAAAAATGAAATCCACATTGTTATCCTTGCAATATAAACAATTTGAATATGAGGAGAATCAAATTGTATTGGCTATTTTTCTTGAGTGTCATTCTTCTAGTCCTTTTTTATAAAAATAATAATAGCTTTAGTTTATTAAGCAGAAACCGTATGGTAAATAACAGTAGGTACCTTGTACATATTATACAAGATTCTCATTTAATCCTAAAAAGAAGTCTTTAAAATAGACATAATTAACTTCAATTTATAGCTTAACAGAAATAATGTATTTAAAGTCAAAGGAATTAGGTGAGCTTAGGCTCTAACTTAGCTCTTGTGCAAGAGGGCCATGAACCTACAGAAGGGTCATGCTTCAAACGGTCAAATCCCAGAATTCTGTTTACATCACCCAACATGACTCTTGCATTTTTCCTTAAAAAGCTACTTCATGTCCTTACGTCCAAGTAGATGAATGGCTAAACTGGATACAAGTGGTCTAAAAAGGAAGTACCAAAAAAGTCATATAGAAGAGCTTTTACTGGCAAACACTGCATCATTGTTTTCTACTGTTTTTAAAAGACATTAGAGGAGTGGATCCCCTTCTCTAGCCTTAAAAGTCCTTTCTGACCATTAGACCCTTTATGTGATTTCAATTACTATTTATATGCTGCCAATGACTGCCGAAACCTGGCTTCTATATAATGTTAAACCCCCATGGCATTCCCTACACTGAATGTTCCATCTGCATGCATAAACCACCCTGCCCCTGTTTTATATATTTCACCCAGGTACTGTTATACAGCCAGTTGCTGATGCTTACTTTAATAATTCTTGACTTTTTCCCATTTTTATAACATTCATCAGTCACCAAGTTCATTCCAATCTACTTCTTAGACGTTTCATTTATTCACTCAAAAACATAAAATATATTTTTAGGCTACTCATTCTGTGTTCAAGATGTTGGTCTGGTTGTTTTGTTTGTGTTCCTAATTTCCCTTTTCAAATGAAGGCCTTCACCACTTCTTTTAATTTGAAAAATACCATCCAACCATGTGTGCAAGCTTCCAGTTTCCTTAAACTCCATGCATATTTTCTACTGTCATAAGAATAGCATTCCCAAAGTACATATATAATATTGTAACTATTGCCTTTGAAGCATTTCTGCCTCCCTTGGAATCTCTTTAAAACAGCATCCACAGTCTGCTACATTTTGGTTCCTGGTTAATCTTGTGACTCCACACTCCTAATGCTCAAGCTTCTCTACAAAGTTATTATTCCTGTAACCTATTGCCTACTTGCCTGCTCGTTTCTTTGCAAATGTTGCAGTCTCTGGTAGCATTGTCATTTGATCCTATTGTTGCCTTGAACTTCAACATTTATCTTAAATATTACTTTCATTGTGAAGCCTTCTTGCTTGTGCCCAGGAAGACTGGATCACTCCTTTTAGTGTTCTTTCAGAATGAAGGGTCACTATATTATTTATCACTAAGAGCCTGGATACATAAACAGACAATGGCTAGGGAATATATAAAAATTGAACTCTAGTCCTCAGCCTCCAGCAACTTCTTCAATAAACACCCCTAGCTTTTACACAATACATAGTCCAGCAAAGTGGCCCTTTGCAAGTCAAACATGTATGAAATTACACTGCTATCTCTATTTTCTATCTTAGGACCAACCAGAGAAAACCATGCACCCTAATCAATCTCAAAGGGTACTGTACTACTAGTTATCAATAGCCTCCAGTCAGGGCATAATTGAAGCCTTTCCTTTTCTCCCCACTATAAAACTTCTTTATCCTCTGTTTGTCTGAGTTTCTGTGAAAGTATAAGAGAAAAAAACATGCTTCAGAAAATTCCAAATAAATAGACCTTGCTTTTCACATTTGGTTTATTTTTAATTATTTATTTTTAATTATTACTTTACTTAAGCAGAGTTGTAAATACAACAAATTATTCAACAATCTTTATTTTATTGGTATGGTGATTTTTCTTGAATGGCTGCTACCACTACTACCACTACTTATTGCTTTTCACAATGATCCAACTTTGTCCTGATAGATTCCTTTCTAGGTAAAAGCGATAGGTTCTGCAATGATGCCTTTTCTTTAATTTTGAAATGGGAAACTTGGTGTGTTTCCTTTGTTAGTTTAGCTAGTTGTTTATCAATGTTAATAATGTTAAAGACCTATCTTTGGGTTAAATGGGAGAAATTTAGATTCTAATAAATTTAGATTATTGTTGATATTTCTTCTTTCCTAATTGTGTTAGTCATCTTTCAATTGCTATGACAAATACTAGGGAAAAATCAGTGTGAAAGGAAGAAAGATTTAGCTTACAATTTTAGAGGTTTCAGTCCATGATTCATTTTGGGCCTATGATGAAGCAGATTATTATGGTAGGAAATACATGGTGGAGAACAGCTGTCCACTTCATGGAAGACAGAAATTACAGAAAGGAAAAAGAAAGGGTCAGAGTCTCAATACACCCTTTAATGGCAAGTTCCAATGACCCACTTTCTCCTGAGTCCACCTCCTGATGTTTATTCCACCTCCCACAGCACTGTCACCTGGAGAGCAAGGCTTTAAATCATGAGACTTTGGAATACATTTGGGATTCAAGCCAAAGCACTAACATAAGTAGATAACTCATTTTAAGTCTCGATTTTAGGTTTTGCTTGGTTAGCTCTAGAGAAAGCTTTATTTTAAGAATAGTTCGTCTTAATCTTAAGATGGAGTCCTCCACAGTCTTTACTGCACTCCCTAAATAAAATCAGTGAGGATTCTCCATTCTCTCAGATGACAATGAAAATTATTCCTGTGCCTGCATGAGGAGTGGAAGCCTGTTCATCTCAACTTTCTGGTAGTCTTTTTGCTCAAATTTTAGAGTCTTGCTTTCTGTATGCTTATCTCTATGTTTTTTAAAGACTTGTGGAATCCCCATGTGTATTTCTGGAGTTCTTTTGCTATGTAGATCTTAACTCTGCTGAACTTTGCCTTGCCATTTATAAACACCTCAGGCTTGCTAATCTTCAAGCTCTGTCCTCTCAGTTATAAAATGCAATGGTTCTTTATATGAAATTCACCTCTGTTCTGCAGTCTGGAATGTCTTCTGGGCAGAAATTCTGGCCAGTCATAGGGCTCAGCGTATTCCTTCTCCTGTCTTGGTATTCACAGTCTTGTGCTGTCTTTTGTCTAATGTCTGAAAAGAGTTGCTTTTTTCTATATATTTCTCCAGCATTATAGTTGACTAAGGCTCAAAAGTAACTAGTCCTTTTTATTCCAAGGCTCCACCCCTATGCAGCATCCATTTTCGCCCACTTTTGGTCCATCTTTCATGCTCCTTCCAGAAAGATCATGTTAAAACATAAATTTAAATGTATCATCCTCTTGCTGAAAGTTTTTAACTGTCCCATAGTCTCACAATATTCGTAGCTTTCAGAATGAATTCTAAATACTTTAGCATGCCATGTAAGATATTTATGCTTCAAACTCTGCCTTTATTTCTAGTCTTATCTATTTCCATGGACCCACCCACCACCCACATTTCTCTCTCTACTTTAAACTTCTGCTACATCTTTAGTTCTCCAATTTATCATGCTTCTTTTCATATTTGAGCATTTGTGTTTATTTGCGTTACCATTTACCTAAAATATCCTCTACCCACTTAACTAAAGTTTTGGATCTTTTTTTAAGTATTATTTTTTCCAGGATGGAATATCTGGCTTCGAATGCAACATTCAAAGTTGTACTTTGAATGATATTCCTTCTTTGTTCTTCCACTAAACCTTATGGTATTGTACTAGAATTCTTGTTACAATGTGCTATAGTTGTTCATTTTCTCTCAGACTTCCTCACAAGATGGTAGGTTTCTTGATGGTGATATCCACATTTCATTTGATTTTCTAGACCTGGCATTCACAAAGATGGCCTGAATATTTGTTTCCCTCCTTCCCCCCAAATTCATACATTAAAACATATTCTTTAATATGATAGTACTAAAAGACAAGGCATTTAGAAGATGACTAAGTCATGGAATTATTGACTTTAAAAAGGGAGCACTAAAGAGTTGTTTACCTCTTCTGCCATGCAAGGATACAAGAAGGAGTTGCCACCTATGATATGGAGAGCAAGACTCCACCAAGCACAAAATCTGCTGAAGCCTTTACCTTGGATTTTTCCTTACATTCCAGAACTGATAGGTAAAAATTTATGTTGTTTATAATTTACTATCTGAGGTATTTTAATTAAAGTAGTCTGCACAGACTAACACAGAGGCCTCACACATAAAAAGTGCTCAGTAAGTGTCTGTTGGATGAATGAAAAAGGTGAATGATTCTACTAATTAAAATATATAGTTATTAGTAGGAAACCTAGTTAGATATTATAGAAGGAAAAATGACAGTAGATTATTAGTCAGGACTCTTGTTCCATAAAGTTTCAAACAGTAAGTATTGTGACCTTTGCAGGCCACAGATGGTCTCTATCTTATTTTTAAACAACTCTATAAAAGTGTAAAAATAGTTCTTAATTAGCCAACTCTACATTCTAGAGTTATAAGACATGGGTTTGAGTCCTTTTATTTCTTTCTCTTGTCTAATTGCTCTTGCTAAGGTTTTCAGGACTATGTTGAATTAGAGCGGAGACAGTGAACATCTTTGTCTTGTTCCTGATTTTAGAGCAAAAGCTTTCAGTTGTTGTCCATTTAATATGTTGGCTGTTGTTTTGTATAGATTTTTTTTTTTTACCAGAGTCAAATAAAGACCACCTCTTCCAATTTTATATAGAGTGGTTTTTTTTTGTTTGTTTGTTTTTTGTATGAATAGGGGCTGGACTTTGTCAAAATCTTTTCTGCATCCACTGAGATGATCATATGATTTTGTCCTTGGTTTCATTAATATGGTTTGTTACATTTATTGTTCTCATATGTTGAACCATCCTCGCAACCCTGGGATGAATCCCCTTGGTCATGGTGTATAGTTCTGATGATGATTTGCTCCATTCTGTTTGCCAGTATCTTATTTAGTTTTGCATCTATGTTCATTAGGGAGATTGGCCTGTAGGTGCTCTTTTTCAGTTGGATCATTCTCTGGTTTTGGTATCATGTTAATGCTTGCTTCCAGGAATGAATTTGGGAGCATTGCTTCCCTTTCAATTTCATTAAAGAGTTTGAGAAGTAGCTTTGTTAGGTGTTAAAATTTCTTGTAGAACTCAGCAGGGCCTGTACTTTTCATTTTTCTTAGGCTTTTAATTACATCTTCTATTTCATTGATTGATATTAGTCTATTTAGGATTTTTGTACCTTGTTGATTCAACTTTGGTGATTCATATGTATCTAGGAATCTGTCCATTTTTTCTGCATTTTCCATCTTACAAGAGTACAAGTTTTCAAAGTAGGTGTAGATGATCTGGATTTCTGCATAGTTCCTTGTGATTTCATACTTTTTATTCCTAATTGCATGGATTTGAGTCTTTTCTTTCCTTTTTTTTGTTAAAGTTGGCTAAGGGTTGGCCAATTTTATTTAATCTTTCAAAGAACTAACTCTTCAATTCATTGATTATTTGTATTATTTTCTTAATTTCCAATGTGTTAACCTCTGCTCTTATCTTTATAATTTCCTTCCTTGTACAAGCTTTTAGGTTAGTCTGCTCTCCTTTTTCTAGAAGTTTGAGGTTCAGCATTAAGATGTTTATTTGTACTTGCTCTGTTTTCCTGATATGGAAATTCATTGCTATAAATTTCCCTCTGAAGAGTGCTTTCATTGTGTCACGTAAATTCTGGTATGTTGTACTGTCATTATCATTAAATTGTAGAAATTGTTTAATTCTTCTTTAATTTAATCTGTAACCCATTGATTGTTCAGAAGGGTATTTTTAAATTTCCATGTATTTTTGAAGTTCTCGTGGTTTCTTTTGTAATATATTTTAATTTTATTTTGATAATATGCATGGGATAATTTCAACTCCTTTGCATTTAAGCACATTCTGTGAGCTAGTTTGTGGTTATTTTGAAGAACATGCTGTGTGCAGCTGAGAAGAATGTGTATTCTGATGTTATGGAGTAGAACACTCTTTAGACATCTACTAAATCCATGTGTTCAAAAGTTTGATTCATTTATAATATTTTAATGTCAATATTTTGTCTAACTGATCTGTCTTCTGTGGCAGTGGAATATGGAAATCCCCAATACATTTGTGTTAGTGCTTATTTGATTTATGTCCATTAATATTTGTTTTATATAATTGAGTGCACTGATATTTTTTGCATATATATTGATGATTGTTATCTCTTCCTCTTGGATTGTTCCCTTTATTAGGATGTAGTGGCCTTCTTTATCTCTCTTAATCAGTGTTGACTTGAAATTAATGCAAATGGAATAGCTACCCTTTCTATTTTCTGGGTTCTTGTCCCATGGAGTATTGTTTTCCATCTTTTGACTTTCAGTCTATGAATTTTTTTAATTAAATCTGATTCTTGTATGTAGCATATTGTTGACTCTTGCTTCTTGATTCATTCTGCCACTCTGTATCTTTTTGATTGGTAAACTGAGACCATTAACATTTACGGTTATAAATGCTATATATTGACTCATCCTTGTTATCCTGTTGTTGCCCCCCACCCCCTTTTCTCATGCTGTTTAAATGTTTGCTTTGCCCAGTGAATTCATTCCGTTGGAGTTCATGAAGTTGTAGTCCTTGTTATCTCTGTCTAGAATGTCCTTCAAAACATTTTCAAGTGCTGGTTTGCTGATCATAAATTTCCTGAGATATTCTTTGTCATAGAAGTATTTTATTTCTCCATAAGTTTTGAAAGATAGTTTTACAGGGTACATCTCTCTGGGTTGAAGGTTGTTTTCCTTTAGAACTTGAGATACTTCATTCCAAACTGTCCTTGACTTGAGATTTGTGCTGACAAGTCAGCTGTGATTCTGATGTACTTTCTTTTACATGTGATTTATTTCTTTTTCCTAACAGCTTTTGAGACTCTTTTTTGTGTTGGATTTCTGAAATCTTGATTATGATACACCTGGCTGTAGTTTTTTGTTTTGTTTTGTTTTGGGGGGTTGTTTGTTTTGGTTTGGTTTTTTGGTCAAGGCAAATTGGAGTTCTCTATGCCTCACTTTTATCTGCATGTCAAATTATTTTTCCCTACTAGGAAAGTTTTCTGCCATTATGTCTGAGAGTATCGTTTGTTCTAGCTCATGCTTTTTCATTGTTTCCGATTAAATTTAAGTTATTCTTTTTTGCCTCATCTAGCAGCTGCTGGATAGATTTCTTATGGTCCCTTTCTATTTTTAAGAAATCTTTCTTTTCATGATTGCTAACCACACGCCTGTCTTCTGTATCTGAGATCCTGTCTTTACATTGGCTTAATCTGCTGTGGATACTTTAAATGGAATTTTTATTCTCCTAGACATCTGCTTGTGAATTCCATTTCTTTCCTATGCTGAACATTCATAGCTTCCATAATTTTCTTAAGCTCCTCTATTTTTTTGTCTTTATCTGCTCTAGATTTGATAAGCATGGTTTTTAAAAAATTTTATTTAAAGAGAGGGGAAAAAGCAAAACAGTAAAAAGGGTAGAAACAATACAGAATTAAAAAAACCAGTAAGAAATCACTAGTTGATACATTACATATTATCTTCTTGGATATAGTTGTTCAAGTTACAAAATTAAAGCATGCAAAGTGGACATTCAAACAGTGAGGCTGCAAACAGTTCTGTTCAACAATCCAACAAAAACTTAGAAACATAGTTATCAATCCTACACACTTAAATATACATGCAGTTCTATCCTTTAGAGCACTTTCTTTTCCTCCTTTTCCTTTTTAAGCCCATTATCTGTTTAATTATATCATGTTTCAGCTTGCTCAGTACCTTACTGATCTGTTTGGTTGTTTATACTTTTAAAATTTTTTTCTTATTTATTATTATTAATTTATTTATTTATTTATTTTAACTTATTTATTTATTTATTTTGAAGGTAGTAAAATACAGCAGAACAAGACAGGACAAAGCCAACTGAGGCAGTGCAGTGAAATTTGTACAGAACCTCACAGCAGGTTACCAGGATAACTGTGATAGGTATAATAGTGTGTCTCATTTTCCTCACAATAGTTGTTCCTTCAATCAGGTAGAGCAATATCAAAGGAAATACCAAACTTATAAAAACAGAATATTGAATAGAGCAATACCATTGATCAGAACAGAGCAAAACAGAGATAAAAATATTTGCATTCAAAGAGATGGCAGAAGAAAATCCCCTTTATTTGCTATATTGCATATAGTCAAACTTGCAAGAGATGCTCAGATCTCTGGCTCTCACTTGCTGGGGTGGGGGGCGAGATGGATGTTTGATTCTTGGCCCGCACACCGGTAGGCTCACAGCTGCCCACCACAGTGGTGAGCTGGCAGCCTGTTTTCCCAGCGTCCCAAGTTCCAACATGGCGTGAATCTCAGGAAACCCTGATATGGTTCTCAGCCTGGGGCAGCTGCTGCTTGGAAGGCCACAGCCACTAACCAGAGCAGCACGCTGGCTGCCTGTTTTCCCAGCACCCCAAGTTCCTAAGCATGGTTTTTATTTTGAACACCCTCTCTGCATTTATTTGAGAAATTATATTTTATTTTATTTTTTTTCTAGAGCCTTGTTGTAGTCAGGGGTTGTGTGGAGAACAATTAGAATCAGGACATGGAGTTTATAATATTATTTTTTGTGATGGTCATCCAGAGTTACGACAAGAAAATGCAGGAAATCTACCCACAACACTAAAGACATAGAATATTTATCTAAGGGCCTGAATCCCACAGCAATGTCCCACTTGAACCCAGATGAAGACTCAGAGCTCATGACATTGCCTCCTATGAGTCCAGCTGGAGGTCTAGAGCCCACAAGGACTCACGCCAGTCTCTTTTATGGATTTGTGCTCGCAAGGCCCAAAGATCAGTGGTGAAAGCCAGGAAGTCTATGCCAGCAGGGCGAAGGAGCTGTGCTGGTAGGTTGAGTGTTCTCCACTGAAGCTGAGAAGTCACACTCACAACAAAGACCAGGGATGTCCTGAAAAGCACCACCAGCTATCCTCAGCGACACAGAGGCACCGAGCTCCTCCGATGATAAGCACAATCAAGTACATGCCAGGAAGTCAGCGTGATGAGTTCATCCTGGAAACCAAGCAGCACATGTCTTCCCCTCCAGATCCAGGAAGCAATGCTCGGTGTGAGGACCAAAGCATCTCTAGGAGAACCAACTGCTCAAACAGCACTATGTAAGAGAACCCACAATGCCTCAACACCTCAATGCCCCAATGCCTTTCTTCTCCTTCACTACATCTCTATGCTGGCAACTTTCCTCAGGTGGAACATCTATGCTTAGCACCATGCTGATGTAATCCAGCTGGCGTTAGATTGACCACAGTTTTTAATCTATAACAAGCCTCATTCAGTTATTTTGTTGTTACCACTTCAGAGAGTCCAGGTGCAAGGCTTTCCTATTGTTCCACCTTATTGCTCCCCTGGGTTTACCTTTGGTGAACTGGATGTTTGGGGTTGCATGTTTTTTAAGTGTCTTCTCATTTTCTTTTCATTTTTTTGGTTTAATTCTTGGAGTGATGCTATTAAATTGCCTATAGTGCTAGTATTTAGAACCCTTAGATAATGGCTACTTCTTCAGCATATCTTCCAGGTGTAACTGATTTTTGGGTTTTGAATCTGTTGCGAGATTTTACCTCTTCAATTTGTTGGGGATGAGAAGTTGCTACCTGTTTGGCTCCATCCCTGGTTCTTTGGCACTGTGATACAATATTTTCTATGACCCTTAGTCAATCTCAGTCTTGGAATACCTGAAAGAAAACTTGTCTAAAAAAATTATGCCACTTTTGGCTAAAATACTATCAGCAATAACAGTAGCATCTGTCACAGCCCAGGAAATGACAAAATGAGGTAACCATTAATTTGCCATCTTAAACCATATGAACTGGATTTGTGGTTATATAACACAATCTAAAACAGACCAGAAAATTATATGCAGTATATAAGTCTAATATGTAAATTTTATCCTCAAGGGTAAAAATTAAGGGGTTCAGGAAAAAATAAAGAAACAGACTAAGAGAAAGATATTAGAAGTAAGGCTGGAGGACAAAGGGGAATCATAATAACTTTGGGAAACTGATGCAAAAGACTGAAGGGAAAGAAAGAAGGAAGAGATAAAAAGAACAGAACAACAATCACAGGCTAGAAATCACATTCACACTCATATGAAAAGAAGACCAAACAATGAAGGAGAAAAAAAAATAAAAAAAAAATAGAGAGAGGAAAAAAGTCCACTTCCATGTTTGTCTCTGCTGTCAGTGGTAGACAATGTGTGGAAACAGTGTCCCAATCTGTTGATTTATAACCAACAGGCCAGCAGTAGCTTTTTAGTGGGATAGTGGATAATCTTAGTGAGCATGCACCTTCTGGCTGAGACCAGACTCATTCAGCTTGCAGCTGTTAGCACCTCTTCTCTGGGCCTGAGCCCAGCTGGGACCTGCTAGACAGAGCCAGCAGCTGCCCTGCATTCTGCACTCAGCTGTCCACTCTGCATCACTGTCTCATGTGGGATGACTGAGTATTCACCGCCAGTTAGTGCGGTCCTTCACATCTCTGCTCCCCTTCACTGCTGCATCTCTCTGTGGGGGCTTTGAGGTCACAAGCAGCTACAATGTGTCTGCAGGTTTGAATCATTCCTCTTACACTGTGAGTCCTATCTTAGGGAGAAGTCACCACCAACTACCTTCTCCTCTTTCAGTGAAGTTTCTTTCTTTACTCTTTCCATGTGCTTTAATTCATGCTTCAGATCATTCCTGGATTTAGGCGACCCACTTCCGTTATTCTAGTCTTCCTCATATTACTATATTCCAGTGTCTGGAAGGCAACCCTCAGAGAGGCTTTATTTGCTGCTTACCACTCTGCCATCTTGGTGCCTCAATACAATATTGTATTTTAATATATATTTCTAATTTGAATGTGTAGGAAATTTCTGGAACAAAGCATTAATGTTTTGTAATAGTAATCTTCTTAGAGCAGCAGGTTGTGTCCAGTTATCTTGTGTAATCACTTATAATGTATTTTGAACTACTGAACGTTCTATAAATTGGGCCAGTCAGTCTTAAAAATTTGAAAATCCTTCTTTGGGAGGAATATAATCAGTATGTGTACATGACCACAGCAGGGCTTAGCTCCATGATCTGGTCATTAAAATTATGCATATTAGAAATCTCCAGTATTGACTCCTATTTCCAGCCCTCTCAGGGATGGATCTGACTAATAAAACTCCCTGAATAAATGTCATTGACCAGTGCAATGTAGGGCAGTAGAGCATAACTTTTTCTTTCAAAATTACTTTATGATAATTAAATCAATATATATTCAACACAAATTTTCAGAGGTAAAGTATAAACATGATAATAAAAATGGCCTAAATGGCCTATATGTTTAGTATTATTCATATTGATATTAATATCACTACATTGATTCATATCTATTTAGTGCTAAGTTCTCCCAACCCCAATCTCCTTTATTTGCAAAGTCTATTGAAATAGCTTTCTAAAAAAATCATCCTATTGCAGATGCCTTTTCCGACTACAGCAAATGATCTTAGCTTTTTCATGTTTAGGTCAAGCTTTGCAATTAGCTCCTGGAACTGTGGCTAAGTCTTAAGAGTTCATGTATATTTACTAAATTATTTTATTTAATGAATTTTTCTGCAGTTCCCACCTACAAGGACAAATGCTCCTATAGTTTATATGTGTAGTCCTTTCCCCAGTAACATTTTGTGATTTTTTTTTTTTTTTTGTACCAGAGATCAAACTCATGACCTTGTGCTAGCCAGGCAGGTGCTTATGCTGCTGAGCTGCATCCCTGGCCCCAAATTCTCTTTTGTATGGAATGTGTTGCAATTCCTCATCAGTTTTCACATATTCAGAATGCCATATACTAATTAGGATCACAACTGATTTTCTCAATTAAGACATTTATATCGTTCCTATGTTGCATTTAACTTAGTTGCAGTTTAACTTGTATTTTTATTTCTTGTCATTACCTGCCCACTTTCTAGGGGATGTGTAAATGAGCAGTGAAACAACTGGAAACAGGTGGAAGGAGTGGCAAAGAACATACATAACATGCACCACCCATCAGCGAGTAAAATATATTTTGATTTTTTTTTTTACCTCAAGCTATTATAATTTGTGTTTGTGATGGGTGAATTTTATGTTTTATTTAGACTGGTCAATTTTCTGGTACTTTGGCTCACTGTAAATACTTTAGTCATGTGCTAATAATGACATTTCAATTAACAACAGACCATAAGTACATATATACAACAGTGATCCCATAAGATTATAATGAAGCTTAAAAAAATACTATTGCAAAGTGATGTCATAGGCATTCCAACAGAGCACAATATATTACTCATGTGTTTGTGATAGTGCTGGCATAAACAAACTTACTGCATTGCCAGTCATATGAAAGGGTAGTTCATACAGTGATTAACAGTATATAACACTCAATAATAATAATAAATATATTTTGTGTTATGTATTGGTCAGATATTGTGACCAAATGCCTGATACACAACTTAAAGGACAAAAGGTTTGTTTTGATTCAGTTTCACAGGTTCAGTCCATGATTGGCTGACTCCAAGGTAGAAATGTCTTGGCAGAGGGTATGGTGAGGAAATCTGCTCTCTTTATGGTATCTAGGAAGCAGAATGAAAATGAAAGAACCAGGGGAAAGATACACCCTTCAAAGGCACACCTTCAGTGTTTTAATTTCTCCAACTGGGCTCCTCCTCTAAACAGCTCATTCAGCTCTGAACTCCTCAGAAGGTTGACCCATTGATGAGGTTATTGCCCTCACACTCCAGACATCTTTATGTGTCTCAACCCAATAAGTTGAAATTAAAACTAACCATCACATTATACCATACTTTTTATATTTAGAGTGTACTCTTTTATTTAAAAAAATTCACTGTCAAATAATATGCTGTTTTATAGGCAGTCGTTACTTATATCTCATGTTTACTGGCTCTTTGGATTGCATCAGGAGGTCACATTGAATAGCTGACCTACGCCTTATAGGTTTGTGTAAGGGCACTGTGATGTTTGCACATTGATTAAGTTGCCTAATGATGCATTTCTCAGAACATAACCTAATCATTAAACAATGAACGCATCTATTTACACACCAGCCAATCTCTCACAACTAACTTGCAATTATTCTTAATTGTTATTGAGAAATAGAGTAAGTGTATGCCTTTTTAGCATACTTTTTAATGATCCTGGGACAAATAAATATTTTATGCTAGACACAAAATATAAAAATATGGAAAGCTCCCTAAGTCATGGTCAACCACTTTCTAAGTGGTAGAAAACTCTGCCACACACTCCCACCCTGGGTCTCTGCCCCCTGCTTGCTCCACATTAGAACTATTTTATTCTCACCTGCCACTGATGCTTTGCCCTGGCTCCTCAGACAGGTCCTTATCTTAGATATTGCAGGTGACAGTAATTGACTCCAAACCATCAGTTTCATTTTACTCTTCTAAGGTAGCCTGAAGCTTTAGTCCCACTAAGCATATTTTTCTTTGTTCCTAAGCCTCAGTTCTTCACTCTTCAGGCCTAACAGCTAGATAATTGTCTTATTTTTGTGAGACAGAGTCCTCATCTCTTGGGAATCCACCTCTTGGTTTGTCTTCCGTAGAACCTTTCTTGCCTCAAAACCAGCCTTCTTTGTGAAGATTTTTAAAGTTTCCTATTGGTAATCTCTTGCTGAAAAAAAATATGATACACCTCAAAAACTTCTTCACCAGAGGCCTTATTTTATTATGTTATCCTATTCAGGACAACAGTCAAATATTAGGAAATACTTTTCCCTCATACAAATATAAAGAGGCATTCTGACCAGACTATCCTTTCTGGCCTTGACAACTTCCTAATTGCTCCTGAAGTTTTCACTTCTGCTTCTAGGGCCAGCAAAGATGTATTTGGGGCTTCCTGAGGTGCCCATAAAGTGAATATTTCCAGGAAAATTGTGCTATAAAATATTTTATCTAGTTAACATAGCACCATTCCTCCTATCCTGAATTGTGTAAAACATACACCTGGAATGTATGATAAGGTTGACGAATCTAAACATTTAAAATATTGTTTTGTGGAATATCACTTTGAGTTCCAAATAACCAGTTCAAAGCTACGGTTTGCTTTTCCAATCCTGCTTCATAGAGAGCCAAATTATTTCAAAAATATTATCTGTGCACTTATATTATTGAAAAATTCTAAATAAAAACACCAGCCCCTATGTAGGAAGACATGAAATGACTAATTTGATTTTAGCTTTGATGATTAAATCAAGCCACAGTATCTTGTAGATGGAGTTAATCTCTATTTTCCCTTTAAGGCACCAAACTAATCAGGTAAATGACGAGGAAGAAAATTATTAATTTTCAATCTGAAAGATGATCTCCCCACCAAACGCTACAGCTAGTACTCAGTAGTACTAGTAATTCTTAGTCCACAAACAGGAAAGCAGAATAAAATAGAAATATCTGAACCAGAAACAAAATGTATAGAAAGTTAGTGTTTCACATGTATTCATACTTTAATACAGTGTAAAGAACTAGAAGAACAAATGTAGTCAAAACTGAAATGTAAAACAAAACAAAAAATCAAACAATGATAATGCTAAAAAGAACCATAAGAGAATTCTTAATAATTGTGAAGTAGGAAGACATTCTAAGAATCTCTTAGAATGTCTGCTATGAGAAAAATACTAATAAATATGACCACATAAAATACTTTTTAAATTACCATGTGACAAAAAAAAATAATGGTCCAAGTACAAATGGAAAACACTGGGAAAAATATAGGTGCTATTCACATTTTATACAAGAATCAGTGTCTTTAATCCCTAAAATAATGATCAATCCAATACATAAGTAAGCAACAATTAAGCACAAATGATTCATAATAAACATTTTATGAATATAAAAGAAGGCCAAATGTCTTTTATAATAAGAGAAATAGAAATTAAAACTGCAACTGGATCCATAGCCTCAGCTGAGCCTTCAAATCAAAGGCAGCAACCCTAACCACCTTGGCAGTATTTCCACGAGAGACTCTAACTCTCAGAAATTGTGTAAGATAATGAATGTTTGTTGTTTTAACATGTGAAGTTTAGTGTAATTTGTTATAGAGCAGTGGATCACCAGTATATGTATCTTCAATCTTCTCCACACACTCTCTCCCATTTCCCAAAGAACTGCTGGTTTTTCTGTTTGGTTTATTTCCAGGATGATGAACCCAGTAAGTCTCTATGGCAACAAGTGGAAGAAAAGGGAGAGGTCAGTGTCACTATATGCTATGACAGGAAAGAAGAATAAACAAAAGGAAGAAAAAAAATTATGTTAGAAGAATCCTTACACAATCCTCAAATTACTACTTAGTAACTTTTCTCAGAATCAGCTGGCTTGAATACATTTAGTTGGCTTCTTTCAGGATACTTCCCACTATGAACTTCTGTAATTTCACTTTCCTTTCAGCTCATGTGATGGAATTTCAAGCATGAGCCACCATGCCAGGCTTAGGTTATTAGTTTTTTAGATAACAGCTAGGGTGCAGCAGGATTCAGTGCTTCCAATACTGCAATATTAATGAGGAAAGGTGTTAGCATAACTGGATACCTTTTTAACTATATAATTTTTTAAAAAATAAATGTGCGAATTTTTGTTTCAGTAAACTTCACTGTACATATTTTGGAGCAGAATATGTAGTGTTCAACACTTTACCTTATGTAGCAATCATTTTTCTCTTTCTCTACCCCTCTTCCAGCCCACTAACCACCCTCACTTCCATTCTCCAATTTGGTAGTATAACTTCTAAAAACTTTATCTCTCAGCAGAACTGCAGTTTTAATTTTTTTGTTTTGAATTGACATATATTTGTAATTATTCGTGGGATATGCTATATAATTCACTACATGTATATAATGTGTAATGATAAAATCAGGATAATCTTCTCAAATATTACCAATTCTATTGGGAACCCTTAAAATTTTCTCCTCTACTTACTTTGAAATGTATAATTAACTTTTGTAGATCACAATTACTCTATCAGCTAACAGTACTGTACTTCCCCTTTTTAAATTGTAATTGCACCATTATGCATCCTTTCTATCTACTTCCCCTACTCTTCTTACCCTCTAGTGACCTCTTTTCTACATTTTACTTCTTTGTGATCAACATTGTTGGCTTCCAAAAATGTAAGAGAATATATTATATTTGTCTTCCTGGACTAGCCTTATTTGATTTAGCATAATGTGTTTCAGTTATATCTCTGTTGCCAGAAATGACAGGATTATAATCTTTTCACAGATGAATAAAATTCCATTGTGTCTATGTACTAAATTTTTCAAATCTATTCATGCACTGATTAATATCTTGATTAATTGTATATATTAGATATTATGCACAGTAATGCAATAAGTAGTAGTGAGGATATTTCTTTGATATAATCACTTCATTTCCTTTCCAAAAGGAATATATATATATATATATATATGAGCTACAATATATGGTAGTACAATTTTATTTTGTGAGGAAACTCCATATTTTTCATAATGGCTGAACCAATTTACATTCCCACCAACAGTGTACAAGAGTTCCCTTCTCCACATCCTTGCTAGTATTTATTTTTTGTCTTCTTCCACAATAACCATTCTAATTGAGGCAAGATGAAATTTCATTATGGTTTTAATTTGCATTTCCCTGTTGATTAGTGATGCTGAACATTTTTTCATAAGCTTGTTGGTCACTTATGTATCTTCTTTTGAGAAATGTTTATTCAGATCACTTGCTCATTTTAAAAATTGGTTTTGTCTTTACTGTTGAATTTTATATATATTCTGGGTACTAATCCCTTGTCAAGTAGTCTGGAAATATTTTCCCACAATCTGTATGTTGTATCTTAACTATATTGTTTGTTTTCTTTACTATGCAGAAGCTTTTAGTTTGATATTGGTCTATTTATTGAATTTTGCTTTGGTTTCTACACTTTTAGGGTTTTACTCAAAATATCTTTGTCTAGTCTATTGTCTTGACATGTTTTCCTATGTTTTATTATAATTGTTTCATAGTTTAAGGTCTTACATTTAGGTCCCTGATACATTTTGAATTTATTTTTTTACATGGTGAAAGAAAGAAGTCTAGTTTCATTATTCCACATATGTATATCTAGTTTTTCCAGCACCACTTATTGAAGACATCATCCTTTCTCAAACGTATGGTATTGTCACCATTGTGAAAAATTAGTTAACTGATAATTCTTAAATTAATTCTTGGATTTCCTATTTTATTCCATTTGTCTATTTTTATGCTACTACTATGCTGTTTTGACTACTATAGCTTTGTAGTATGATTTGAAATTAGGTATTATGTTGCCTCCAATTCATTCTTTTTTATTAGGAGTGCTTTGACTACTCAAGGTCTTTTATGCTTCTATAAGAATCTTGCAGGGTTTATATCAGTGGTACTTTTATGGGAATTGCAATGAATCTGTACATCATTTTAGGTTTATGTACATTCCAACAACATAAATTATTTTAATTCATTAATAGTGCACATCTTTCCACTATTAGTGAACTTTTGTGTCTTCTTCATTTCCACGGCTAAAACTTTCCTGAAACTTCATGCTCTAACCAGAAAGAATTGAATACTTCCTCCTTCATATCATGAGTGTGCCTGGTGGATACTTTTAAGGATATACCTATCTCCTTTTTTAGATAATGTGACTTATTTAAAGGTCAAAACTCATATCACAGTGTTGTCACTCTACTAACTGACATAGTGGTTCTGTTAAACATGACAGTTAACATAAAATGTGTTAGCAGACTTCAAATGAAAGTATGGATAGGGTTGGGGAGAGGCAGTGATGAGGAGATGATTGTATGGTAAGGAGTAAAAATTTGTCAGGATTTCCCAAAGTGTTAGACACTGTGCTAGATTCTTTTACATATACATTCTTAGTAAGAAAGTAAGTAGACTAAAAAGTCAGAGAGACACAGTAACATGCTTGAGTTCATGCATTAGTAAGTAGTGGATTTGGACTAATTTGCAACTGAATTCATTTGACTATAAAGTCTACCATCTTTCCATATGTGCATATATAATAATTCTGTTGAATATGGTCATAACAAAAATACATTTAGCAGAATATTTGTAAATAGAAATATTTCATGAGAACAGTTTAGAATTGGAATGACTTAAATCTCTGTGCATTTGACTATAAAGTCTATGATCACACCTAAAAAGTATTTGAATCTAGTTTTCTGGTCACTGTAAATTCATATGGATGTTGTAGTTAAGCACACACAGCTTATTAGGTTTGTTTTTTGGCTGTACTGGGAATCAAATTCAGAGCCTTTAAAATGAATTATAACTATAACTATAAAACTATAACTATATATGTATGCCATAAATATATATATATATATATATATATATATATATATATATATATATATACATATATACATATATGCCAAGTTATCTGACCTGATCTTGAACTTGTGTGATCCTCCATTCAGAGTGCTGGAATTACAAGCATGAGCCACAATGCCAAGCTTAGGTTATTAGTTTTCATATCACAAACTAATTATCTAAGACCATCACTGCTCTGTACCTGTGGATAGGACAAGGCTGAGGGAGAATGATTACCTGAGTAACTAAATTTACAGAACTGAGGCCTGTGCTCTGGATCTATAGCCTGGTCTAGCAAGGAAACCAGTGGATACCTTTTTCTTTCAGATACAAAAGCCTTTTACAGCAACAAGTTAGAGGGTCATAAAGTAGTGGTCAATTGCACTGCAATTTGCTGCTGAGATGACAAGGGATAGAAAGTACAAATCAGGCAATATAGGAGGCCTCAGTATGAGGCACTGGGCGATCCCAATGTTGCTGGGTCCCTGAATAGGGTCACATAATTTCTTTGCTTGGAAGCCCTCAATCAAGCAGGACTTCTAAACCTACAACTGTAATTTCAAACCACAAGAGGAAACAGTTCTCTCAAGCTTTTATTTTGCTGAGGAAGTGGATGATTTAAATAAGTCTGTTTGACATATACCTATCTGACTTCCCAGTTCCCTTAGCTTTCTTGCATAAACCTATTCCCCACTTGCTCTAACAGGATTTATGCATTCTACATCTGGTAGTCAGCCTGCATATTTTTCTTCCTTTTTCATTGAACCTCTGCCCATACACACATAGAGGGTCTCATTTTTAATAGCGGGATTATTCCCTGTGTATTTAAATACACAGGAAACAGGAAATCATCTAAAAGAACACGGTGATCTCATGGTTGTATCACTTTTCTCCACAAGTCCATTTGGAATCTGAGACAAAGGCAAAATTTTGGAACTTACAGTTTAGAGTTACTCAACCTGAGACACTGACCTTAAGTTCCCTTTTCTTAACATAGTACAAATTAAGAAAATTAAATACTACTTTTATTCCAAGAGACAGGAAAAAAGAGGATTTTTTTGTTTGTTTCACAATAAACCTCTTTTTAGCACTAAGAAACATCAGCTATCACTCTTGTGTAGTTGAGCTGCTACAAAGAAGGGTCCCAGGGTCAAGAGAATGTCTTCCCTCAAAGGAGCAGGGACAGTCCCTAGGTATTCAAACACAGCATACGTCATGGTCACAGGCTGTCTTAAAGATGTACCGATAATGTAGAAACCTGTATTTCATAAGCAGTAGTATTTCTTAATCATGTTCCATAGAATAATCACCAATATCACATGTGTTTGGTATTATTAGGCCCATTGTATAAATAAGGGAATGAGTGTGGTTTTTTAAGGATTCAATTTCCAATTGGGAAAAGCTTTTCTTCTAGTTGGATATTCTCTCCATGGGTTAGGCTTTCCAAAGATGCTGTCATATTGCAATGTTGGAGAAAAGCTTGAGGACATAGTCTTATAGCATGCTATGAATGGAAGTTGCATCATTGAACTATACTTGAATAGGGACAAAAGATGTTGTCCCTATCCAGGGACACTGAATGGTATGCGCAGTGAAGGTGCAGAGAGATTCTAGTCAGTGGTGTGGGGGGAGAGGGAAGGGATTAGGAACAAAGGCTGGAGGAAGGTTGGGAAAATGAGCAACTGGGTTCTAGATCAGTGGTCAGCTGGTGCTCTCCAATGGAGAATGAGGCCTTTCCTTATGAAACACCTCATCAAGGCCATTTTCAGAGCCAGTGATGAATAGCTCCTAGAAAAGATCACCAATAGTCATCTTCTCTATGTCATCCTGTGACTGCATGCAATTCTGGGGTTCTGCTCTGTTCTGAGGTTTGAGCCTTTGTTTCCTCTAGGTCATTCTGAGAACTCTCTCTGCCTCTTTCTGTTTATTTAACTCCATGTAACTAAGATACCCGGGCCTCTACTTTCCCCCTTGGAGCACAAAGAAGGAATAGGAGCTTCTGTGGTATCATGGGTAGGAAAGAGACACTCTCCATGGACATATTCCCAACAACCTTATATCCCCTTGTCAGCCTGCTCCAGTGGCCAAAAGAGATTTTTATGGGCAAGGTCCCAAAGTTAAGGAACACACATGTGTAAGACATCAGCAACAATAGCAGGCAACATGAAGCAGTGCAGAGCGCCAGAGTGCAAGACCACAAGATGTGAGGGACAAGAGCAGCCTGTGCCTTGATTGCATAATTCTTACACAGGTTGTTACCGTATATTTACATTCTTGTATAGTGCTGTAACCAGCGCATGTGTATTTGTCCACTGTTATGCCATGGTTACATAACTGTATCCCACTGTGCGCTTTCACTAGATAGTGAGGTCACATCCTCTGGTGTCCATGGACACCTCTGAGCTTTAAGGCAATTTGAGTGTTTCCCCACACCCTTTCCCAGGATCAGTGTCCAAAAAAATTCAATCTCCTCAGCTTGGCAATACCTGTACGAGATCATGGTAAATTTAATTCACTTCCCTTCAGCCCTGAGTAATGGGTAATGTTAGCTGTTAGCAATAAAGGGGCACTACCAGAAAAAAAAAGGAAAGAGGAAAAAGTTGCTGCTCTTGAAGCCTTTTCCCCACCAAAGAAGAAATTAATTTCTGTGTACTCTAATGTATGAAATTATTTTAAATGTTGGTATCTCTTTCTCTGGTACCTATAATAACTCTGTTAATTGAATGTTAAATCTGAATATTTTACTCCCCAATCATACTGGATAATAAAACATACAAGAAAGCAGGATGCCTTCTTTCTTCCCTGGCCCAGCTAACTTACTCCCAGCTCTTTAGTAATTACAGTTTCCCTCACTCCTGTTTAGCACCAGACATTTTGCTTGTTCTGACTCCCCTTCCTTGCTCTGGTTGTTTTTCTTTCCCATGTGTCCATCACTGTCAAAATCTTGTTCAAATCTTCCCCATAGTCTCCCTTATGGGGCCTGTGTGTTGTTATCTCCTTAAATCTGCCTTCTCATTAGACTATACCTTTGGAAATATATTATGTTGCATCTATTTTCAGTGCTTTACATTAATCTCTAGTCATTTTTCCAATAGCATTCATTGTTTCCATAAACTTATTGAAATTCTTTACAGAGCAGAATAGCATCATGCATTGCACTGAATCTTCATCAGTATGTGCTTACAACTGTGTAGCTCTAAGAGTGTGCTAGAGCTCGTGCATCTCCCCTGGGGAGAGTCTATTACATTCAATATGCTGAATGATCCTTCTCAACTCTGTACAATGATGTCAGGGTGGTATCTTAAACTTGGTCTTGTGGCCATATTTCTGTCATGGAAATTGCAACACTACAAATCAGGGCTTTGTTTTCCTTCTTTAGTGGGCCAGTTTACCAGCACCATGCTTTGCTACTCTAAGTGTGGTCCATAGACCAGCGACATGGACTCACTTTATAAGTTTATTAAAATAGATTCTTGCATGTTACTTCAGGCCTTCAAAATCATATTTTTACATTTTGACAAGAGCCTTGGGTTATTTGTCTGCATGTTACAATATAAGGAATGAGGAACCATGAAAATCTCCTCTTACAATCTTGAATTTGTCCATTTTACAAAGACTTGTTCAGTAACAGTTACATTGATTGAAATCCACAATGTGAAACTGTTTCAATCATCCAGGCTGCTTGCCAAAGAGCCCAGATGTATTTGCCCTATTTACATAGTTATTATTATAATACTGTGATGAATTTGTTTTTAAAAGTTTAAAATGAGACAATGTCCAATAGCTGGGATAAATTTGAGTTTGTAATACTGAATTAGGAACACACCAAACTAATAAAGGAACTAAAAGAATTTCCAGGCATGAAAATATTTGACAAGGAGAATCTTCCCTTCTTCACGCAATCTTGTTGGATTGATGATACCTAACTTATTTACTAATCAAAGAAAATTTCAATACAACAATTGTAGCCTCTTCTTATAAATGGTTTCTCCATGGCAAGTAGTAGTAGTGCAGCAAAAAAAAAAAACACCTCAAAAATTAAAACAAAAATCCTGACTGAAACATTACATGTAAGCTGAGAAGCACATACGTAACTTGCAATATCAAATTCCAATCTGTTGTAATAGAAACTTCTGAAAAGATTCATCAGTTGAATATTTGTGAAAAATGCCCATATTACTGATAGAGCATGAACTTTAGAATCTTTTTTTTTTAATGCACTGCCAGCTATTTAATTTGAATCCTATCTCTGACTTATTATTAACTGTGTAATGCTATGGAAGTTTCTCTCTACCTCAATTCCTTATCTGTAAAATGGAAACAAAAGACTATTACCTACCTCACTACTGTATCTGGCATTTCTTACACAGTTTCCGGTGGTTCATACAGCTGTAGGTAGTGGTCACTTGTGGTTAAGTTTCCTGACTTAAAAGTCAGGATACTTTCTTTTAATCTTGAC
This sequence comes from Hydrochoerus hydrochaeris, assembly GCA_004027455.1. Lineage (NCBI taxonomy): Eukaryota > Metazoa > Chordata > Mammalia > Rodentia > Hydrochaeridae > Hydrochoerus > Hydrochoerus hydrochaeris. The sequence goes on from PVLA01000629.1 coordinate 103,763, forward strand.
CCTCATATAAAGGGTGTGACCTTGGACAATGCCCTCATCTGTGAGATGTGGTTAAAGTAAATGAATTGGTCTCTATATGAAAGAGACCCCATCCCTAAGTAAATGTGTAAATGTTCTGTAAGTCTATTAAAATGAATTTTCTGTCAAACAAATCATCTTGGATCAGAGTAATTTAAAAAGATGTTTATGTTTATATCTCTGCAGTGCCACAATACCAACTGAAAAAGCACATGCTCATAAATATCTTAAGTAAATATGTGAGATCATTATAGCCTCAAGCAGTGTGTCATGATATTTCTTAGGAGAGGGGCTTGTAAAGTCACTAAAGGTGAGCTATCCTCACTTCTTTTGGTTCCCTGTCACATACAGCATAAAAATATGGAACGCTTCACGAATTTGCGTGTCATCCTTGTGCAGGGGCCATGCTAATCTTCTCTGTATTGTTCCAGTTTTAGTATATGTGCTGCCAAAGTGAGCACAAATTACTCAATTGTTATAAAAATGTGTTAAGTTGCTCTTATCCATTAGTATATACAAATTTGATATAGATTCTTTGAGATAATAGCATAACCCATTGTTAAATTCATATAATCTATGTCAGCATGTTAAAAATACAATGTTCAAATTTTTTAAATTTATTACATTAAGACACACATTGCCATTAATCCCTGACAGAATACTCCTTTTTTTAAAAAAAATACACTTATCCCATCATTCTTGCCTCTTTCTCGAGTGGTTTTGGAAGTCTTTTATGTCATTATTTGTGCTCTGTGGCTGCCTCAATGTCCTGAACTGATTCAAAACATTTATCTTTAATAGTCATTTTGACCTTGAAGAAGAGTTTGAATTCCTATGGTGCCAGATCTGGTGAATAAAGTAGATGAGGATACACCAAATGTAAAATGTTTTTGCAAGCCTGTCTTTCTGTTGATGGCACTTGGCGGCAGCATTCACTATATTTTTTGTTGCATTTTGTAAAGATACTTATGAAGGGCTTCAGGGTAAAAATAAGGGGAAGATATATTAAAAGTATCTGTGTACTCCAAACACAGGGAGTAAATTTTATGAATGACAAAAACAAATCATACTGTTTAGAAGAAAACAAGGAGAAAAATTCCCAAGAGCTAGAAAAGCGAGAAATTAGCAGAGTTGGGTTAAAGAAAGGTAAAAGTCCAACAATAAACCAGGACCAAATTAGAATAAAATGCACTGCATGGCAGTGCCTCTTCACAAGGAGGAGCTGAATGTGTACCTGCCACGGTGGAGGACCTGAAGGAGACCACAGGCGGAAGGTGGGAGAAGGTGAGGTGGGGCTGAATTAGCTGCAGTTGATGAATAGGAAGAATCACCCGTGAATGACTGGAGTCTAGCCCATACAGCTTGCATGGGTTCTAAAATTACACAATTTATATGAATCTGGAGACTTCAGGCTCCAATTTAAGACCAAATTTGGGGTAATGAAACCCAGAAATCCAGACTCTGGCCTATCAAACTCAATAGTGATTGCTTCTGGGGAAAAGATAGCGATAACAGAAAATTTTGACTTTATGTATTTGTTAGGAAGAAAAAAGTAAATATGAAGAAATTGCTTATAATTTTTAAATTCTTGTGGAAACATGAATGTTTTTCTATAATTCTGCATACTATTCTATAGTTGTTTTAATATCACAATTATTTTATAAAGGAATTCTTTAAAGAAATACTGCTATCATGGCATCCCTAGATTTTCTGTGATTTTTTTTAGTAGCTTAGATCTGTTGCTATATACTTTATAACATACCATCAGAAGTGATAAAAATCTAGTAATATTTTTTAACATAATTTCCCTATTTCTTTTAAGCTGTAATGCATGTATCTGTTAAAAGTACTTTCTTGCAGTAAAAATAAAGCAAAAAAAACCAAGCAAACAAACAAACAAAAAAAACCCGTGAATTCTCTCTTTTGTTTTCCTGATCATTTATGATATCATCAACTTCGATTGGACTCAAACCCACAGAACAACATATTCAATTCATGTCATGTAGTATTTTATAGTGAATCGGAATTGAAGCCAAAATTAGCAGTTTTATATCCTTATATATTTGTGTTATGTATGGCTTTAAATTAAAAATTTCAGACACTTTAAAAAATAATTCAAGATTTTTTTCTTAGTGAAAGCTGTTCAGTTTTAAATCTAGAAATTTTTTTTGATATAAGGTATGCTAAAAATTTCTACTAGATAGTCCACATGATGTTAATCTACATTATTAACTGTATTTTAGGTATGAAGAACACAATATTTTGCTTCTGGAAATATATCAATATTTATGCATGAAAAAAATCTGACATCTTGAAAGCCAGTTTAAAATAAGAGAAACTTTATTATTCTGGATTATATATTGTGCTTTCAAATGTGAGGGCTTTTTTTTTCTGTCTTTAACTTTTCCTTAAAAGAAAATTGTCTGCTCTTTGGAAATATATGTATTTTTCACTGAGAAATAATCTCTACTCAAAATGCATTTAAAATATGCTTTTGAATCATCATATTAAATCTCTTACTGCCTTTTTGTTTTGGCTCACTGCTTGTCTGAAAGTTGCTGAGCATACTTACTCAAATTTTCCAAAACAATTCTTTAATGAAAGAAAAGACTAGGAATCAGAAATGTAAAAGATTCCCTCAAGAATACTGTCCCAAATTTTAAGAATTTGATAAATCTAGATATTTAATGAAATTCTTTCTCTTTTCACATTTAACTAATTTTTTCCATTGTAACTTCTTGCCATTTCATATGGATGTACCTGTAGACAAATTTTAATGTCTATAAATATGACCTCCTTGGATCTTATACCCAGTCTTGGAACCCATGGTCTTGAATGACATCCAGACACTGTACCTTGGGGAGTGATTATCTATTCCTCTTTCGTGTAACATACTTAGAAGATGTGGATATCTTAATATCTGCAGAGTACTATGTCATATTCAGAATAAAATTTTATTGATTTCAGATTTTTAAGATAAATATATTAAAAGATAAATATCTCTCAAATGAAAATGATAATTGGAAAAATCAGGAAATAGAGTTAAAAGAGAGGCATTTTAATCAGTGTATGAAGAAGGTTGTAAGGAGTAGAAACATAGAGAAGAGAATGTAGAAAGAGATCTATATCTGGCATGAGCCCAGGAATAGAATGTGCAGGATTTTTAACAATAGCTGGTAATTCTTGAAAAGCTATATTCTCATTAATCATAATTGTGCTTGAAAATCATGCACAACACTTACAGTACCCGTGATGGGCCTGGGGTATATCTCATTCACCTAGGAATTTCAAAGGGTGGGAATAGCTTCAGTGAGGTGACAGAAGCATGGATACTAATTTTCAGGACACCACAATTGAGAAATTATATTATGGCCAAGCTTAATTATAAATGAACCCTTTGAAAGGAATTAAGTAATTTTAAAAATGTAATTATCTTTGTCATTGAATTAATCAATGTTGAACTCTTACATATGACCTCAGATCAACTGCTAGAAATTTTGGCTGAAAACCAAGTTTTGAGTCTTCATATTCATATAGTTCATTATCTTGATGTTTTCTAATCATTTAGAACATCTGGGGGGCTTGGCAAAATGTTCAGTCACCTCCAGCCCAGACCTATATCTCAGATATAATACCAATATTAATCATTATAGTACAGATATACCAATATCTGTACTATAATGATTAATTATGTGGCTTGCCTTGTAAATGTTTTTAGGTGTTGGTAACCATTGCATAATAAGGATTTGGTTCAAATATAATAATATATAATATATACAAATAATTCAGAACTTTGAATCATTTAAGAAATTTGGCATGAGAAATAATAATATCTAATTTCTGTATGTGTATTATGTGCCACATGATAACAAGTATTTTCTCCAACCATACACTAATGGTTCTAGGTGTCATTTTGTTGCAGAAGTTAAGTACCAGAGCAAATAAAACATCTCATAATTTGTAAAAGGTAAAGTTGAGATTCCAGTATTAGCTAAACTTTTGAGTCTCTCTAAAGAGCAAAGATGTAATGTTTCATCCTTCATACAAAGTCTTGATCATATACATTAGGTTTGGTGGTATATGTCTTCATATGAGTTTTATTATCATTCACAGAGCAAATGATTTTCAATATACTGTTCAAGTGTCATTACTGTTTTGTTGTGGGATGAAGATTTTGTGTTGTGTGATGGCACAGTTCTAGACTTTTGTTTCTGATCATCTCATGATTGTTTAGCTCTAAATACTTTGAGATTTGCACTTTAATAATGACATTAAACTTTCTTTCTTTATATGTAGGGAGTAAGAAACATGTTTTTAGGAACCTAGTATTAAACAAAATATTAATGCTTTAACCTTTACTCTGTTTACTATCTTTCTATTTCCCTTCCTGTGCTGGAGAGGTTTTGGTCCTTTCCCAGTGATACAGGTGACAGTATGTGGCCCAGCTTGGTTGAGAGGGAGAAAAAAACATTATTTGTTGTTGTTGTTCTGTAGATAGAGAACTTACAATACTTTCCATAGAGAGGTAAAGCTTTGAAAATTGGCAAGAAGATTGGGACTTTCCTCACTTCCAAGTAATGCATTTAGGTTTCTATCTACTTGTTTCTTTTTTTTGTTTTGTTTTTTTAATTCCCGGGATCCATTCTGGTTTAAAGTTATCTGCAAGTCTGATGTAATCTGTGTTGTACTGCAACAAACCACAAGCAAAGAATTTCTTATTGTGGGCTCCTTATAAAATAACAGTGCAGTACATAAAAGTCCTACAAGAAATAAATGATCAGGATAGTCTTCATAGGACCAATAAAAGGTATACATCTTTTAGATGTTATAAATGCCCTAAAATGTTAAAGGAGAAAGGGTTAAAGAAAAATACAGGAAAATTTGAAACGAACGAATGTGGCTTGCTCAAAGAAAAAAAAAGTAAGGCACTCTTCCGTTTACACCAAGCTTTTAGTTCCAGGATCATCCTGAACATACACTCACAAATGCTTTGTTTGTATTTTGTATCTCTGCTACATGAACAATTATGCTAGTGAGTTAGAGAAATGCTGATGCTTTGGGGGCAACTTGGCAGGCATGCTTGGGAGGAGTACATTTCCTATTCAATCTCTTTGCTCTCCTGAAGTCATCAGGTTAATTGCATACAAGCTGAGTGTTTGCAGTGCAAGGCTGTGGAGGAGGGGAATATATTTTGTCTAATGTGCACTGAAGCCACTGGCTTAAGTCCCAGTTGGTTGAGGGGTTCTTGTTGCTTAGCAAATGCCTGCTCATTTTCTTGTCAGTTTAAAGAGTGCTGACAGTTTTCTTGTAGGTTGTATTGAAAAAGACTGCTTTGTTATTGAAGCAAAAAGCCCTTCTGAATATAAGCACAGTGTGTGTTAATTTACATTTTGTATACATATATATATGCATGTATGCATACATAGTGTCTATATATACTATTATAATATAGTTTTTATGTATGTTAAAATTTATGAAATAATGATCACAGTTCTGTATGACAAACAAAAATAGCATTTAGATTGTTGCTTGGCATACATAATAAAGCTTCCCTCCCTTACCCTTCTCTCTGCTTTCAGGCTATCAGTGAAACTTTGTTTTTCTTGATCAAATTCTTGTATCATATAAAAGTTCATTGTTTTAAAAGAACAAAAGACTCTCCTTTTTCTAGATTTCTTCTATGTTCTAACCTAGTCTTTGTGTTATTTTTTCTTTAAATTCCTGTACTCTGGCATCATTTGAATTACAGAGAAAAAAACCATCTACTAAAATGCTCAAGAATGGAATATAAAGTGTGGAAATATGAACTCAGCTACAGATTCAAGTATTCATTTCTCCATGCACACAGTTGAAGTTGGCAAAATAAATTTTTAAAAAGCACTGAGTTTTCTTTTGTTCTTTTTCAAATAACAACTATATGGATACATAAAAATATATAGTAAGATTATTGCAGTAAATGATAGAAGATGACAAATACTATAACAGAATTACTTAATGAATATTTTGGAAGATAGATATCTAATTTTCAGGGACCTCTGTTTGTAACAACAGGGTAGATGGTATTTTTGAGAAGTTTCCTATGCAATACATTGGAAAAGCTGAATAAAATATGACAATAAATTTCATAATAGCAGAATATTAGATGGTTTGATACTATACAAAACACTATTCTGAGAAAATTAGCCATTCTAATCACATCAGAATTTTGGATTTTAAAATGGTGCATATATGGCAAGAGTCCAAGCCTTAGGCTTGGACATTGTGGGGAGGTGTGTTCCTGGATAAAGCCAGTATCCCTCAAATGCTTAATAGTCAGTCAGTCAGTCAGTCAGTCAGTCAGTCAGTCAGTCAGGGAGATGGTAGATTACCAACAGAAAAATAAAATGACAGACTACTGATAAAGGCAAATCAAGGACATCTCTGTCTGCATGGCATCCAGGTGAGAGACAATCTCTTAAACATTGTTAACTGCAAGCCTGTTCTCAGAGGTCAGTTTGAAAACCTACATAGACAATTCGACCTCTGATAGTACTGTTAGGAGTTCCCAGGAGACTCCTAGAACACCTAGAAGAAAAAGAGAAAATAACTTATTCCTAGAAGGATGCACCTGCAGTTTAGGACTTGCGAAAGTCACAGTGATAAAGCCTAGAAAAATAAGCTAGCAATACAAAAATAAACTTACACAGGGAAATAAGCTCGAGTTTGTTGAACAAGTACAGTTTGACTACAAGGGCTTCAGTTATTGGACTTAATATCCAGTATATAAATATACTTAAGATATCTAAGTAAATGTTATAGGTATTTAATAACATCTGCAAGGAAAATTGTGCTATAAAAACTTATTTGTATACATGTAAGAACCAAATAGAACTTCTAGAAATTAAAAAATGAAAAAAAAATTTCCATTGGGTAGGATACATAAGATACAGATGAAGAAAGAATTAAGGAAATGTAGGCTAAATTTCAGTCTTTAAGTGAGCATAATAGCATATACCTCTAGGCTCAGACAGGAGAACTACTGAGTCCATGAATTCACAGCCAGCCTAGGCAACATATGAAGACCCCGTTTTAAAAGAAAACAATTAAATCTGTTTACCAGCATGTACCAGAGTGAGGCACTAAACCATGGAAACTATGGAAAAGATTAAGGGACATGAGGAATAAAATGATGTGTATAATATGCATCTCAGTATTTTCAGAGAGTAGGTATTTAAGAAAATCAAAGAATGACTTTAATCTTGGACAAACTAAAATAAATACATGCCAAGCTATATCGTATGGATATGTTATGGTAAAACATGCAGAATGTTAGAGAAAAAAAGCCAGATCTTAAACAGGGTGTGAATCTCTCTGTAAAACTGTGGGCACAATGGTATAAACATATACAGTGTTTAAGTTTGGAAAGTTAAAAAAAGATAAAATATGATGATAGGTAGAATGATGGCAGAATGTACAGATCTTAGTCCTCAGAACATAACCAAGGAGAATTCAGGCTGCAGATAAAGTAGCTGATCACTGGATTTTAAAATAAGATTAACTTAAATTTTTATCTTGTAGCATCAGTATTACCAAAAAGGTCCTTAAAAATGGGAAACATGAAAGAGGGTCAGAGGCAGACGTGACTACAGGTGAAGTCAGCGTAAATGCAATGTGGACAGGATTTGACTAGCCACTTGAAGACAGACCAAAGTACCATACCAAGAGAAATGTGAATGGCCTTTAGAAGCTGAAAGGGCCAAAAGGCATAAATTAACTAATTAAAATTTTAAAAAGTGATGCTCTTCAGACCCTAGAGAAGGAATACTGCTGTGCCAATACCTTGATTTTTATACAGATGAAATCTGTTTAAGACAATACATTTTAATTGATTAAGCTATTTAGTTTGAGAAAATTTGTTGTAGCATCAAAAGAAACTGCTATAGATGTGAATAATGTAAAGGAATGGAGAAAGATGTCTGAAGGTAAAGTACTCTGTGGTCTGGTTTGTTGGAAGGAAGGTAGAAAAGAATAAGTCACTTAATTTTCTTAGATAAGTATTCATATTAAATTTATGGGCAATGATTAAAAGAATAAACATATCACTTCCAAAGTACCAAAGAAAGAAATGGAATAAAAAATTTAAGTACTCTAAAAGACATTTTAGATGGAGAAAATAAGAAACAAGAAAAGCAAGATGAATTATAAAATAAAATGGTTAAATAATTCCAAATATATTGGTAATTAAAATAAAATATCAATAAAATATCATAAATATTAAACTCACAAATTAAAAGATAGATTTTTCAAACTAAGTAGAAAAAACAGAGCTTAACTATTTTATGTGGCATACCTAAAGTATAAAACCACAAAGAAGATTCAGAGTAAAATTATAGAAAAAAATAAATTTATAAAATCCTGATAAAGTATGTGGCTGCTACAGCTATATAAAATCAGATAAAACATAACTTGAACAATATACTTTAAAAGTTTAATACAATATATATATAATAAGCAAACAATTCAAAAATTATATTATTCTCAGTCATATATTAAAATTTATAAGTGATTACTATTTACATTCATAAATAGATGCAATGGATATAAAAATGTTGTAGGTTTGATTAATTAAAATTAATATTTAATAAGAAGAAAACAAACCTTTTCATTTGAGTATTAACATTTAAAACTTTGTAATGATTTAAGAAGACATCATAGTGGAACTTTGGAAATACTTAGAACTGTTTACACAGGTGCTAAATTCCAAAATTTGTGAGGAGCTTAAAAATTCTGTTGAAAATATGATCAGCAGAATTGTCCAGTGTGAGGTCTGGATATCAGAACTAGAAGACAGGGCTGTTGTAAGTGATAAATTGATGAGAGATACCTTAAAACCAAGAGAATATAAACAATGGATACAAAAGCTGATAGATAACACCAAGAAGATTGAGATTAAATGGAATTAGTGAAAAATCAGAAGGCAGTACAAATGACATAAAAAAGTGTTTACTGAAATAATAGCAGAAAATTTTCCAAATATATGAAAAGAATTCATAGATCAAAAAAAAATACCTCTCTATAGTATATCACAGTCAAAATCCCAGAAGCCTAACACAAGAATAAAATCCTTAAAGCCATTAGAGAAAATCAATGAATCACTCATAAAGGTAGACTCAGCATATTTCTCAACGCAAACCTTAAAATGTTAGGAAGGCCTTTAGTAAAGTCTTCCACAACTGAAAGAAAACAACTTTCAACTCAGGCTGATGTATTCTATAAAACTCTTTCAAAATTGATGGAGAAGTAAGATATTACCATGATAAAGATCATCTTAAAAATTTATGATCACCAAACCAATAATCCAGAAATTATCAAGGACATCCTAGAAAGAAACAATGAAGCTAACAATAATAAAAGAGCTAGTAGAATGAATACATGAGAGAAGGTGGAGCAGCTAAGAAGAGAACAAAAGAGAGCCAGCATAAGGAAAATAAAGCAATGACAAAAATAAGTTAAACAACTTTCAGTAATAATTCTCAGTTCAAATGGTCTTAATTACTCAATCAACAGGTTGGCATAATTGATCAAGGGAAAAAAAGAAAAAAACCAACAGTATGCTGTATAGAATAAACACTTTTTACCCAAAAGAAATTCATAGACTAAAAATTAAATGGAAAAATCTTCCATACAATGAGAACCTGAAAACAAGCAGGAGTGGTTATCCTGTTTTTAGGAAAAGTGGACATTGATCCAAAACTGATTATATGAGGCAAAAAAGATCACTACACATTGGTTAAGGGAAAAATGGAAAAGGAATAGGCAACAATTATTAATCATATAGACACTAAAAAACATCCTGCTCAACTTCATAAAGCAAACACTACTGGAAATAAAAGATCAGGTAAACATCAACACAATTATAGTGAGAGACCACAATACCTCACTGTCACAACTAGACAAATCAACTGGACAAAAAAATCACAGAGAAATATCAAAGCTGAATAAAACCTTTGAAGAAATAGACTCAATAGTTATGTACAGTGTTTCATGTAACAACAATAGAATACACATTCCTTTCAGTATCCACATGGAATTTTCTCCAAAATAGACCCCATTCTAGTCAATAAAACTTTCTTAAGTAAATGCAAAAGAATCAAAGTTATACTATGAATATTATCAGATCACAGCACAATGAAACTAGAATTCAATGACAAAAGAAACCCATGAAATCAGGTAAACACATGGAAATTAAATAATATCATTTTTAATGATCAATTTCTTCTTTTTAGAATAAGTAAAGGAAGAAATAAGACTTTTTTTAGGATTAAATGATGCTGGTGCAACAGACCAAAACTTATGGGACAGTATGAAGATAGTTCTAAAAAGGAAGTCATTCATAAATCAAAAACTGAAAAAGAATTGAATCAAAACAGATAATTATAGGGCAACATTTTTAATGAATATTGATGTAAAAGTCTTCAACAAGATACTGGCAAATTGAATGCAACACATCATCAAAATAACACACATTATGCTGTTCATCCAAGGGATGGTTCAATGTATGCAAATGAATAAATATAATGTATCACATAAACAGAAGCAAGAACAAAATCATATTTCAATAAATCATTTCAATATATGTATAAAAATATTTAATAAAATTTCAATGTCCATCATAATAAAATACTGAAGAAAATAAAGGGAACTTATCTCAATCTGATAAGTGACTTATTTATAGCAAATATATTGCCAACATCATATTAACTGGAGAAAACTGAAAGCTTTCTCTCTATACCCAGAAATAAGACAAGGATGTCCACTATTACTACTCTTGTTTAATATAGTACTCAAACTACTAGCAAAAGCAATCAGACAGGAAAAAGAAATGAAAAGGATATGTACGGGAAAGGAAGAAGTCACATTATCATTATTTGTAGATGATATGATCCTTTACATAGAATGCCCTAAAAACTCCATGAAAGAATCTAAAATTAATTTTTAAAAATCAGCAGTGCATCAGAACACAAAATCAATGCAGAAAAATACATAGTGTTCCTGTGTACTAATAGTAAATTCACAGAGAAAGAAATTATGAAAAAATACTGTTCAAAATAGCATCAGGAGAAATTATATACTAGGAATTAGTTTTTATCTTTTATCAATTTATTATTTTTAATAAAATTACTATTATAGTAAACTTCATTTTTTTATTTAAAGAGAAAAAAGGTAGAAATATTACAGAATTTAAAAAATAAGGATAAACATTAAGAGATCACTGGTTGGTAAATTACATTTTATCCTTTTAGAAATAGTTGTTCAAGTTACAAAATTAGAGCATACAAAGAAGACATTCAAGCAGTGAGACTGCAAACAGATATGTTCAACAATCCAACAAGAACTTAGAAGTATGGTTATCAATCCTAAACACTTAAATATTCATGCAGTTATATCTTTTATAGTACTTCCTGTTTCCTCTCTTTTTTACAATAGCAATTATGCATTTTTAAAAAATTTTATTTGAAGAGAAAAAAAAGCAAAAGAAAAAGGGGTAGCAACAATACAGAATTCTAAAAGAAAAAAGAAAAAAAGAGAAAAACACTAAGAAATCACTACTTGATAAACTACATATTGTCATCTTGGATGTAGTTGTTCAAGTTACAAAATTAAAGGGTACATTGTAGACATTCAAACAGTGAGACTGCAAATGGTTCTGCTCAAAGATCTAACAAATATTCAGCAATATGGTCATCTGTTTTATACACTCAAACATGCATGCAGTTATATCCTTTAGAACCCTTTCTTTTCCTCTCATTTTACAATAGCAAATACACATTTTGGGTTTTATTACTCTTATAGTTCTTATTACTTTTTACACTAGAGACACAATATGATATTTATAAATATGATTCTTATTTATTTCACTAATGATAGTCTCAAGTTGTCTCCATTTATCTATGAAGGCCTCAAGATCATCCTTTTTTATAGCTGAGTAATATTCCATTGTTTGAAAATACCACATCTTTTTCATCCACTCTGCAGTTGATGGGCATCTTGGTTGTTTCCAAGATTTAGCTATTACATATTGTGCAGCTATGAACATGGGTGCACATATATCCCTATAATATGAACTTGTCAGTTCTTCTGGGAAAATACCGAGGAGGATTGAATGGAGTTTCCAATCCTAGTCTTCTGAGAATTCTCTATATGGATTTCCATAGTGGTTGCACCAGTCTACATTCCCACTAACAGTGGAGCAGTGTTGCTTGTTCCCCGCAGCCTTGCCAACATTTGTTATCAGTTGATTTCTTGATGGCAGCTATTCTTTCTGGAGTCAGGTGAAATCTCAATGTTGTTTTAATTTGCATTTCTCGAATGACCAGTGATGGAGAACATTTTTTCATGTTTTTATTTGCCATTAATATATCTGTCTCTGAGAACTGTGTGTTCATCTCAGGTGCCCATTTTTGGAGAGGGTCTTTGAATTTTGGGAGCATGATGTTTTTCAATTCTTTATATGTTCTGTATATAAATCCTTTGTCTGAGGAGTTGCTGGCTAAAATTCTTTCACATTCTGTGGGGTTTTTTTTCACTCTGTTGGTGATTTCCTTTAAAGTGCAGAAACTTTTCAATAATATGAGATCCCAGTTGTTGATTCTTTGGAGTGTTTCCCATGCAGTTTGCATTTAGTTCATAAATTCTCTGCCTACCCCTATGTCTCCAAGACTTCTACCTACCTTGTCTTCCAGTTGATTTAGTGTTTCTGTTTTAATATTTAGGTCTTTGATCCATTTAGACTTTAGTTTTGTGCATTGTGATAGGCATGGATCTACTTTCAATCTTTGGCATGTGGAGAGCCAATTTTTCCAACACCATTTATTTAAGGGGCTAGCCTTCTTCCAGGGGACATATTTAGCCCCTTTGTCAAATATCAGGTAGCTGAGTGTCTTTGTAGTTGTGCTTGAATATTCTAATCTGTTCCATTAATCCTCAGGTCTATTTCTTTGCCAGTACCATGCTGATTTTATCACTGTGGCTTTGTAGTATAGATTCAAGTCAGGAATTGAGATGCCTCCTGCCTTGCCTTTGTTGCCCAGAATTGCCTTTGCTATTCTAGATTTCTTCTGTTTCCAAATGAATTTTAGGAGTGTTTTCTCTGGATCCGTGAAGTATGTCAATGGTATTTTGATTGGGATTGCATTAAATCTGTATAATAGTTTAGGGAGTATGACCATTTTCACAATGTTGGTTCTTCCTAAAAGCAAGAAATTTCCTTCCATTTTCTAATATCCTCTTCAATCTCCTTTTTTTCAACTAGTATAATTTTCAGCATATAGGTCTTTTACATTTTTAGTTAGGTTGATTCCTAAGTATTTCATTTTTTTAGATGTTATTGTAAAGGGCAATATTTCCATAATTTCTCTGTCGGTGAGTTTTTTGTTTGTGTATGGGAATGCTATTGATTTTTGAGCATTGACTTTGTATCCAGCTACACTGCTGAACTTGTTTATTTCCTCTAGTAGTCTTCTAATGGAATTTTTGGGTCTTCTATATAGAGAATCATGTCATCTGCAAAGAGTGATAATTTAACTTCTTTCTTTCCTATCTTTATTCCTTTTATTTTTCTCTCTTGTCTGACTGCCCTGGCTAGTGTTTCCAGAACTATATTGAAAAGGAGTGGTGATAATGGACATCCTTGTCTTGTTCCTGATTTTAAAGTGGAAGCTTTCAGTTTTTGTCCATTTAGTATAATGTTGGCTGTTGGTTTGTCATAGATGGCCTTTATAACGTTGAGGTAGACACCATGTATTCTGAGTTTCTGAAGGGTTTTTATCATGAACTTATGTTGGACTTTGTCAAAAGCTTTTTCTGCATCTATTGAGATGGCCACATAGTTTTTGTTTTTGGCTCTGTTGATGTGATGTATTGCATTTATTAATTTGCATATGTTAAACCATCCCTGCATGTCTGGAATGAACCCCACTTGGTCATGGTATATAATCTTTTTGATGATTTGCTGCATTCTATTTGCCAGTATTTTATTGAGAATCTTAGCATAAATGTTCATTAGTGAGATTGGCCTATAGTTCTTTTTGGTTGGGTCTTTCCCTGGTTTTTGTATCAGACTAATACTTGCCTCCAGGAATGATTTAGGGAGGATTGCTTTCTTCTCAATTTCATTGAAGAGTTTAAGGAGTATTGGCATCAAATCTTCTCTAAATTTCTTGGAGAATTCAGCCATGAATCCATCAGGACCTGGGCTTTTCTTTGTTGGTAAGTTTTTAATTACATTTTCAGTTTCAATAGCTGATATTGGGTTGTTCAAAATTACTGTATCTTCTTGGTAGAGCTTTGGTAGTTCATATGCTTCTAGAAATCTGTCCATTGCCTCTGTTTTCCACTCTATGTGACTAGAGATTTTCAAAGTAGGTATTCATGATCTTTTGAATTTCCTTGGAATCTGTAGTAATTTCCCCCTCTTCAGTTCTTATTGCATGAATTTGGGGGTTTTTCTTTCTTTTTCTTTATAAGGTTAAGTAGGGGTTTGTCAATTTTGTTTATTCTCTCCAAAAAAAGCCCCCAGCTTTTTGATTCTTTAATTCTTTGTTTTTTTGTTTTTTTTTTAGTTTCAATTGCATTAATTTCTGCTCTAATCTTCTCAATTTCCTCTCTTCTATGAGCTTTGGGTATAGCTTGCTCTTCTTTTTCTAGAAGCTTGAGATGGAGCATTAGGTTGTTTATGCTCATTCTGTTTTCTTAATATGAAAATTTATTGCTATATATTTCCCTCTTAATACCACTTTAATTGCATCCCACAGATTACAGTATGTTGTTTCTGTATTTTCATTGAATTGTAGGTATTGTTTTATTTCTTCTTTAATTTCATCTGTAGCCCACTGGTTGTTCAAAAGGCTGTTATTTGATTTCCATGTATTTATGTAGGTTTTACAATTTCTTTTGCCATTAATTTCCAATTTCAGTGCACTATGGTCACATATTATGCATGGGATGATTTCAATACCTTTGCATTTACTTAAGAATATTTTATGGGATAATATATGGTCTACTTTGGAGAATGCCCCATGTGCAGCTGAGAAGAATGTGTATTCTGATGTGGTTGGGTGGAATACTCTGTAAACATCTACTAAGTCCAATTGCTCACAGGTATGATTCAGTTCTGTTATTTCTTTGCTGACTTTTTGTCTAGGTGATCTATCTCTTTGTGACAATAGGCTGTTAAGATCTCTCATTATAATTGTGTTCTTGTGTATTTGGTTTTTCATGTCCATTAGTATCTGTCTTATATAGTTGGGTGCTCCTGTATTTTGCACATATATATTTATAATTGTTAGTTCTTCCTCTTGAATTTTACCACTAACAAGTATGTAGTGACCTTCTCTATCTCTTTTAATCATTTTAGGTTTGAAGTTCATGTTGTCTTCAAATAGAACAGCTATTCCTGCTTTTTTCTGGGTTCCTGTTGCATGGAATACTGTTTTCCATCCTTTGACTTTTAATCTATGAGTTTCCTTTTGAGTCAGAAGTGTTTCTTGTATACAGCATATTGTGGGGTCCTGTTTCTTGATCCATTCTATCAATCTATTTCTTTTTATAGGTGAATTGAGGCCATTTATATTTATGGATAGCACTGATATGTACTGGCTCGACTTTGCCATGTTATGTTCCAGTTGTTTCTTTCTGCTTTTCCTCTTATTTAATTGCTTATCCTACCTGGATGTTTCTTTCTGTTGCTATTTTGGAGACTGTGGTCATTTTTATCTCTGTCTAGTATGTCCTTCAGTACTCTTTCTAGGGTTGGTTTGGTGGACATGAATTTCTTCAGTTGTTCTTTGTCATGGAAGTATCTTGTTTCTCCATTAAATTTGAATGAAAGTTTTGCTGGGTACATCAGTCTGGGTTGAAGGTTGTTTTCTTTCAGGGCATGAAATACCTCACTCCAAGATCTTCTTGACTTGAGGGTTTGTGCTGAAAAGTCTGCCATGATTCTAATGGGCTTTCCCTGATAGGTGAGTTGTGTCTTTTCTCTGACAGCTTATAATTTTCTGTTTTTATGCTTTATGTCTGAGATCTTAATTATTATGTGTCTGGGTGTGGATTTATGTTGATTGTGACTGTTTGGCATTCTATATGCCTCACATATCTGCATATCAGATTCTTTCCCCATGTTTGGGAAAATTTCTGCTATTACTTCTGTGAATAGACATGTTGTTTGCATTGACTCCTGCATGTTCACTAATGCCCATTAATTTATATTGTTGCTCTTAGCATCATCATGAAGCTTCTAGATTGTCATTTCATGCTGCTTTGTTATTTTTAAAAGTTCTGCCCTTTCTTGATCACTAATTGTGATCCTGTCCTCAAGGTCTGAAATCCTATCCTCAGCTTCATTTAAGCGGTTTTGCATGCTTTCAATAGAATTTTTGTTTCTTGGATGTCTCTTTGAGTTTGTTTCATGAATTCTGCTTGTTTTCTATATTGTTTATTCAAGGTTTCAATCAGTTTCCCAGGCTCCTGTACTTTTTTTTCAATTTTTTCTTTAGCTGCATTCAACAATTCCTTTAGTAAGGTTGTTATTTCTGTCTTTACATGGGAGAGTACTTGTAATTTGATTTCCTCTATAACCTCACGGAGTTGTTTTTCATTTAACTTGCTATCTTTTCAGAGATTCCTGGTGTGTTACTTTTGTGGTCCTCTATTTCAATGTCTCCTATACTTGTTCCTGGTGGACTAGATGTTTGAGACTACATTTTGCTTTTTCATTTTGCCATATTCACTCTGCCATGTTTTCTGTGTGTAGAAGGGGGTCACCCACACTCTTTTCAGACTCACCAAGGTCTTACAGTTGGTTGGAGGAGGCTTTACTATTGGCCCTATTTACACACTGTACACCTCTATTTTATGGGCATACTCACTACAGTGACACAGTTAATCCACTGTAGTCCAAGGTTCGCTGCCTGGAAGCTAAGTTCCAAGTTTTTTACATGTGCTAAAATCCTGCCAGAGCACGCGGTCAGGGCCCAAGGTTGGATTCCAGGTCTTGCTTGCTGTTTGGCATTCTCTGGCTGTTGCCTGGCCTCCCCTCCCTGCCCCCCATCCCTGTGTGTGCCTTGGGGTGGTCTCTGATGCAGGGCATGGTCTTACTACCTGGGAGCAAGCTCAAAGTCCCTTTCCCTGTGCTGGGATTCCACCAGAGATGGCAGTGAGGGCTCAAGGCTGGATTCCCTGTTATTTCCATCTTGTCTTAAAAGACCTATTCTGAATTTTAAAGTTGAAGGTAGGTTTTTGCCTTCTTGAGTTTTATCCATTTGTAAGAGTCCACAATATTTTTTTCTAGACTAAGGGAGAGTTGGACTGAAAGCCCCACTGAAAATGAGATTAGCATTGTTAAAGAAGGATCATAGGGTGCGCTTCAGTATTTTATTGTACTCTTCTGATTATCAGTTTAATACAAGTTTCTTTAGAAAATGTAGAGAAAAATCTAAAATTTAGGGAGTAAAAAAATACCACACAGCTTCATTAAGAATCTATCCTCAAAAACTTTTTTTGATTGTCCATTTCATTTTTATGTAGAATAAAAGATGTTTTTGTAGTGAGACTGCCTTTTAACTCATTGAAAGCTCATGCCACGTTAGTTCTCCCACCTCCCTGTTATCCTTTTTATTACTTTGTACTATCTTATGGAAAGAATGAAGGAATGGAGGAGATAAACTGGTTTGGAAATACAGAAAGCATAAAAAGAAATTAAAAATCAACTCTTAAATGTGTACTTTTCAGCATCACAAGAATTTTAACTTTTATATTTTGCACTTCTATATTTTCCAGTTAATCAGAACTTCTTGTCAAATGATTATAGGATTCAGAATCAAAAGCATGCCTTAGCAAACTAAATCAAACCAAATCAGTTAAATGACTCTTGTCCACTCCATCAGTCTCAAATCATCTATGTACTTTACCTGCTCAATTTATACTATTTATCAAATTGTAAGTCCTTAAGTTAAAAGGGCTTCAGACAAATTCACTTATTTTCCTTTCTCACATTTATGTGATACTTCATGAGAATGTAACACATATTTTGACTGTAGCACTTTTTTGACTGAAACTTAATGTTCAATAGATGGCTATGTGGAACAAAGTAATTTTAGAAGATGTAAAACAATTTAAACTAATCATGGTAAATAAGCATGGATCATATAAAAATTTATGACTGTAGTACAAGTGATTATTTATGTAAAAAAACTGAAATAGCAAAAACATTTTATAATAAAATGTCTGATTAAATCATTTATTTCAATAAAATATAATGTCACTAACTCTTGATAGCATGGGAATATAATCACAATATATGAATTAAAAAGCTGCTCAAAAATGATACACAATATGATTTTGTTATGGGAAAATATATTTAGACTTGGAAAAAATGTTGAAAAAATATATATCTAAATGTTAAACTGCTTTATCTGTGGGTAATGGGATCATGGTAACTATATCTTTGTTTTTTAATGTTTCCCAAAGTTTCTACAGTGAATACATAGTTAAGAACACTGCCCTATACAGACAATCTGACATTTTTAAACTCATATAAACCATCAGGCATTCTTAACCTGGAATACTCCATTTCCCAGAGGCGTCATGGGTAACTGACTGGCAAAGCATCTCTGAATCCTATGAAAGGCTATGCAAAATGTTTCATATATGTTTTTCAACACCTATTAGAAACCTTTTCATGTCAATTGCTATGGTTTGTGTCTAGATGTCTTCCCAAGTGTCATACAGCTACCAGGGACAGACTTTCCTAAGTGTCTGAATTTACAGTTTGTGATTGATTCATGGTCCAATGCTGGAATTATGGTTGTAAGTGCTATACCTGACTTGGTAGGAAGCCTACATACAATATAAGGAACAAAAAATCTCTTGGCTCTCTCTTCTTGCTTTTGCTATCTTCCACTGCCATGAACCACTACCCTTATGCTGTGTGCCACCCTACCTTCAAGCCAGCCAATTATGGGCTGAAACCTCTACAAACTGTGAGCTAAGTAAACCTTTCCCTCTGTAACTTTGGGTATTGAGTATTTTGTCCCAGCAATGAGAGAAAAATAACTAGACAGAATTTGGTACCAGAGAAGCAGGGTGATTGCTTTGACGATACCTGACTGTGTGGTTCAGAAGCCTTTGGGAATGGCTTGTGGGAAGTGATTGGAAAGGTTTGGATATGCCAACTGAAAAAGCAGGACTGAAATGTCTTAGGCTTTATTGTATGGGATATTCTGATCAGAGCTCAGAAGATCAGAAAGTAGGTAAAGATCAGGCCTGTGAGTTTTCTTCCAGGAAGAAGGACCATATTGTTTGTTGAACTCCAGATAGTGTGTGTTATGACTGGACAGAAAATTTGTCTACATTTTGCTCACATTCAGAGACTTTCCCTGAGATGGAAATTAAGGGCAGCAGACTAAATAATATTGCAGAAGAAATTTTAAGACATGTTGAAAATATATATCTGAACATTAAACTAGTTTATGTTGAGGCTGTGGCATGGCTGCTGTTGGGGATTTTTAGCTAGGTCTATGCTGAGAATCAAGAGCAAAGAGGCCAGTAGAATGATTTAAAATGTTTTGAGTTTGGCTAGAAAGGAAGCTTTAGTAAAACTGTGGACTGCAAAGATAGAGTTGGGAGATCTTGATTTCTAAGAAGGAACAGGAGAATAGAAAAAGATGGACTGAGGGCATTACAAAAAGCAGCAGGATTCCACCCTTTGTAGCCTCAAAACTACAAAAGTAAAACACTACTTTGAGAAGAAAACCCCAGCGCATCATATTTCAGAATGGCAACATGGAGAATTTGTTCCTCAGAATTGGATTCATAGTGTTCAGTGATCTAGGCACTGGACTCCTATAGCCAAGAGAGAGTTAGCCTGCCTACTGCTTCAGCTGGCCACAGACTTTGGTATTATCAGTGCCAGTTTTAGGTGCATGCAGAATGGAAGAGTTGTGGGGTGAGGAAGGCTTCCACCTAGATTTCAGCAGAAAGCCTGGGAAGACTGGTAGTATGTCCTTGAGAGAGCAGTGTGTGGAGCCATGAGTGCGAAGCCAAAGGTGCTATGGAGATCCCAGAAGTTTGGAGAAGTCAGGAACATAGATTATTTGAGAAAAACTACAAGAAAAAAGGAGCAGAGTGGGCCCAAGAGAGAAGCCATGGGAGCCACAATCACTGACAGTGCAGAGTCACTCAGACCCTTTGGAGTTCACATCTTGCCAAAGACTGCCTTGGTGTTGCACATGGAACTACAGCATTTGACATTTTCCCTGGTGGATTTTGGATTTGTTTTGGTCTCTTACCTTTGTACCCCTGTATGTAACTTTCGGAATGCAAATGTCTATCTTGAACCATTGAATGTTGGAAGTATTTAACTTTCTTTTCATTTGTACAAGAACTCACAGCTAAGAGTTTGTTTTATATTTCAGAAGAAACTTGGGACTTGGACTTTTCAGCAATGCTGGAACTGTGAGGATTTTGGCAGTTCTTAGAGATGGACTAATTGCTTTTTGCCTAAAGGAATGTACATGAGTCTTTGAGGGAACAAGAGCACAGTGTTATAGTTTGTCTCTAGATATCCCCCAAAGCCTTATACAGTCATGAGAGGGACAGACTTTTCATATGTAGCTGAATCTAGTTTGTGATTGATTCATGATCCAGTGCTGGGATTATGGGTGTGAGTACTACACCTGCCCTAAGGCAGGTAGCCTACATTCAATATGTCTTAGTTACTTTACTCTTGTTGCTGAGACAAAATACCTGATGCCCCAAATTATGGGAGGAAATGTTTATATAATTCACAGTTTATAGTTATTTTAGTCTATAATCAACTGGTTCTAAGGCAGAGTGGCACATGACTCAGGGCCACAGTTCATGGCAGCTGGGGTGGCAGAAGATACCAAAGGCAACAACAGTAAAAAGGAGAAGCAAGTATCTTTTCTCCCTTATATTGTATGCAGGCTACCTGCTCTGGGGTAGGTGTAGCACTCATACCACCAATTCCAGTACTAGACAATAAACCAATCACAAATTATAGATTCAGCCATCTCCAAAAAGCCCACCCCCCCCATGACAGCAAGAGGATTTAGGGGAACATCCAGACACAAACCATAACACAATGTAAGAGACAGAAAGAGTCTTGTCCCTCTTTTATTGCTTTTGCTGTCTTCTACTGCCATGAACTGTTGCCCCTTTGCTATGTGCCACCCTGTCAGGGGGCCAGCCAATTATGGACTGAAACCTCTATAAACTGTGAGCTACATAAACCTTTCTCTCTTTAACTTCCAGCATCATGTATTTTGTCCAAACAATGAGAAAAAAGTAACTAAGACACCAACTTTTAGTGTCTCCAAATTCCTTATTTCCAAGTCTGTACATACAATCTCTTTGGGTTTGTGAAAAATTCATATTGAATTTTAGTCTCATATATACATTTGAGATAAAAATTACACCTTATTATCTAAACACTAATATTTCCAAAATTAGATTCAAAAATTAGAACCACATTTTCACTTTAAAACTAAATGCCTTCATTTTTTTTTGTTTTAAATCCTTGTTTTTAAAACAATACATTTTGAAGCATTATGTATTGATGAAGAAATCAACTTTGATCTCTTGATCTTTAAATAATTGTATAACATTGACTTTTTGCTTTGTCAGTCTTCACAAGGTCTTTGGCCCAAAGCAATGAAATCCTAACCTGACATTTATAAATGTGTTCGTATTTTCCTCTTGTGAGTGGAGATAGGGAACTCTCAAAGCTGCCTTGTGCTTCTTGCTCATTAGGACTGAAGTCTCATGAGGGCAATGCCAATACTACCTGCTTATTTGAAACCCTAAAGGACATTGGTTTGTTTTCATTAAAAAATTAAGTTTCTTGAAACATCCTTTCATTTTGTCTTTACATTTTCATTTTGGATAATTGTGAATACAAACTTTCATTCATTATTGAAGAAATATTCTGTGCCTGCAAAGATTACAGTATAAGTACTTACTAAGTTATAAGTAGAAAGAAGTGGATTCATTTTTAACTTATTATTCAATAAAATTATTATTTCCCATTTGGGACAGATACAGAATTTGTGGCTTCTTTGAAATACCAGCTGTAGCCTCATTTCTGTCTAGAGAACAGTGAAGGCCTTTTGACTCTGCCCCTTTAAAGGGTTTTGTTTATTTGCTTTTTAATTCCAGGGTTGACTTTACAGTCTTTACACATGCTGTTTCGTGGTAAACTTTGGAAGCTTGCCTCCATAGTCTTTGGGGGAAGAAGGCATGTAGTGGTTCTTTTTATAAAGATCCTTACAATCTACTGCAGCCAATGTGGATTTTAAAGAATTTCGCCTGAAACTGTGACATTTTGGGGGTTTTGCATATTGCAGTGTCCCATTCATTACCCCACTGATGGGAGGGGGTGGTGCTGCCTTTGACATTCACCACTTTCTCCTCTACTTGGTGATTGACGAGGCCTAGGCATGAACAATAATGAAGTTTTCATTACAGATCTTCTAGTCTTAAGGATGAACACTGTTCTAAATAGCATTTTCTTAGAAGAAGGAAGAACAGGAAGAATATTGACTTCCTGCAGATCTATGATAAAAATTAGCTCAGAGGATTCTCACAAGATCACTTATATAGGAATGGAAAGACAGAAACCATGGGACCCAACAATACATGGAAGAAGATTTCTTGAAATCTCTGATAATTGCACTATTATGAAAAGGAAAAAGCTGAAGAGAAGAAAACTTTCAACTTTTCAATTAAAAAAAAATGTCTCCTGAACATTAGACTATTTACAATGCCAGAAACAGGGATCAGAAGCAGTGCATGAGAGCAGACATATATTTGGTTAATATGTTTCATTTGGTGCTAAATGTAGTTCCCAACTACTGATATTAAATAGATAAAAATTAGTGGAAAACAAATGTTGTCATGGTATACTACAAAAAAGGTTTCCAGTGAAAGCCTCTCCTTTCTTTCCTATACACTCAGAAACAGGGGAGAGGGTATTTTTATGTGTTTTGTTAATATTTAATATACCCCATCATTGAATCCCCGCACTTCTCCAAGTGTGCTCCATCTGGCAAGAGAATTCTCATCCTTCTTCTTCATCATCATAGTCAGCTGATACTCAGGGAGTACTGTACCATTTCTCCAGTTTCAGTAATGAAGCACACAGCCATTCTATATTCTCCCTGATATCAGAGTGATTTGAACACTAACTACTCTTTAATTTTTCCCCCAATTCCTTGGTATTTCCTCTATGATTTTAAACAAAATATGGTTCTCATTGCCATTCCAGTTTAGCCACGAAATTTATGATCATAGTTTGAATCTCATAATTATTCCCAACTACTTCACTGCTGTATCAGTCAGTGTTTTACTAGAGAAACAAATATAACACAAAATATATGAATGTATATGAATTTGCAGGATTGATTTACACTGACCATTTAGAGTCAGATGAGGAAGAGTGCAGAGGGCCTCTCTGCACACTGGAGACTGAAAGATTCAGTTCAAAGTCTGGAGCTCACTGCAGTGACCCATGTGAGTCCATATCAGGAGGCTGAAGAGTCTGTGCCCTAAGCTGAAGAGTGTGCGCTGGAAGCCAGAAGATGAAGTTCAAGGTGAAGGCAAAGCCTGGAGCTCCTCTAAAGAAACAGAAACAAGTCCATCCTTCGTCATTTCTCCCTAATTCTATCCAGATGACCAGCCAGCCCAGGGTCAGTCTTCTACATACTAATGATGGAATGGCTGAGCCAATTTAGTTAAGCTTCTCTTAACTAAACTTCCCAAGTTGACATAATCAATCAATCAATCAATCAATCAATTATCACAACTGCTAATACACTAAATTCTAATAATCCCCAGTCTTGTATTCCTGCTCCATTTATTTTCTTAACTACCCTAATCAACTGTCATCCCTTTTTATTCTGTTTCAAATCCTTAATGATCCCCTAACCTTCTCTTCTAGTGGCAAAGTTTACCAAATATCAGAATCTCTTTTAAGTCACAAATTGTAGATCCAACCCCATAGATATTTTGATTCCTTAGGTCAAAGGCAGAGCTTAAACATTTGCTTTTCTAACAAATCCCAAGCTATCCTGACACTGTCAGTTTCACCGTTGGAGAATTACTGTCCTTTTTTTAGTAATAGAACTCTTTTCCTTTGGAGAAATAAGGACTTACCATCATGGACTATGCAAACAATGAGACCTAAGCTGAAATTCTACCTTATCCATTATTTATACTACCAGTGTTTTAAATTTTAGGTAAATTATTAGGTTAAAAAAAGTATTTCTTTTCTCTAATTGACATATCATTATTTTCTATCAGTGTGACTAGATGTGTTTTACATGCAATAGTTGTTTAGGTTTTGTTTTTGTGAATTAATCATCAATCTCATTTCTACTTGTTTTTCTCAGTGATTGATATAAATTTGTATATATTCTACATGATAATACTTCAATTATCATTATGTAACATTATTGTATAAGTTCTTCATCTATGTTTTAACTATATATATGATTTTCTCATACATTTTTATATAATCATTTCTTTTAAAAAGTATTTCTGAGTTTGTACCTGATTTAACCTTCCTTAACCTGAGGTCATGAACTGATACTACTAGATTATCTTTTGATGCTTTTAAAGGGTGAAAATACTAGTTCTGTTTTTTATGCAGAATGTATATTTCTATTATGTTTGGTCAATTCCTAAAATACTGCACTACTATTATACACTTACTGTAGCTTTATTATTTGTTTTGATTTTTGGTATAATGAATTTTCCCATTTGCTTATTTTTTCAGTCTCTTGTATTTTCTTGCAATCTACTTATCTGTATGACATTTTAGAATAGAAGTGTAGAGTTCCATGGAAATTTTTGCTGGAAAATTCCAACATAGCTGATTAGAGAAGGAGGTGAAATATATTTAGAGAAGGATCACTGAAAAATACATGTATTCTGAAACTGGGAAAGCAATCACACCCAGAGATGGAATATTAATCCGAAAGACAAATCCTCTAGATCAAATGAAATATCTAGGTTGCTAGGGAGGTGGTACCACCATAGACCTGCACCCACTACCCCTTCCCCCACTGCTATCCCCACCACCCCTCTGCCAGCACCCTGTACCTGGAGAACACACCATTTTGGAGTGGTTTTAACAGCCAGAGGCCTGCACTGCACAGGCGGGACTCCTGGAATTGACTTCCCACAAACTTTTCCTTCCCTCTTGAAGAAGAAAGCCAGCATGGGACTAATAGTCCTTGGGGCCCCAGGGAAGCCACAAACAGCAATGGGAGTAAAAGACAACACAGAAATGGATTGTCCCTGCCTATCAACCTTTTCCCAAACACTGAGGAACATGGCATCCTGGAGGAAGTCTATCCATCACTCACTTCCCTGTACAGACAAGAGACACCTCCTCCCCATGCATGCCCTATGCAGAGAGAACACTGCACACTAAGAGATGAAATCAAGCCACATCTACAGATCACATCTCTGAAGACTTGGAGGAGAGTGAGACTGGACAGAGAAAGTATAAGTCCAGGCATTTTGCTGGGGTTTCCCCAAGGACCAATTTTAATTCTGAGTCAGCAGAAATCCTAATCACCACCCATCATCCTTGGGGGGTCTGCTGAGCTTAGGGACTATGCCAAGTCCTGTAGATGGGATCTGACCACAAAGAAAAAGAGGAGGCATCTTGGGCAGAGAACTTCTGATGATATCTTAGGCAGAAAGCCATTGAGGAAGAACACAGATGAAATTCCATTTGAGCCAGCTATTCCCCTTCTGGGTATTTTTTCCAAAGAAATTGAAGACATCATATTATAGTGATATATGCATACTAAAATTAATAGCCACACAATTCATGGCAGCAAAATCTTACAAGTGGCTTAAAAGATGTCCATCAATAGGTAAATAGAAAATGTGAGCTATTTCTACACAATGGAGTACTACTCTACCATAGAAGGGTAAATTTAAGCGATTTATAGGAAAATGGATGTGCCTTGACACCATAATGTTAAATGAAATAAATCAAACACCCACGCTTAAATATTGCATGGCCTCTCTTATGTGAGAAACTCAAAATATACATAAATTAAAGAGAAAAAGGAAAGATAATAGGAAGCAGGGAGACAGATATTTAGTAACTGAGAAGAAGATCAAGAGAAGGAGGGAAGTAGGAAGGAAGTGAGGGGAAAGGGAAGTAACAAGAAATAAAATATTTTGTACATATTTATAAATAAAATATTGTACATATTTATAAATAAAGTATTATGTACAAATTCCCCACAATAAATTTAATCATTATGTATCAAAACATGTACTAATAAAAATTGAAAAAGGAAAAATCTTTCTAGGTGTGGTGTCCATGCAATCCCACTGTTTGGGAGGCTGAGGTAAGAGGATCTCTGTGAGTTTGAGGCCACTCTGAGTTACATAAATGAGTTCTAGGCCAGCCTGTACTACAAAAACCCAAAATAATATAAAAAGAAAAGAGAAAAATCTCATTGGAATTTTTATTGTGTTACACTGAATTCATGCACTAGTGGGGAGGAAACTGGCATCTTTTAATTCATGGGTCTTCTTGTCCATGCACAGAGTAACCTCTTCACTTAATCAAGTCTTCATTTATGCCCATGGTGATAATATATAATTTACTCCACAAACATTTTACTTCTTCTCTTGCTTTTTACTCTTCCACTTTACAGACATAATTTTCTTCTTGTTCTTTTGATATATGATTTATTGTCATGAACGTAAGGATGGTAGAAATTTCTGTGTGCTTTTATCAGTGTTGAAGTACTTGACCTATTATAGGTAGTAAATAAAAGCTTTTTCAAGAAATGAAAGACTCGAATCATAGCTTCCCAATTCTATCAACACAAGTCAGGTGACTGTTATTGTTCAAATCTGGACTCTAGTTGCCATTTTTTGTGCTACATTATGGCTTCATCTTACTTGGAGTTTTACTTCTCTCTTTTACTATAATCAAAGGAAGGAAGTCACTATTAATAATGTTGCCTTTCTTCCTGGTATTTTTTCTCAGAGATCCCTTTGATTTCTACTTGTTGAAATCCTGTCCAGTATTTAGGATCCTTATCATCTTTCACTGTTTCTTAGAAATCTTTTTCTCATTTCCCTGATTTGATGTAGTATCTTCCACTGAATGTCCATAGATATTTCTAATTTCTGCTACTCTCATTGCATTTGTATGCATGAATAATAAACACTGCTTTTTAACTTGCACAGATTAAAAAGAGTGATGATTTTCAATGTTCACAAAGATAAGAAAAGACAAAGTCTGAAACATTGTTGACAAAAATTTTCAGAGGATAATTTAACAACATACATTGATGCCTTAACAATGCAAAAAGTCTTTGACATAGAAACTTCCTTCTTCACATGTTTTTCCTAAAGAAACATCAGAGATATGTGTAATATTGATCATTATAGTGTTTTAAAGTAGAAAAATGTAAAAATCTCAATGTTCTGAAATATAATTTTTTGGAAAATTTTAGAATATCTGTATAATAGAAAATGATAGAATCCAAATCATCTTGTAAAAGAACACTTATTTAAATGATAAAATATTTGTAATATGAAAAATCACACATAACACATGTTAAAGTATAATTTTATTTCAGAAGAAAATAAATATGCCTAGAAAGTGGTAGAAAGATGTACATCAAAATGTTTACAATGATTTTGTGGCATTGTGGCTGATATGAATTTTTATTATGCTATACTTTTCTGAATTTTCCAAATTTTCATTTGCAGGCATTATTGTTATAATTTTTATTAAGAGTCATGACAAATAATTTTAACATTTCAAATGGTTGCGTGGTATGCTATATGCTACCAGGTTCCTCCTTTCTCCACTACCCTTATCTCTTAGTATCTAAGTTACTATTCCCTTGCTGCTGGAGGTGCTGTGGGTTGAATACCTTCAATCCAGAACTTCTCTCCCCAACTCTAGCAGTTGCCCATCCCTAAGTGAAGCTGTTATTGATGCCTCTTCTAAGGCCACACCCCATTCCCATGAATCCTCTAGCATCTTGATCTTGGACTTCAGAGCCTTCAAAAGTGAGAGAAATCAATTTGTGTTATTTATAAATTATCCAATGCAAAGTATTTTGTTATGGCCGTCTAAGACAAACACAAAGTAGAGAGAGGTTCCCTATTAGGATAAATATGTTTGAGGACATGGAGAATATTTTGAAGGAAATGGTGATGTACTTTTTACAGCAATATATATTTTAGAATTTAAACAATGATCAACTTTTGTATTTCTAACATCAAATTAAGTTCAATTAGTTAAACATTGTTAGTGCTATCTGCTTCTGGTAAATGGCAAAATGAATCTATAAAGTACATGATAGGTCACTGGCCCAAACTGTATTTATAAAAGTGATGAATTCAGTACCCTAAATATTCTAGTGAATAAAATGTGCAGCAGTGGAAGCAAAATGACTTTAGGTGCCACCAATCTAATGAGTTGGTCAGACACCATGAATATTGAAACTCCCCTGTTAGGAACTTAACACTTCAGATCCTATTAAAATATGTATTTCTCTGAATACCTAATATTCATCAATTCCTTCATATAAAGGTCCCTTTAATTGGACAGAAGCATAAAAGTAAAGGCCCAGAGGCAAGAAATAATGTTTCAAAATTGGAATAGAACAGGCCACAACTATCATTATATATAGTTATGATCAATGTAGAAACTTAAACTTGAGGACTAAAATCATTCTAGCCTTCAATTAACTTACTTTGGTCTGTCTCATCATATTATTTCCTTTTATATTTAGCCTTGTTCTAGAAGTTCTCTAAATATTTTGCTGTAAAATGTAAGCAACCACCTCTTAGTGTAGAAAATAAGTTACATTGATCGTATTTTTCCACTGGGACTCTAGTTTTTCCTTTGACCAGAAATATTATATCCTTAGAAGCATCTCCACACCTGCCTTTCCCTTCCCCCTCCATTATAATTACCAAATAAAGAAGCTTTCTTTAAGAAACTGAACTTGTGAAGGTAGAAAGTAAAATAGTGATTACTAGAGGCTGAGAATGTGGGAGGGAAGAAGAAGATGGAGAGAAGATGGTTAAAGGGCACAGAGGTACATTTGGATAGAAGGAATGACTTCCAATGCTCTGTAGTTTAGTAGGGTAACTATAGTTGACAACTAACTGAATATTTCAAAGTAGTTAGTAGAGAAGATTTAAATGTTCCCAAACCAAAAAAGTTAACTATTTGAGGACACAGATATACTAATAACCTTGATCTAATCAATAAACATTGTATACTCATACTGAAATATCACATTGTAACCCAGAACTATATGTGCAATTATTGTGTAAACTAAAATTATTTTAAAACTTAAACATTAATAAACTTGCAATAAAAGGAAGGAAGCTTGCTGAGCACACAAGCATTTATATGACAGTGTCAAAATTGTTGTTTACTTGAAAACTCAATATATAACTTGAAAACTCAATGTATCTTCAAGAGATCACTATTGATTGCCCTCACTGTATCTCAAGACCCACCCTGACAGAGGCTTTCTTTCCATTTCCAATTCTAAGATGAAATCATTATTATTGTTGTTATTATTATTATTATTAGGTACTGGGGATTGAACTCATGACCTCGCATATGCCAGGCAGGCACTTGTGCCACTGAGCCAAATCCTCAGCCAGAGATTAATTTAAAAATAAAACTTGAAAATTTGAAATTTCTGGTTTATCACATTGGTTAAATAGCCCAAATTAGCATCATTAAATAACTATCTTATTGTAAAAATTTTCTTCTAAAATTGCAAATGCCATCAATAGAGTCAAATTTTAGAAGATATTTATAATTATATAAATTATTTTAATAGCAATTGTTTTCTTTTCATCCTTATCAAAGATTATTCACTGAAAGAATGAGGTTTTTAATTTGAAGAAAAGAGAAAACATGGAAAATGAGGTTGTAAAACAATGCTACTACAAAGGACTTTGGGTAGGGCTGTGGTTTGGATGTAGCTTGTCTGCTTCAAAATGTGTGTAGAATGCTGGTCCCAGAAGTAACACAGTTGTGAGGTAGTGTGACCGTGAGGAAATGCTTGGGTCCTGAGGGCTTATGAAGAAATTTCTGCTGTTTTTGAGGATGCAGTTACTTCTTGAGGTAGGTAGTTATTGCTCTCATACAACTGATTTATTGCTCTGAGAGTGAGTTGTTATAAAGGGAGGCCATCCTTTGTGCTTTCTCTATTCCACATACATTTGATTGTCTGTTTTCTGCCATGTTGTGATGCAGTGCAGGGCTCTCAGCAGACCTAGCCACTGGATCTTGAACTATAGCTTTGAGAACTAAGTAAATTTCTTTGCTTTGTAAATTACTTTACTTGAGGTATTTTGTTATAGCAACAGAAAATGGAATAAGACAACTAAGACCAGGAGCATAAGAAACCAAAACTGGAATATAGAAAAAGATGTGAAGTAGTGCCAGATTATGGCTTTTGATTAAAATGAGAGAGAGAGAGAGAGAGAGAGAGAGAGAGAGAGAGAGAGAGAGAGAGAGAGAGACCTATATATCTTGAAGGGGGAAGGGGAGAAAACTTTTGTGGTTCACTTCATTTTTGCTTTCCTGTTATTCCAATCAAATGTAAATTTCCTTCTGCCACAGATACATTAAAATAACATTAGCTTATTTGAACTAAATTTTAACTAGTGTACTTTATGAGTTAATTGATATTTGCAAGTTAGTTTAGCATTTATGGTGCCTGCTTTTTTAGAAGGGATGCTGGATCTGAACAATAAACACATAGCATCTTATACAAACTGATTTATTAATCAGATATACAGTGACAGACACCATTTTAACAAAAGAAAGTACCTACTGAAGAGGTCAGCTACCCACTAGGTCATTTTATTATTTTACTTTTCTTGCAGGGCTGGGAATTGAACCCATCCCTGAAAAAAAAAAAAAAAGTCTTCACGTAGTCTAGGCAAGCACTGTACTACTGAACTATTTCTCCACCCCTCATCAGAGGATTTTGAAAAACTGTTCTGTTGAGCAAGCAGAAAAGAATGGTGAGCTCATACATTACAAAGAATGGCCAAGCATCCTCCTGTGGTAGGGTGGGCCAGCTAAAAAGATAAATGTGTGTTAATAAATAGTGGATTAAAAACTTTACCCGTGGGGTGATTTTCTCAATCTATACCTATGAGTGTACTTGAGAGGGGTTTTATGATATGTATGCACTACAGGATAAAAAGTACAAAATGCATGTATAGAAAAAATAAAACAATGAAAGCACTACTCAACACACTTGGAAAAAGCTAAGTGGCTAGAGTCTTTGAACTTTTAATATATGCTGTATTCCTATGCCTTGGGCTCCTTCGGCTTATTCCTTGGTGGCTCTCTGCACTGTTCCACCCAAAGAAAGCCCCATTCTCTTGCCCTTTTCTTAGAGTGTTCCCCCACCCTCCCAGGATAGCCTTGTGCTGGTTCCTCCCTCCTGGCTCTCTAGGCAGGGTCATTTGTAGGGATGGTGGTTTTTGTGCACAAAGCATTAGCTTTGTTAGAAGTGCACCACACAAAGGCAGTAGGCTTTCCCTTTCTGGCAGGAGCCAAGCACCTGCCAAGGTTGTGTTTTCAGGCGTAGTTCACAGTTGGGGCTTAGAGGGTTAGAATCTGAACCATGGCACTCCGGAGCATATGGAAACAGAAACTTCTAAAGGAAACTTTCCACTTCAGCTTTTGGCAAGGAAACAAGACCAAGAGAAGAGAGGGAATTAAATCACGAAACATTATTTGGCAAAAGAGGGAACTGAAGAAAATAGGTTGAA
Organism: Hydrochoerus hydrochaeris; assembly: GCA_004027455.1. Taxonomy (NCBI): domain Eukaryota; kingdom Metazoa; phylum Chordata; class Mammalia; order Rodentia; family Hydrochaeridae; genus Hydrochoerus; species Hydrochoerus hydrochaeris. The sequence continues at coordinate 135,650 of PVLA01000629.1, forward strand.
GAAAGCTTAAGAGACAAATTTCTGGCATCATGCTCCTATCCTCTTCTTTCCTTTAGCTTGTGCCTAAGCTAATTTTTATTATTCTCAACGTGTCTATGTTCTTCAGCACCATATTTAATGAAACACATGCTAAAGGCCATGTTGTTATTTATTTTCTAGCAAGATTTTCTCCAGTTTCAGAGTTTTTTTTTTCCTGATATTCTTGTGGGCTTTCTGTTTTCTTTGATTTTTAAGAAATTGACTAGATTCCCAAAGGCAGTTCTGGAGTACAATTTTGAGTTGTGCTTCACTTTTGGATTATTCAGGAAAGGGAATATTTTGTTTCCATTTTGGTGCTTTTTGAAGTATATACAGCACATGCCTTAAAAATACAGAAATTAATGTTATAACATACTGGCTAAGTAAGTTTGGCAGCAAGAAGGAAAACATAAAACCATGCCATCCTCAACAGTACTAACTTATTTCCAAATGTAATTATATTTTCAAGAGGGTAAAAAATTATATTCCAGTTATAGGACTAAAATCAGTGGTTTAGTGCATGCTAACATATCAGGGAATATAAAAATTAAGATTTGAATAAGCTTTTGTGTTTTCTTTTTAAAGAAGAAAATAATGTTTGTATAGTGAAAAATGTCCATTGAAAACATATTTCATGTGACACAAGATAAAGCACTATGCCTCGTAAAAATACAGACTTTTTTTAAAGTAGGGAAAATTATCTTGAAATTTTATAAATGGTCTTGGAATTTTAAATTTTAGGGCATATTGAATAAAAGGAAAAGAGAACTACATTTTGGGAAGAAATTCTGTAATCAAAATGCAAATCAAGGGAAAATATTTTGACATTTTTGGGTTAAATTGTATTTTAATAAAATATTTATCTTTTTTAGTGTGATTCAAGTGTTTATTTCTATGTAATGAAAGTGAATGTTTCAGCCTGAAAAAAAGCATTTCTTGGTTTTAGCTCCTCCTTGCTGTTCTTGTGTAGAGAGCCATTTACCTTTTCAATGTGACTTTATTTTTAAAATTTGTGTAGATAATTAATTTATTATTATGATACTTTAAACAAGTAATTTCCCATAGAAATCTGTTCATATGACAAATGCATAAATTTGTTGGGAAGTATACTAGCTATTAACCAAAATATATTTCCTCTTTTCATAAACATATGATACATATCGCAGTCTCTTGCAGTTAGGTGCAGCCATGTGACTGTTAGCCAGTGGAATGCGGGCAAAAGAGATATACAGCACTTCTAGACCAGACTCATAAAATATACCCTACATGCCCTCTCCCATGCCCTTTCCTTCTTTCTAACTGACATAGTGACCAGTATGTTAACTTTGAGATCCACATGTTGAAGTTGCCAGAGCTTTCAACAGAGAAATAAGTATGTTTCTATAATATATGAGGTATACATTTTTAGAGTTTGTTTTTTATATGATATTAACAAAAGTACATCAGAAGAAAGAGAAAAATGCAACTAAGATCCAATTTCATATAATGAATACTTTCCACAAAATACATTCTCTTTATGGTACATTATTTTATATTACTTAATTTCAATATATATTTATTTTATTGTTAAAACCAGATATGTTTAGTATCTCTTGTAATTTGTAAGATTTCCTTATGAAAACAAATCAGTGGCAAAAATAGAATTTTCTCCACTATATTAATTTTATGGAGAATAATTTAGATTAGGAATTTAGCAATAAGAAAGTTACAAGTACTGATACTGGAAATCTTATGGAATACAGTTCCCATAATAGTCTCATATTATTTTATTGGTTCCACATGAAATCCTATACATGAAGATCCCAGGTATCTAACTTTCCAAAGGCCAGAGCCTATAACTGGATCCACTGGAACTTGGTATTCTTTTTGAGAGCTACATTAGGGAACTTTTGTACAGTACAGCAAAAGTTTCTGGAGTTAGTCAAGGAAAAAAGCCACAGTATCCTATCTACTTACCATATCTACTTTTGGTTTTGGTGAGAAAATTTAGTAAAAGCATCCATTAACAAAAACCACATAGAACTTGTGAAACAACATTATGTATTTTACATTCTTAACATAAAAATTAAGAATTTTAAATGTAAGGAAACAGCCATCTATTTCAACTTTTCTGTCAAAAATTTTCTATTTTTGGTATGATATAGTTTCTTGGTTCATCTTGCACTTGGGTATTTATGGAAATGAGGTCTTCACATCCTAAAATGATAGTCAATTCTACTTGTATTCAACTTTAATAATTAGAAAATCATGTCATTGAAATCTAATTCCCGAGACTTTAAATGTTCTAAATCAATCAAATTTATTTTACTGTAGAGTTGACTCTGATGTGCTCTAATACTTTTCTAATAACCTTTTTTCTACCATTTTCAACTTGAAGATCAATCTCTTTGTGAAAGAGAAAAGAAGCAAAATAAATGCAGAGTAGCTTTAGTCTACATCCTTGATTATCTCTTCTGAAAGCAGGAAAGAGATATCCTTTCCTTTCTTATTCTCCTTATTTATACCTAACTTTTAAAAAGGTGACCTATTTTTATTCCTCTTGAATAGATCAAGAAGCCCCCCAACACTTGCACAAGACATGTCAAGGTCATTATTTTGCTATTTTAAGAAAACCAGTATCCTCTCTTTCATCTGCTTCCAGTAATAGGGTCAAATTTGCAATTACAGTGATAAGAAGTATATCACTTTCTTGCTTATCACACTGATCTTTTATTAGTCTATGTTTACTATACATACTAGCTACATTTGTCTAGACTGGTACCTGTATATGTCATGTTGCTTACTTTTATTTCCTTTATTCCCCAAACCCTCTTCTCTCACACTTTTCCTGATTCCTTTGCCCATTTCCAAAACTCTGTCTCCCTGTTTCCTACTATCTATCCTCTATTTCACTCTTTTAAACATATTTTGGGTATCTAATTTTCTATACCTGATGTTTTACTTAACATTATGGTCTAAAGATCTATCAGTTTTCCTGAAAACAACATAATTCTATTTTTTATGGCTAAATAATATTCCATTGTGTTTATATACTATATTTTCTTTAGCCATTTGTTGGTGAGCCATTTGTTTATATATTATATTTTCTTTAGCCATCTAGTCTGTTTTCTGACTGTTCCTAGTCTGTTTAGCTATTGTGAATTGGGCTGCTGTAAACATGGGTATGCACATACTGCTATAGAATGATGTCTTTCACTCAGCCACCTGATATTTGACAAAGGGGCTAAATATGTCCACTGGAAGAAGGACAGTCTCTTTAATAAATGGTGTTGGAAAAATTGGCTCTCCATATGCCAAAGACTGAAACTAGATCCATGCATATCACCATGCACAAAATAAAGTCTAAATGGATCAAAGACTTCAATATTAAAACAGAAACACTAAATCAACTGGAAGACAAAGTAGGCAGAAGTCTTGGAGACATAGGGGTAGGCAGAGAATTCATGAACCAAACACAAACTGCACAGGAAACACTTCAAAGAATCAACAAATGGGATCTCACATTACTGAAAAGTTTCTGCACTTCAAAGGAAATCACCAACAGAGTGAAAAGAAAACCAACAGAGTGGGAAAAAATTTTAAACAGCAACCCGTCAGATGAAGGACTTGTGTCCAGAATATATAAAGAATTGAAAAACATCAAGCCCCCCAAATTCAAAGACCCTCTCCAAAAATGGGCATCTGAGATGAACACACAGTTCTCAGAGACAGATATACAAATGGCAAATAAATACATGAGGAAATGTTCACCATCATTGGTCATTTGAGAAATGCAAATTAAAACAGCATTGAGATTCCACCTTACTCCAGAAAGAATAGCTGCCATCAAGAAATCAACTGATAACAAATGTTGGCGTGGCTGTGGGGAAAAAGGAACACTGCTCCACTGTTGGTGGGAATGTAGACTGGTGCAACCATTATGGAAATCCATGTGGAGAATTCTCAGAAGACTAGGATTGGAAGTTCCATTCAATCCAGCTATCCCCCTCCTGGGTATTTTCCCCAAAGAACTGAAAAGTTCATATCACAGTGATATATGTGCACCCTTGTTCATAGCTGCACAATTTGTGATAGCTAAATCCTGGAAACAACCAAGATGCCCATCAATTGCAGAGTGGATGAAAAAGATGTGGCATTTTTATACAATGGAATACTACTCAGCTATAAAAATGATGATCTTGAGGCCTTCATAGGCAAATGGAGACAACTTGAGACTATCCTCATTAGTGAAATAAATAAGAATCATATTTGTAAATATCACATTGTGTCTCTAGAGTAAAAAGTAAATAAGAACTACAAGTGTAATAAAACCAAAATGTGTAATTGCTATTGTAAAAAAGAGAGGAAAACAAAGTGCTCTAAGGGATATAATTGCATGTATGTTTGAGTGTGTAAAATAGATGACCATATTGCTGAATATTTGTTGGATCTTTGAGCAGAACTGTTTGTAGTCTGACTGTTTGAATATTTGCTATGTACCCTTTAACTTTGTAACTTGAACAACTACATCCAGGATGATAGTACATAATTTATAAATTACTGACTTCTTAGTGGGGCTTTTTCTCATTCTCCTTTTTCTTTCTTTCTTTTAAAATTCTGTATCATTGCTACCCTTTTTTCTGTTTTGTTTTTTTTCTTCTCTTTAAATAAAATTTTAAAAATGTATAATTGCTATTGTAAAAAAAAGAGAAAATAGGAAGCGCTATAAAAGATATAGCTGCATGTATGTTTAAATGTGTGGGATTGATGACCCTATTTCTAGGTTCTTGTTGGATTCTTGGAAAGATCTGTTTGCACTCTCACTGCTTTAGTGTCCACTTTGTGTGCTTTAATTCTGTAACTTGAGTAACTATTTCTAAAAGAACAATATGTAATGCATCAACTAGTGATTTCTTACTGTTTATCTTCTTTTCTTGAAATTCTGTAATAATTCTACCTTTTTCCTGTTTTTTTTTTCTCTTTAAATAAAAAAATATGAAAAAAAGAATGATGTCTTTAGCTCTTTTAGGAATATGCAGCTGAGATATAGTTGGGTCAAATGGACTTTTTTTGAGGAAATTCATACTGATTTCCACAGTGATAGTAGTGGTTTACATTCCTACTAACAATCTAGAAGCTTTCCTTTTCTCTCACATACTAACTAAATAGTTGTTATTTTTAGTGAGACTAGACTCATGTATTTTACCCTGTACTAAAAAAAAAAATCAAAGAAGATCAAAGACCTAGGTAAAAAAAGGAAATTAGGGGAAACATTTGAATTCATAGGCATAGGCAAGGACTTTTGGTCAGAATTCCAACAGCACAAATAATAATATAAAGAATCAACAAATGGTATTACATGAAATTTAAAATGTCTGCATAGTAAAGGAAATAACAGAGTAAGGACACAAGCCACAGAATGAGAAAAATTATTGTCAGTTACACTTTGGATAGAAGGCTAATATCTACAGCATATAAAAACTTCAAAAAAATTAAACTTCCAAAGACAAATTATCTAATCAAAAATTGGCAAATGAAGTCAACAGAAACTTCTGAAAAGAAGTGCAAATGGCCAATGTGTACATGAAAAAAACTATTTCTCATTTTCAGTCATTAGGGAAATAAATACAAATCTAAACAACCCTGAGATTCTATCCTATCCCATTCAGAATGGTTATCATCAAATCACACTAATCTTTAACATAATCTATACTACATTAGTAGCATCAAATTACTACCACACAAGTACAGCAAATGGATTCATGGCCCAAAATGAATGAGTCGCTATAGTTTAGCCTGTGCTAAATGAAGCTCACACTCTGAACATGTTGCTATCTGAAAACTGAGCAACTCTGGACATTCATTTTTATGCGCCAAGGATAGTGCTTGGTAGGCAGATGCATGCTTTGGGGCTTATTGTAATTACTGTTCTCAACTTTTGTTCCGTTATTCCATATGCTGAAAGAATTTTATAGCTTATAGCATTTTTTGCTTTGAAGTGATTTGGTCTCAAATTATGTTTACTTTACAAATCTTGAACTCATTTGGGGCCAGGGATATAGCTCAGTGGCCCAGTTTCTGCTTGGCAAGTGCAAGGTCCCGAGTTTGATATCCAGTACAAAAAACCCCCAAAAACTCATTTATCACAGTATAGGAACTGGAACCATTTGTATTAGATGTGTATTTAGCCTTAGCTAACTTATTTTTCAACTCAATAAATTTTATTAGCTTATGAAACTCTTAGTATGGTCGATATGGCTTTAAGTTACATTAATCAAATGGCTAATATTCTGACAATAATTTCTATACTTCTTATTAGTTTTGGCTATTTTGTTTTCTATTGAATATCAGAGAAATTATGAAAATATGCATTTGTAACTCAATTCACAATTTATTTATTTTTTCAAGACAGGTTCTCGCTCTGTAGTCTGTGCTGGCCTTGAGTGCACTATGTAGCTCAGGCTGGCCTTAAACTCTAGGTGATTGTCCTGCCTCAGCCTCTGGAGTGCTGGAATTACAGGCCTGCACCATCACACCTGGCTCCTTTATAATATTCTTATGGAAAACTTAGGAGTAGTTTTCTGTATGTCATATATTGCAGTATGTCAAAACATTTTCAGTTCCAAGATTTAGTACTTCCTAATGAATAACTCTCTCAAGTATACTAGCAGTATTCAACTTATGCATTCACTGAATAAAGCTTGTATGCTTTTACTATATGGTTTTGTACTCTTACCACTTTTAAGCCACTGCTTCTCAAGATCTTGCCCAGTATGTGTATCTTTTAAAGAAGTGGCACACTCTTTAAATAGTGTACTTTTCAATTTAAGCCTGCCATATAATCTTTTATGCATTTTGAAGAATGTCTTTTATTTTATCCTATTGTGATTTAAAATTTTTCCCATAATTACTTTTTATATATAATTAATGAGAACATATATTTATAATGTATATAATATTTATCTTTTTGTCAACTGATCTTGAATAAGTTATTCAATAAAAGAAGTTCATAGTGTCCATGAGATGGTAACAACATGCATGTGTCTACCCTATAAAAATTGTTGCAAGACAATCACAGGATACTAGTCAAACTATCCCACAATTATTTAGTTGTCTGCATTATTGTTAAAATAATACACTGCATTTTTCTGTCGAGACTTTCTCTAATCTGGCCCTTCACTGATTCCCAAAATGATACTTTCCGCCTCATTGGATTCAGGGTTGGCAGCACACCACATTTAGGATTGTAAAATATATATGGAAGTAACATGTTCTGCTTTCCATCAGAAGCTTTGAGTTATTTTCTGATTTCCTCTGACTTTTTTGTCCTGAATTCCTTTAGACTAGCATATCACAGACAAGGCTTTGTTTTCAAAAGAACACACATTTGGAGCAGAACTTCAGTCAGTCTGCAACTTTATAAATTATGAATTACAAGCTTGTGATTTTGTGAGCTATTGAAAATTGGAGCTTGTTTACTACCATCACTCAATTAAATTGATTAACACAAATAAATTTCTGCATTCTTGATTCTTGTTTTCTTCTTTTTGGTATAGATCATTATAAGTTTTTCTCTACTTATTTCTTTTATAAATATTGGTGTACTTTTACTAAACTATATAGTACTATAAAGTTATTGCTATAAACCTTAAAAAACTTTAAAAACTTTATAAACTTTAAAAACTTTATTCCAATGACAAAATTTGATGTAGAGTGCCATTTGATATAAAAAGTGTCATTCCAATACCTGTGAGCTTCTTTATAACTCACTTACATGTGTTTGTTTAGTCTGAGAAATCCTTTCTTGAGATTCATGTATCTTTTATACCTATTTGAAATGTGTTTCTGACTTGTCATCAGAGTTTACAAAATCTATGTATATCCTCAATAATCCAAATTACAGTAATATGAAATGAAATTTCAAAAATATTTTAAGGCTTCCACTTCTTGCCAAGATAGATTGTTATGCACTAGATTTATCTTTTACCTAAAACAATGAAGAAAATGAAAAAATAACATCAAACAATGACTTTCAATGCACTGGACATCAGCCAGTAAAGTGCAGTATTAAAATTTTCTACGACTGCCTTAACAAAGTACCATGAACGAGGAGACTTAAACAATAAAATGCAATATCCTGCAGCTATGGGGGCTGGAAATCTAAGATCAAGGGAAACAGGGGCTTCTGACTGTAAGGGAGAATTTGTTTTATGCCTCATGTCTGGCTTCTCATGATTTGCTGGCAATCTTTGGTGTTCCTTGGCTTTTAGAAACATTAGTCTCATCTCTGCTTTATCTTTCCATAATGTTTTCTGGTCAATGGGTGAAAGTAGAAATGTTTTTTATATGCTATGCTGCAAAAACAAAGAAATATTTAATTTCATACTGTCATACAACTTTGTCCTCTAAAAGCCAATAACTTTGAGAAAATCTTGAGTACCACAGATTCCATCATCAGCCACGTGAAGATCTTGACACCAAATCTCAAGGCAGGATTCTCAAGGGAGAGTTACTGACAAAATATCCATTGGTACCACATCAGGGTCTATTATTGCATCATTAAAAGGGAGACAAAGCAAGGAGCATGAGGTTGCAGAGGCACAGTTGGTTTGCTGTGACTACTCTTGATCACTTTGTCCATCAGTGAACAAATAGAAATGCACACCTATGCCATGTACAGGGACCAGAATCATGCAGTTTTGCTAAACAAAGTATTTTTTTCTTTTTATATGTATTTGTAGTATGTAATGATTACATTCATCATAGAAAGCTAATATATATATATATATATACACATATATATATGATAACAATTTGTTTTTTAATCTTATCTATCTCTCTCACTTCCCCACCCCTCTATCCCTTGATCCCCTTTCCTTTTGCCCAATAAACCTTCTTAAAGAAAAAGAAAAACTGCTTTGTGTTATGAGACTAGATTATACAGAGTGGGAAAAGGAAAATTAGTGGGAAGAGGCACAGTATAAAAAACAGAAATTATTACTTCAATCTCTAACAAAAGAAAAACTGTTATAATGAAACAAGAGTAGGTACTCAGGAATCAATATGTAGATTGAAATCATCACGTAAATTCAAATAAGAGAAATTGTGTAACTCCTTTTATTACACAATCAAAGTTATTCTACATTTGCAAGATGTAAAGTAATTCTAAATTCCTTTCAAATATTTTCAAGTCCTAGAATTTGATCTCTCTATGCAACATGGAATTTTACAGCTCTATCTCTGAATGGATTTAAACTTCTAAGGTAGGATGTTTGACTTAACTCTGAGCAGATTTCTTGCAAGTTTTAGGATCTTTACGATCTTGCAAGTTTCTAGCTCAATTTTCTTAGGTTCTTGTGTCAAAGTTTCCTGTGAACACAAAAGCCTAAATTTAGTTCAAAGACATGTCAAGGGAAATCTTGCTATCAATAACAATAAACACAGGGAATCAAGACAACTTCTGGATGAGAATTTTCCTTCCATGATGGCAGACAGTCTATAATGATTATCCTGGGGCATCTACTGGTAAAAAAGCAACATTCTAATATAAGAAATACATATTTTTAAATCAAATTTCATGGCTGCCTATACACTTTAGATATATAAGACTAGGCAGTATTTTAAGCAATCATGTAATTCCCAAACAATCCTGGGCAAATATCAAAGTATTGTACAAATTATATACCTCCCTTCCTTTGATTTTTCTGATTTTTGGGGATTTGCTGGACATTCAGTATGCTTCAGATCATCTTTACATTTTCCTTGTCCTTCCTTGTCACATTCTCAACCTTATAGTATCAGGCTTTTGCTGCAGCCAACAGCTGTACTCAGGTTCCTCATAAGCTGGCTCGGCTGTTCTCACACAAGTGTAAAATTGACTGGCAAAGAAGACAACACACTTGAGTGCTTCACTCTTGACTGGTGCTGGATTGCAGCTAATGGATCAATTTTCCTCTCTTTCTTGTCTCAGACCATTATATTAAACAATACAAATGTGTATGTGTATATGTGCCTTAATTTCTGTGGGTAAGTATGTTTGTGTGTGAGTATGTGTGCTATGTATTAAATTTAGAGGAAAAACCCAAGTGTCAAAGAATTACCAACTTCTGTGTAGATGTCATGTTACCAGCAACTTATTGTTTCAAACAGTATTTCTGGAAGACAATTTGCTATTCCAGGTCTCACTCCATATGAATTTTTTCTCTAGTTTTGAGGTATACTATTGGTATTTTTATTGAGATTGCATTAAATCTCTATAACACTTTTGGAACTATGGCTGTTTTCACTATATTGGTTTTTCCTATCCCAGAATGGGAACTGTCTTTCCATTTTCAGATATCCTCTTCAATCTTTTTCAGAGAGCTGTAGTTTTCCACATAAAAGTCTTTCACTTCCTTTATTAGATGGATTCCTATTTTATTTTTTGATGCTTTTTTGTTTTTGTTTGTTTCTTTATTTGCTTGATTTTTGGAGGCAAGGTCTAGCTATGTAGCCCAGGGTGGGCTCGAGCTCATAATAATACTCCTGTCTCAGCCTTCTAAGCGCTGGTATTACAAGCATGTACCATCACACTTGCTTCTTGATGCTGTTGTGAAAGGTATTGTCTCCATAATGTTTCTCAGTGAGTTTGTTATTTGTGTCAGGAGCGCTGTTGATTTTTGAGTGTTGATTTTAAATCCTGTTTCACAATTGAATTCAGTTATTTCAGAAGTCTTTTAGTGGCATTTTTGGCATCTTCTATGTAGAGTAGTATGTTATCAGAAAATGATAATTTAACTTCTTCATTTCCTATCCATATTACTTTTATTTCTTTCTCTTGCCTCATTTCTCTGGTTAATGTTTCCAGACCTATATTAAACAGGAGTTATGATAGTGGGTTTCCTTGTCTTGTTCCTGATTTTAGAGGGAAAGCTTTCTTTCAGTTTTTGCCCATTTATTATGATGTTAGCTGTTGGTTTGTCATGGATAGCCTTTCTAGATTCAGATAAAGACCCTCTCTAATTTTCTGTAGGTTTTTTTTTTATCATCAATGGGTGTTGGATTTTGTCAAATGCTTTTTATGCATCTATTGAGATGATCATATATTGGTTCTATTAATGTGATATATTACATTTATTGATTTGTGTATGTTGAGCTATCCCTGCATCCCTGGGATGTATCCTACTTGGTCATGGTATTACCTTTTTGATGAATTTCCTATTAAATATGCAAATGTGTCCATCTTCCAATCCAATAATTCAATATTTGGACATTTAATCAAAAGAAATATTTCTTAAAATATATAAAGATATATCTATAATGATGATCACTGCAGCATTTCTAAAAGTCAAATGAGAACATATCTGTAGTTATTTAAATGTTTTAGTTTATATTATTGATAATAAACACTAAAGTTAGGACATATTGGCATAGCATGCTTATGATGCATCATTTAGTGAAAAAGGAAATTTTAGTTTAAAAATACATGATCTGAGGCAAAATGCATACATTTAAGATGTACTCTAAAAATTTTCTCAGAAGAATAATTGCATTCACACATATAAAAAATACCTTGACATCATAGATTATATTATTATCAAGACCAATAATACAACTTTTTAAATTTTTATTTTGTACTGGTATATGTTTGCAGTGCATAATGATTACATTCTTTGTGGGGAGATGGCACATGTACATAACACAGCTCAATTCTTTTCAATCCCCTTCCTTCCTCTTCCTTCCTTTTGTAAACTCCCACCCACCCTCCTTCATTTGTTCCCCTCCCCTTTTGCAAAAGATCTATCTCCCATTATCTCTCTTTTGCTTTGCTGTTTGTCTATATTTTGGATTTCTTATATGAGAAAAATCATGTGATAGTTAAGCTTGTGTGTTTGATTTGTTTCACTTATCATTCTGGTCTCAAGGTGCACCCACTTTTCTCCAAATGACTCAAATTTATATTTCTTTATGTCAGACTAGTTCTCCATTGTGCATGAAGAACACACTATTCATTCATCTATTGACAGGCATATAGGCTCTTTCCAAGATTCAGCTATTATGAATTGTGCTGCTGTGTACATGAGTTATAATGTCACACTGAATTTGATATCTAATTCTTTCAAGATACCTAGAAGGGAAATAGCTAGGTCAAGTGGAATTTCTTCTTTTAGTTTTTTTAAGAATCTCTATATTGATTTCTATAATGATCACACTAATTTACATTCCCATCAGCAATGAAGAAGGGTTCCTTTTTCCTTGCTACCTCAAGAGCATTTGGCATTATTTGATGTTTTGATGACAGCCATTCTCTCTGGAGTAAGATAAAAATCTCTGTTGTTTTTAATTTACATCTTTCAAGTGGCCAGTGATGTTCAAAATGTTTTAATGTATGTATTGACTATTTGTGCTTCTTCTGAGAAGTGTCTATTCATTTTAGTTGCCCATTTTTATTGGATCTTTTTTAGGAGGGAACCTAATTTTGTTTTATTTACTTATAAATGGATAATAGTCTTTCATCTGAGAAATAGCTGTCAAACTTTTTTCCCATCTTGCAAGTTTTCTCTTCACTCTGTTGGTTATTTTCTTTGCTGTGCAGAAGCTTTTTAATTTGATATGATCCTATTTGTTGATTCTTGTTATTTCTTACAAAATAGAGGTTCTGTTTAGATAGTTCTTATCTGCATCTATGAATTTTATTTCTTTCATTTTCCAGTAGATTAAGTGTTTCTATTTTAATATGTAGATACTCAATTCATTTTGACTTTAGTTTAATACATGATAAGAGATATAGATCTCTCAATCTTTTGCATGTGGGCAATCAGTTTTTCCAGCACCATTTGGCAAAGAGACTGCCGTTCCTCCACTGTATGTTTTTGGCCCCTTTGTGAAAGATCAGTGGCCCAATGTTCCTGGGGCTGTTTCTAAAAGCAGCAATAGAACTTTTAAGTGAATGGATTTTAATTTCCATTGAAAGAGTTATTAACATAACTACTCTATTATTTGCCCTTTTTTTAAGGTGGTGAGGAATAAAGAAATCCTCTTTTTTTTCACTGTGAAGTTTGAAAAATATTGTCTCTGAGTAATACTTCACACACTTTACTTTGTTGATCTCATCTAGGGTCACAAATTAACAATTTTCTTTCTTTCTTTCTTTCTTTCTTTCTTTCTTTCTTTCTTTCTTTCTTTCTTTCTTTCTTTCTTTCTTGTTAATCAAATTCACAACCTTGTGCTTGCCAGGCAGGTGCTTGTGCCACTGAGCTAGCCCCCTGGCCCTCTGCTCATTATTTTTAACCTTAAAATTTAAGAATAAAATCAAACTTTTTAGAAAGACTAGGATACAAAGTTTTAAACTTTCACGACACAAAAGGTCTCTCTGTTTCTTTTTCCATTATAGGTAGATTTCTAACTATAGGTCAGTTACTATTTCAGGTAAGCAAGTTTTTAAAATGCTGTTTAAAGAATAACAGAGAAATATAATTTTGGAATTTTCCCCATAAAACAGGGTGTGAACATGAATGGAGTGGTGCCATGTTCCAGTCTTTGTCCTAGCAATTTTTAGGTTATTGCATTTAATGTGTATGAATGCCTGTTGAGGGTAAAAAGATTACTCACATTTTTCCGAGGAGGTGTGCGGTCTGTGAAATACATGATCTCTGGCCACCCAAACATGGAGCTTATTACTCTCTCCCTGTAACACTGCACAAATGAATATTCTATGGTTTTATTCAGGTTAGTAGTAGAATTATTTAACTTTTATTTACATTGTTTGCTGAGACTGAACATTTATCTTGGGCAGTCCAGTTTAAAAATTGCTGAACACAAAGTGTGGCTACTTAAGACACATGTGATTATAACTGTGCTTGTGAAACTGTATTGCACCAAAAATAGGAGTACAATTTAAAGTACATACCTTGAACACTTTTGTCTTAAATATTACCATTAGACATTTTGTTTCAGATATCATAAGATCATTATCTTTTTACTATCTTTTTGCCAAATCTATATCTGTCATAGTCTGAATTTAGACATATACCAAGGACAGAAATCATTATTTTTAAGAAAAACTCTCTTTATAGTGAACTCTTCTAAATATCCAGATTTTAGTTAGGTAAGTTGACTCTTACATTTGTGTTGTTAGATAGATATGCATATGAAATTTACTCAATAGTACGTAAACAAGTAAAAATATTATTAATGTGAGATGAATAACAAAATAAATCTCTATATAAGAACAGAAGGTCCACGTTTATCAGACTTACTAGCTAGTGTGGTCTGTAATCTTTTTTTTTTTTAATTTTATTTAAAGAGAAAAAAAGCAAAACAGAAAAAAAGATAGAAACAATACAGAATTTCAGAAAAAAATAAACAGTAACAAATTACTAGTTGATAAATTACATATTGTCTTCTTAGACATAGTTGTTTCAAATAACAAAATTAAAGCATACAAAATGAACATTCAAACAGTGAGACTGCAAACAGTTCTGTTCAATGATTCAACAAAAACTTGGCAACATGGTTATCAATCCTACACACTTAAACATACATGCAGTTACATCCTTTAGAGCACTTTCTTTTCCTCCTTTTGCTTTTTAAGTCTATTATCTGTTTAGTTGTATCATGTTTCAGCTTGCTCAGTACCTTACTGATCTGTTTTGTTGTTATTTACTTTTTAATCACCTTGTATAATTCTGTTGTTTTGTTTTTGAGTTTCTCCTCATCCATGCCCCATGGATCAGTTTTGGTGGAGCTGGGAGTTTTTTGGAGGTATTTTGTTACTTTGCTATCTTTTTAAATTTTCTTTTTTTTGAAGGTAGCAAAATACAGCAGAACAAAGCCAGTCAACACAGTGCAGTGAAACTGGCACAGAACCTCACAGCAGGTCACCAGGACAACAGCAATAGGCACAATAGTACATCCCATTCTCTTCACAATAGCTGTTTTTCAATCAGGTAGAGATAAATGGAAGGAAATAACGAACTTATACAAAAAGAATATTTAATAAAGCAGTACCATTAATCAGAACTGAACAAAACAGTGCCAAAAATATTTGCCTTCAAAGAGATGGTAGAAGTAAATCCCCCTTACTTGCCACACTGCAAACATTCATCCTCCCAAGAGATACTCAGACCACCCCCACAGCTCCCAGTTGCTAACGGGGCTGGGGGAGGATGGATGTTTAATTCTTAGCCCGTGTGCCAGCAGGCCCACAGCCGCTTACCAGAGCAGTGAGCTGGCTGCTTGTTTTCCCAGTGCCCCAAGTTCCAGCATGGTGGGGACTCAGGAAACACCCATGGTTCTCGCTGGAGTGGCCGCAGCTTGTCAGGCCATAGCACTTCCCAGAGCGGCGAGCTGGCTGCTTGCTTTCCCAGTGCCCCAAGTTCCAACATCTAGTATGGTCTGAATTCTCTTAAAAAGATTAAACAATAGGACGATCCCTGCCCCTAGTACCAAGGATTTCACCGGTGGAAAAAACCTTTTTTGTTGAAGCAGTACATTTATTGAGTTCCCATTATATGCTAGTTATTATAGTAGACTTTATCTTAACCTACTTCTTAGCTGTTCCTGCACCTAACCCTCTACAAAATTATTTGTCTCATACCTTAATTATTTCTGTACATATTTATATGACACAAATCATATTCAATTGAAATTTCAGGTTTATTTTCCTCTGATATAAACTGTGATCCTTTAAGCAAAATGACTTTTCCTATTGTGTTTATTCAAATTATTTCCTGCATAACTCCATTTAGGAAATCAGTCAAATTTTCAGTTAAGCTCTAACCCTCATTACCAGTGCCTGAGCTTAACATCTAAAAATTCATTTCGAATGAGAAATATTAAATGAAGTTTACAAGAGGTCATGGGTTTGACTGAGCTCCTATAACTTGCTCAACAAACCAACCAAAATGGAATTGCTCATGCCAAAGTTCCACATCATCACACCCCAACTAGATCTTCTGACTGGCTGAAGAATCAGAACAGAGATAATAGCTACATCCTCAAACAGGCCAATTTGAGCTGGCATACTAAGGAAATTCATTCTGCTTTAAACTTTACAAGGAAAGAAATTTTGAAGAGACCTATACTCTTTTTGTCCTTTCTTTCTTCAACTCATTTCTGGCTATAGAACCAACCTGTTTTGTTCAAAATGTTGGCACATTTATTCTATTTGGTATAATGAGATATTGCCTGGTTCTAGAATCACAAATAAAAACTAATGAAAAATTTTAGATTTGTTCTAACTTTGTATTTTAAAAATATTTCTCTGATTTTCCAGGCTGTCCTGAATTTGCCTTTGTAGGAATATTTGTCGGTATTCACCACCATCTTCTGGAGGCATCCATCTGCTGTCTTGAATCATTTACCAGATAATAGGGTGAATTACTTTCGCTTCTGCCTATTTGGGTAGTAACTAAAGCCTGGCCCTAATGTTTATCAAACTAAATACTATTCCTTATCTTACTCTAAAATAATCAATTTTATCAAGATAAAATTCTCATTCTACAAAATTCACAGGTTTTGTACCCACAGGCTCAAGATTCTTTACAATGGGTTTGTGTACTCATTACTCAAATCAAAATATGCAAATTTTTATTTCCACAGAAATTTCTTTTGCTCTTTATAGGCAAACTCACTATGTGCCTTTCACTCTGGAAACAAGAACCTTCTTTATTACTACAGAATAGTTTTGCCTATTCTAGAAATTCATGCAAATGGAATAATAGTAAAATGTATATTCTTTGGTATCTGGCTTTTTTACTCAGTTTAATGGCTGTAACATTAACCCATGTTTTCACATGTGCAAATACTTCATTTTTGTATTGCTGAGTAGCATTTCATTATATGAATAAGGTACACTTATTTTAACCATCCACATGTTGGTGATATCTGAGTTGTATGTTGTTTTGCTACTGTGGCTAATGAATGTTCATGCACAAGTATTGTAAAATGAATATTCATATTATTTCCTTTTGTCCAGTACCTGGCATAAAGTTTTTGTTTCTGCATGGTTTTAAGGTTTGTAAAAGGATTTGTGGTATCTCACTCATTGCTAAATTAGTACATGTTATTTTTATCTTTCATCTTCTTGGTTACTCTTGATGAAAATTATTTTTGTTAATTTTCCTAAAATATAACTATATCTTTGTTAAATTCACATATTGTTGTCTGCTTTTTATAGTATGGGGTTCTGGTCTTTATTATTTCTTGTTTTCCACTTACTTTTATTTTACTATTTTCTTTCAGTTTACTTTTTTGCTTCTTAAAGCCAAATCTTAAATCCTTGATTTTTAAATTTTCTTCACTTTACTGTAGATAATAAGACCTGAAAATTTTTGTCTAAGAATTGTTTTATTTGCAAGCTACAAACCTAAACATACTGTGTTTTTATTACTATCTGGCTCATTCTTTTTCATTTCTCTTATGATTTCCTTGATTCAGTGCATATATATATATATATATACATATATATATATATATATTTTTTTTTTTTTTGGTACCGGGGATCGAACTCACAACCAAAGGCAGACTCTTATGCCGCTGATCTAAATCCCCGGCATAATGCATATTATTTAATTTCAGAATTCTATATCCCCCATATCTTTTTGAGTTTTAATTCAATTCAGTTGAGGACAGTGCACATATTCTGAAGTAATTCAATAAAATGTACTGGGATTTATTTTATGGTCCAATGTATGGTATATTTTGGCAACATTTTATGTGTACATTTGAGGTATGGGATTAAAGTTTGTAAAGACATTAGACAAGATAGCTGAGAACATTACTTAGGTTTTATACTTTTGAGAGAAAGTTTTCTAAATATTTGAACATGAATGTGGGTTTGAATATCTTTTTATTCCTGTCGTTTTTACTTAATACATTTTTATTTGATTTATTATGTCTTACAGGTGGATAGATGCTTTTAGCACTGCATAATATACTTTGTCTCAAAGTCTACTTTGCCTGATGTTAATAAAGCTGCTCCATCCTCCTTACATTTTCTGTTTGTATGTCATAGCTGTCCTATGCTTATTTCCAGCCTATGTCTTTATATTAGAAATGCATCCCTTGTACATAATAACCTAGATTTTACTTTTTTTGTTTTTAAATTCATCTTGACAATCTCTTATTTGATAGATATTATTAGTTTATTTATATTTAGCATAATTATTTATATGGTTGAATTTCTGTGTTCCTTTCATGTTTTCTTTTTGGTTTATTAATATTTAATACTCCAGTTTTATTTCTTCTAGTGGCTGCTTAACTATACCCCTTTTTATTGTATTTTTATTGATTTATCTGACTAAAAATATACATCCTTCACTTAACACAATTTATTTGAATTTGTACCTCTTCATACTTCACAACATTAACCTTAAAACACAGTATGCTCACTTAACTTTCTTCCTACTTCTCATTGTATATTTCTAACTTTGCAAGTAAAATGAACTTGCAAATAATTCTCTTTCCTTGCCTTCTCATTTTTTACTCAAATATTATCATACCTTTTAATTCTGTCATTGTAAATTTCTTGCTTATATATTATTTTTACTCTAATATTGATTGCATTTTAAGTACTTTATAGAAGAAAACAAACCTAGTGCTTATATTTAATTACTTATTTATGGTTACTTCTTGTAGATTCAAGTTTCCTCAGTGTTTCATTTCTCTTTGACCTCATGATCATCCTTTAACATTCTGTTGTGCAGTTTGCCGGTAGAGGATTTGCTTAGGTTTCATTTATCCAAAAATGTCTTTATTTTCACCTTGTTTTTGAAGGACATTTTTAGTGAATGTAGAATTTTCTAATGTGAGTCTTCTCTTTCAAAACATCCAGATATCGTCATTTTTCTTTTATCCCGATGAGAAGATGCAATAAATTTGTCTTTTTTCTGACATGTAATACAGTATCTTTTTTCTGGATGTTCCCAAGGTTTTTCTTGTTTTGTTTTCCAGTAATGTATGGACAATGATGGAAAGTGAATCAGTTTGCTGGAAACTGAGAAGGGTGTGTATAGGATGGACTGCAGACAGGTAGGATGGAGCCTGGTGGTGTAATGGCTACATTTGTGCATCACTAAAATGTTCACATTTGCCAAAATGTATCACACAGTGCACATGATGGGTGTATCTGACTGATGTAAATTAAACCTCAAGATTTGAGTTTTAAAAAGAAAAATTCATAATGCTATATCTGTAAGTCCAATAATTAGAGTATATATAAACTGGGCTGGGAATTTAACTCAGTGGCATAAGCACCTGCCTGCTAAGCTTGAGATTATAAGTTCGATCCCTGGTACAAAAAAAAAAAGGTATATATAAACTTTACCCATTATTAATGGAATTACAAATGGCCAGTCTAAGAGAACTCTTCCTTTATTTGAGGCAATTGCCTTAACATCTTCTCTACTGCTATTTCACCAAAATCCACTTACTATCTTTCAAGACTTCACATTAGTTGTAAATGAAGTCACTATTTTAGCCAAATGTCTTCAGTACTTATGTATATATATGTATGTGTGTGCAGTATGAAGAGGTTTTAATTACAATTGCTCAATTTACAATAAAAGAAGCCTTCACAGACTACTATTTATTTTATTTTATTTTGTTTTATTTATTTTTGAGACCAGGTCTTACCATATAGTTCATTCTGGGCTTGATCTCACTATGTACCCCAGGTTGGCCTTGAACTCAAAGAAATCCCCCTGCCTCAGCCTCTTAAGTGCTGGGTTTACAGGCATGTGCCACCACACTTGGCTGTCAGACTATTTATAATGCATAGAATAGATGACAATACATTTTGCTGAAATGTTACTTCTCGTGACAAATCTGATCAACCTCTTAGTTCATAATATATAAGTATTATATATTATGTATTTGCCAGCTGGATGTGAAGCAAGACAGATGCCTTGAGTCTATCAGGTGTCAAGAGGTTGCCTACATTTTATCTCAAAACATGTTTTAAAAAAGGCATCATTTGCTTGGCATGTGACTTTGGAATTAAATATAGCCGGTTATTTTTGCTGGCAATAGAAAATACCAAGGAATCTGTTGACCTGCAAATGTGTCTTATTCCTGCCCTGAGGTTTTGGTTACTTATTATGAGCCACTTTGTCTCACTATTCTTACCATATGTACCAAGAAGAAACATGCAGAATGAAGCAAATGAATTCATGGTTAACAACAATTTTAAAAATTAATCAATCATTGAAAGTCCTTTGACCACTGCCAAATAAATAAGCTATTATCCTTGTGATTCAAAGTCTTATTAGAATTATAATTAACTAGTAAAAATTAATCATCAGATATTTTAACTTTGTTCCCCTTTACAAGCACAATATAAGAGGTACCAAAGAACCAGAAATGAGTAAAATAAAACAAAATTTTCTATTCTCAACCAGCTACCCAATAGTCTGTCAGATCCCTAAAATAGGTGTGCTTTATTCTTGAAGGATTATTTCACTTATAAAATTCTTTGACTATATGAAATTGTAGTGTAGAAAAAGGTATTATTAAAACTAATATTTTACAGAGCATCCAAAAATATTTTCTCACAGCACATTTGATGTGAATTTACTCAGAAAATATATTCCATTGTGTAGAGAAATTATACTGTCTCGCGCGCACACACACACACACACACTATTTTAACATTTGAAATGTAATTCATAACAATGAAACCATACTTTTTATATTTAAGAAGATGAAAATACACTCATGTTTATTGCATTTTAGGAAAAAGTTACCATATATAGTTAAACTATAATAATTTCCATTAATATCATTGAATTATTGAGATTTTTAAAAATATAGAGTTGATAATTTTGTTTTTATTTCAGAACATTTCTATACTAATGAGTAATAATGATTTTATATTTCTTTTGTGATAATCAGAAAAAATGTAGACTATTTTATTTATATAGATTGAATTGCTGTATTTACCTTTTTATTGATTAACCTTATATCTGTTCTTAATATTACTTTGAAAATTATGTTAAAGCCACAAAGTTAAGGTTTTGATGAGTAGCTCAGAAGTAACTAAAATACAGTATAGACATTAGACTATAATGCTTCTTTACAGCTAGCGATGGGGTGAAGCCATTTTTCACGGAAGATGCAGAGCCAAAGAAGCCCAAAATCAGAGATATGTGAGCTTCCAAGTTCAATGTTTTTTTACATAGATAAATGCTACCAAATGTGCCAGTTTACACAAAGTTACTTTGATTTTATTCTGTTCTAATACTTGGAATAAATGTTTCACTTTTATAGATTCTTTCTTATGAAATTCCAAATCATCATTCTAAACATCAGGTAGAGTCATCTTTAAAAGATATGGGTTGTAGTAATGTTTCTGCACGTGAGGAACATGAAAACATATAAAGATGTTTTCATCTGTTGAACATTTATAGAGCAATGTGCTAAAAATGAGAAAATAATTTCCACTGTTTTTAGAATCTATATTGATTCAAAAAGTGATCTATCAAGAAAGAACAAATAAGTTTAAGAAACAGAACAGGAGAAATAAGAACAATCAGAAATTACAGATGGTATCTATTATTTAATACTAAAATCATAAATAATCAGTTTGTCTTGTGTCTCTTTGCATTGATCTGAGTGCTTGTCCCCAGTGAAACATCCAAGTGCCATCTTTTAAACTTTATGGCCTTTTCTTCACATCACTAATACATGGGGACACCACAAAGCAGGTTTAACTACCTCAAATATTATTATGCATCATCCTAAAATATGTTGCCTAATTCAGAATTATGAACTGGAAGACATCTCAATGTCATGTACCATTACAAGATTCATGGTTATTTTGGAAAGATTTTGTTTTATTTCATTACTGAGACAAAATCATGAAGGATGTAAGCCCCAAACTGACAAGAAACTAGTTTTCAATAGAGATGATTACCACTCCCTAGTCATTTTTATTCCAACCAAACCCTCAAGTAAGTGAAATCAAAAGGGAAAAGATAAAGGAAAGATGCAATTTATTATTTTTATTTAGACTTCTTTCATTTCCTGTTAAAATGAACATATTAATTAACCAGAAAATATTTTAAATATATAAAGAAGGATGTGGTTATATACATTAGTTCCACTATTAGAAAGTAATTTGATTCAATGTCAAATATCCCCAAAATATTTTGTTGAGAGAAAGAAAAAAAAGTTGAAGAGAGATATATTGCTATTATATCATTTTAGTGGCTGAAAAACATTTGAACCTAGTATCATTTTACTGGGAATGTACAAATGTAAAAATAAAAACCACTATTATTAAAACAACAATATGATAATAGAATACTGTTCATATGTTGAGGAAAGAAAAGTATCTAGAGAAGGACAAAAACATACAAATATCTGATTATATCTGTCATGTTTCTTTTTTGCACCAAGTGATGGATTTGAAGTGTTTTTTACAGTGCTTTTACCTTTTGATATTTCTGAGATATTCCATAATAATAAAGTTTAAAGAAAGCTTGAAGCTAGAAAAGTGATTTTATTATGTGAAGTATGAGGACCAGCTGTATTCTGCCTCCACAAATAGAATAGAAATTTAGATTAAATACAAAGTGTACTTTCTTTGTTTAATGAGATCTTAAATATTACTGCACATTGCAAAGGAAAGTTTGTGTGACTCTTTCTAAATATCTTGAGAATAGGGCTGGACTTATCTTTTAAAGCATTATTTGTCCTGGTTTAAAGTGGCATACATCACTCCCACCTCCCTACTGTCTTCTACATTTTCTGCATGATTTTAAGATAACTATAGCTTAAGATGAGGAAATAGAGAGGGAAGAAAGACCATTTATGAGGACAAATATCAGAGAGTAAAGCCCCAAATGCAGGCCAACTAATAAACATCATAGGGAAATGTGTTCTCTCATTTTTGTTCTTATAATAGTAGAGTTCTAAGTAAATTATAGGCATCTTCAGGATTCTTCATTCAGTGTTTTAAATCAAATTTTTATTTCTATAGGTAATCTTTTAAAATGACCTAAAAAATATCTTTCAATATTAATTAAGCTAAATGACAGGGTCAGCTAGAATGACCTTGATCATTCATGTTTTCATTTTTATGTCCATCTGAGATCTCTGCAAACTGCCTATGTTCCTTATCTCTTTTTTGAGGCAAGATTGAAACTGACCCTATATCTGGAAATGGAATTTAGATAATACCTCTTACCTTCTGGTATTTCTTCACAAGGGAATATATTTTCTAAAGTATAGAAGTTTTCTAAAAGTATAGTGTTTTCTAAAGTATAGAAAGAACAACTATTAGTTTAGTGTCACTTATTAGTCCTTAGTGATTGAATTTATATTTTGGTGTGACATTCTTGAAATACTGCCTCTTATCAGTCTGAGTGTTTAGATGGGTGAGATGTGGCTTATTTCTTTCTACCTCAATATTTGCTTACTAGGGCTGCTAGTTAGAGAAAATAGTAATAATGAACTTAAGGATTTATATCTTGATCCCTTACATAGACCCACTTCTTAGAAAGTCACTTTTGGGGGGCTGGGGATTTAGCTCAGTAGCATAAGCACTTGCCTGGCAAGTGCAAGGTTGTAAGTTCAATCCATGTTACCACAAAAAAGAAGGCACTTTTGCAACTTTGATCAGGAAAAATAATTTGAGCTCCAATATGGTTCAAAATTCTTTCTGCTTTGTTCCCTGTTATGTTCCTCAAACCTACAATGCTGCCTGCCACATAGTTGCTCAAAATACATTTGCTGACTAAGTAAATTGGTCACACTTGTATCGGATTTTTCCTAAAGATTCTAAAAGATTTTCTTATTTCTACAGATACCCACTGGGCATACATGAAGATAGTTTTTTGACTTCTCAACAATAAATGTAGATAGTGTTTAACCTAAATGTTATGTGGTCAAATAATATTTTAACTTTTTTAAAAATTTTATTTAAAGAGGAAAAAAGCAAAACAGAAAAAGAGGTAGAAACAATACAGAATTTCAGAAAAGAAATAAACAGTAAGAAATTACTAGGTGATAAATTACATATTGTCTTCTTAGACAGTTGTTCAAGTTACAAAGTTAAAGCATATAGAGTGGACATTCAATCAGTGAGGTTGCAAAGAAGTTCAGTGATCCAATAACAACTTAGCAACATGGTTATCAATCCTACACACTTAAACATATATGCAGTTATATCCTCTAGAGCACTTTCTGTTCTTCCTTTTAGTTTTTTTAAATTTTTTTTTATTTAAAGAGAAACAAAAGCATGTAAAGGGTAGAGATAATACAGAATTTCAAAAAAAAAAGATAAACAATAAGAAATCACTAGTTGATAAATTACATATTGTCCTCTTAGAAATAGTTGTTCAAGTTACAAAATTAAAGCATACAAAGTAGATATTCAAACAGTGAGAGTGTAAACAGCTACAAATGCATGAGTCTCTACATGTATTTCTATCCTTTCTGTATTAGAGGGAAAAACAAATCTTAGCAAGACAAAGAAAAACAAATTCCTATAAAAACATGAAACCAAAAAGTCATATAAAACTACAGTACAAGGTGATCTACAATGATTTCTGTGTTGTTTCTTATTATCTTCAACAGAATTGTCTATATCATCAGGCATAAATGAATATAGCAGTACATAACAATATTAATAAAAATAAAACATTGTAGACAGTATAAAACTTCAAAGGCAGGTAATAATCAAACCGGAGTGGATATTCTAGTGAATGTTGTCATCTTTTTTTTTTTTTTACATTTTTAAAATTTTATTTAAAGAGAAGAAAAAAAACAAAACAGAAAAAAGGGTAGCAGCAATACAGAATTCTAAAAGAAAGAAACAAAAAGGAGAATAAGAAAAAGCACCACTAAGAAATCAGAAATTTATAAACTATGTACTGTCATCCTGGATGTAGTTGTTCAAGTTACAAAGTTAAAGGGTACATAGTAAATATTCAAACAGTCAGATTACAAAGAGTTCTGCTCAAAGATCCAACAAAGATTTAGCAATATGGTCATCTATTTTACACACTCAAACATACATGCAGTTATATCACTTAGAGTACTTTCTTTTCCTCTCTTTTTTACAATAGCAATTACACATTTTGGTTTTATTACACTTGTAGTTCTTATTTACTTTTTACACTAGAGACACAATATGATATTTATAATATGATTCTTATTTATTTCACTAATGAGGATAGTCTCAAGTTGTCTCCATTTGCCTATGAAGGCCTCAAGATCATCCTTTTTTATAGCTGAGTAATATTCCATTGTATAAAAATGCCACATCTTTTTCATCCACTCTGCAATTGATGGGCATCTTGGTTGTTTCCAGGATTTAGCTATCACAAATTGTGCAGCTATGAACAAGGGTGCACATATATCACTGTGATATGAACTTTTCAGATCTTTGGGGAAAATACCCAGGAGGGGGATAGCTGGATTGAATGGAACTTCCAATCCTAGTCTTCTGAGAATTCTCCATATGGATTTCCATAATGGTTGCACCAGTCCACATTCCCAACAACAGTGGAGCAGTGTTCCTTTTTCCCCACAGCCTCGCCAACATTTGTTATCAGTTGATTTCTTGATGGCAGCTATTCTTTCTGGAGTAAGGTGGAATCTCAATGCTGTTTTAATTTGCATTTCTCAAATGACCAATGATGGTGAACATTTCCTCATGTATTTATTTGCCATTTGTATATCTGTCTCTGAGAACTGTGTGTTCATCTCAGATGCCCATTTTTGGAGAGGGTCTTTGAATTTGGGGGGCTTGATGTTTTTCAATTCTTTATATATTCTGGACACAAGTCCTTTGTATGAGGAGTTGCTGTTTAAAATTTTTTCCCACTCTGTTGGTTTTCTTTTCACTCTGTTGGTGATTTCCTTTGAAGTGCAGAAACTTTTCAGTAATGTGAGATCCCATTTGTTGATTCTTTGAATTGTTTCCCTTGCAGTTTGCATTTGGTTCATGAATTCTCTGCCTACCCCTATGTCTCCAAGACTTCTACCTACCTTGTCTTCCAATAGATTCAGTGTTTCTGTTTTAATATTAAGGTCTTTGATCCATTTAGACTTTATTTTGTGCATGGTGATATGCATGGATCTAGTTTCAGCCTTTGGCATGTAGAGAGCCAATTTTTCCAACACATTTATTAAAGAGACTATCCTTCTTCCAGTGGATATATTTAGCCCCTTTGTCAAATATCAGGTGGCTGAGTGTCTTTGTAGTTGTGCTTGCATCTTCTAATCTGGTCCATTGATCCTCAGGTCTATTTCTTTGCCAGTACCATGCTGATTTTATGACAGTGGCTTTATAGTACTGTTTCAAGTCAGGAATTGAGATGCCTCCTGCCTTGCTTTTGTTGCTTAGAATTACCTTTGCTATTCTAGGTTTCTTCTGTTTCCAAATGAATTTTAGTAGTGTGTTCTTGAGATCTGTGAGGTATGTCAATGGTATTTTGATTGGGATTGCATTAAATCTGTATAACAGTTTTGGGAGTATAGCAATTTTCACAATGTTGGTTTTTCCTAACCAAGAGCAAGGAATGTCCTTCCATTTTCTAATATCCTCTTCAACCTCCTTTTTCAGTGTAGCATAATTTTCAGCATATAGGTCTTTTACATTTTTAGTTAGGTTGATTCCTAAGTATTTCATTTTTTTAGATGTTATTCTAAAGGGCAATATTTCCATAATTTCTCTCTCAGTGAGTTTTTTTGTTTGTGTACAGGAATGCTATTGATTTTTGAGCACTGATTTTGTATCCAGCTATACTGCTGAATTTGTTTATTACCTCTAGCAGTCTTTTAATGGAGTTTTTTTGGGTCTTCTATATAGAGTATCATGTCACCTGAAAATAGTGATAATTTAACTTCTTCCTTTCCTATCTTTACTCCTTTTATTTCTCTCTCTTGTCTGATTGCCCTGGCTAGTGTTTCCAGAACTATGTTGAAAAGGAGTGGTGAGAGTGGACATCCTTGTCTTGTTCCTGATTTTAAAGTGAAAGCTTTCAGTTTTCGTCCATTTAGTATAATGTTGGCTGTTGGTTTGTCATAGATGGCCTTTATAAGATTGAGGTAGACGTCGTGTATTCCAAGTTTCTGAAGGGTTTATATCATGAACATGTGTTGGAATTTGTCGAAAGCTTTTTCTGCATCTATTGAGATGACCATGTGGTTTTTCTTTTTGGCTCTGTTGATGTGGTGTATTACATTTATTGATTTGCATATGTTAAACCATCCCTGCATTTCTGGAATGAACCCCACTTGGTCATGATGTATAATCTTCTTGATGATTTGCTGCATTCTATTTGCCAGTATTTTATTGAGAATCTTTGCATCAGTGTTCATTAGTGAGATTGGCCTATAATTCTTCCTTTTGGTAGGATCTTTCTCTGGTTTTGGTATCAGAGTAATACTTGCCCCCAGGAATGATTTAGGGAGGATTGCTTTCTTCTCAATTTCATTAAAAAGTTTAATGAGTATTGGCATCAAATCTTCTCTAAATTTCTTGAAGAATTCAGCTGTGAATCCATCAG
Source organism: Hydrochoerus hydrochaeris (assembly GCA_004027455.1). NCBI lineage: Eukaryota > Metazoa > Chordata > Mammalia > Rodentia > Hydrochaeridae > Hydrochoerus > Hydrochoerus hydrochaeris. The sequence continues at coordinate 163,144 of PVLA01000629.1, forward strand.
GACCTGGGCTTTTCTTTGTTGGTAAGTTTTTAATTACATTTTCAGTTTCAATAGCTGATATTGGGTTGTTCAAAATTGCTATATCCTATTGGTTGAGCTTTGGTAGTTCATATGTTTCTAGAAATCTGTCCATTTCCTTTGTGTTTTTCACTCTATGTGAGTAGAAATTTTCAAAGTAGGTATTCATGATCTTTTGTATTTCCATGGGATCTGTAGTAATTTCTCCCTTTTCAGTTCTTATTGCATGAATTTGGGTTTTTTCTTTCTTTCTCTTAATAAGGTTAGCTAGTGGTTTGTCAATATTGTTTATTCTCTCAAAAAACCAGCTTTTTCTTTCATTAATTCTTTGTATTGTTTTTTCAGTTTCCATTGCATTGATTTCTGCCCTAATCTTTGCAATTTCCTCTCTTCTATGAGATTTGGGTATAGCTTGCTCTTCTTTTTCTAGAAGCTTGAGATGGTTATATTAGGTTGTTTATTTGTGCTTATTCTGTTTTCTTAATATGAAAATTTATTGCTATATATTTCCCTCTTAATACCACTTTAATTGCATCCCACAGATTACAGTATGTTGTTTCTGTATTTTCATTGAATTGTAGGTATTGTTTTATTTCTTCTTTAATTTCATCTGTAGGCAATGGTTGTTCAAAAGGCTGTTATTTGATTTCCATGTATTTATGCAGGTTATACAATTTCTTTTGCCATTACTTTCCAATTTCAGTGCACTATGGTCAGATATTATGCATGGGATGATTTCAATACCTTTGCATTTACTTAAGAATGTTTTATGGGATAATATATGGTCTACTTTGGAAAATGTCCCATGTGCAGCTGAGAAGAATCTGTATTCTGATGTGGTTGTGGGTGGAACACTGTAAACATCTACTAAGTCCAATTGCTCACAGGTATGATTCAGCTCTGTTATTTCTTTGCTGACATTTTGTCTAGGTGATCTATCTCTTTGTGACAATGGGCTATTAAGATCTCTTGCTTATAATTGTGTTCTTGTGTATTTGGTTTTTCATGTCCATTAGTATCTGTCTTATATAGTTGGGTGTGCCAGTATTTGGCGCATTTATATTTATAATTGTTAGTTCTTCCTCTTGAATTTTACCACTAACAAGTATGTAGTGACCTTCTCTATCTCTTTTAATCATTTTAGGTTTGAAGTTCATGTTGTCTTCAAATAGAACAGCTATTCCTGCTTTTTTCTGGGTTCCTGTTGCATGGAATACTGTTTTCCATCCTTTGACTTTTAATCTATGAGTTTCCTTTTGAGTCAGAAGTGTTTCTTGTATACAGCATATTGTGGGGTCCTGTTTCTTGATCCATTCTGTCAATCTATTTCCTTTTATAGGTAAATTGAGGCCATTTATATTTATATATAGCACTGATATGCACTGGCTTGACTTTGCCATGTTATGTTCCAGTTGTTTCTTTCTGCTTTTCCTATTTAATTGCTTATCCTACCTGGACGTTTCTTTCTGTTGTTATTTTGGAGACTGTGGTCATTTTTGTCTCTGTCTAGTATGTCCTTCAGTACTCTTTCCAGGGTTGGTTTGGTGGACATGAATTTCTTCAGTTGTTCTTTGTCATGGAAGTATCTTGTTTCTCCATTAAATTTGAATGAAAGTTTTGCTGGGTACATCAGTCTGGGTTGAAGGTTGTTTCCTTTCAGGGCTTGAAATTCCTCACTCCAAGATCTTCTTGACTTGAGGGTTTGTGCTGAAAAGTCTGCCATGATTCTAATGGGCTTTCCCTGATAGATGAGTTGTGTCTTTTCTCTGACAGCTTTTAATATTGTTTTTACGCTGTATGTCTGAGATCTTAATTATTATGTGTCTGGGTGTGGATGTATGTTGATTGTAACTGTTTGGTGTTCTGTATGCCTCACTTATCTGCATATCAGATTCTATCCCCATGTTTGGGAAATTTTCTGCTATTATTTCTGTAAATAGTTTACATATGTCATTTGCCTGGATTCCTGTATCTTTGCTAATGCCCATTATTCTTATATTGTTGCTCTTGGCATCATCATGAAGCTTCTGGATTGTCATTTCATGCTGCTTTGTTATTTTTAAAAGTTCTATCCTTTCCTGATCACTAACTGTGATCCTGTCCTCAAGGTCCAAAATCCTGTCCTCAGCTTCCTTTAGGCAGTTTTGCACACTTTCAGTAGAATTTTCTGTTTCTTGGATGTCTCTTTGAGTTTGTTTCATGAATTCTGCTTGTTTTCTATATTGTTCATTCAAAGTTTCAATCAGTTTACCATGCTCATGTACTTTTTTTCTCTAGTTCTTCTTTAGCTGTATTCAACAACTCCTTTACTAAAGTTGTTATTTCTATCTTTACATGGGAGACTACTTCTAACTTTATTTCCTCTATAGCCTAATGCAGTTGTTTTTTTATTTCACTGGCTATCTTTTCAGAGATTCCTGGTGTGTTACTTTTGTGGTCCTCTATTTCAATGTCTCCTATACTTGCTTCTGGTGAACTATATGTTTGAGACTGCATTTTGCTTTTTTGTTTTGTCATTTTCACTCTGCCTGGTGTCTTCTATGTGTAGGAGGGGATAACACACACTCTTTTTAGACACACCAAAGTCTTACAGTTAGTTGGAGGAGGTTTTGCTACTGGCCCTATTTATCCCCTGTACACCTCTATTTTAGGGGTATACTCACCACATTGATGCAGTCAATCCAGTGTAGTCCAAAGTTCACCACCTGGGAGCAAATTTCCAAATTTTCTCACACTAACTGGATACCACTGAGATCTTCTTATGTTCCAGGTGGGAGGGCGGACCCATCTGTAGCAGTCCAGGGCAGTTTTCAGTCTTGGGCGGGCCTCCTCAATGTTCCTGGTGGCAGGGCAGGCCCACAGGGGATGTTCTGGGTAGCCTACCTCTGAGGCGGGCTTGTGCTGAGTTCCAGGTGGCAGAGCGGGCCCGCGGTGGAGGTTCTGGGCAGCTTACCCCTGATGCAGGCTTCTGCTAAGTTCCCAGAGGCAGGGCCGGCCCACCTTGGAGGTTCCAGGCAGCTTACCCCTGATGCAGTCTTCCGCTAAGTTCCCGGTGGCAGGGCTGGCCCATGGGGGAGGCTCTGGGCAGCCTACACCTGATGCAGGCTTCCGCTAAGTTCCTGGTAGCAGGGTGGCCCACAGTGGAGATTCCGGGCAGCCTATGCCTAATGCAGGCTTCCACTAAGTTCCCAGTGGCAGGGCGAGCCCATGGTGGAGGTTCTGGGCAGCTTACCCCTGATGCAGGCTTCCACTCGAATCTTGTCATCTTAAGTGCAGTTGCCTATACTCTCAGACTTGATACTATCAATCATAACAGCTTTGAATAAAATCTATCAATACAAAACAGCGATCTAACAAACCAGATTCGATTACAATCAGTCATGGTAAAACTGTAGGTTTTACAGAGCTTTAGATTAACTTAATAGGAAATTAAGGATGAATACCGTACTATATCCTGTTACTTTCGGCATTACTGTCTGTGCCCTCAAAGTCTAGTACAGGTAGAATCACTGGAACAGAATATAATCCATCTCAGCAGAGTAGTGTGAGTAATGTGTGTTTTAAATACTGGTACACTATTAACAATATAGTGTATCAAAGCCATCTATGTTAGAGATTCTAGCCATCCTTCTCTGCCTCATTTCTGCTATGCTATTTTTCTGCCTGTTTGTCTAGTTTTCTCCTTCATTCTACTGCCTGCCCCACTCATTGAGGCCTTTCTGCCACTGATCCTAAAATCCTGGTATTTTTTTTTTCTCTCTTTCTAGAATGTACTTCAGTATTCTCTGTAGGATTGGATTGGTGGTCACAAACTCACCCAGTTCCTCTTTGTCATGGAAGCATCTTGTTTCTCCATTAATTTCTAGTGACAGTTTTGTAGGGTACATGAATCTGGGTGGAGGTTATTTTCTTTCAGGGCTTGGAACACTTCACTCCAAGTTCTTCTTGATCTGATGGTCTGTGTTGAGAAGTCAGCCGTAATCCTGATAGTCTTATCTTTATAGGTAATCTGTTTTTTTTCTCTGATAGCTTTTAATATTCTGTTTTTATATAGAATTTCTGGTACCTTGATTATTATATGTCTGGGTATATCTCTGTTTTGGTTGTAGGTGGCTGGAGTTCTGTATGCCTCACATAACTGAATGTCATTTTCTTTTCCCATGCTTGGGAAGTTTTCCTTAATTATTTCTATGAATAGCCTTTGTAATTTGCCTGTATGTATTCCTGCTTCTTTGTTCTCATTTCTTATGCTTAAATTGTAGATTCTCTTGTCATCTTCTAGCCTTTGTATTGTTACTGCCTGTTTCCTTGTTGTTTTTAAGAGATCTTTCCTTTCATGATCACACATTGCAAACTTGTCTTCAAGTTTTGATAGTCTATCCTTAGTTTCTTTTAAGGAGTTTTGCCAGCTTTCAATGGAGTTTTTAATTTCCTGGTAGTCTCTTTTATCTGCTTCATGTATTCTAGATTTTCTTTATATTCTTTATTGAATGTTTCTCGCTTTTTTTGTGTTCCTTCCTTATTCCATCTGTATCTTCCTGAGAGATGTTTCCTGAGAGTATTTCTTTGATTACTCTACTCATATCTTGCTTTACCTGATTTAATATTTCAGTTTTGAGCTCATCTACAAGGTCCCGAAGATATTTCTTAATGTCCATTGAAGCCATGTCTGATATGTGTTTGCTGCCCTCAGTCTCCCTTGTTTTTCCTTCTCCTGGATCAGGGCTCTCAGGTTTCTGGGCTGGGGTCACTTCTTCCCCTGTCATTTCTTCTCTTACTCTCATCTTCAATAGTTGAAGCTGGAGCAGGAACTAGATGAACTGTTTACCCTCCTTTAGCTGGAAATCTTGCACATGCTGGAGCTTCAGTTGACTTAACTATTTTTTCCCTTCGCTTAGCCCTCCTCCTGCCTGTCTCTCCTGTCATGGTCCTGGATTCCTCCACACAGGTTACAGTGCAGGCCCCAGCACCCTTCCCTGTTGGCCATGTTTCCTCCAAAGCATACTGGGGAGGGACCTCCGCCCTCTCCTGCCTGCTCATGTCACTGAGGTGTAAGCAACGGCTGTATATGCCTGCCCCTCACCACCGGGCCAACCAAACTTCAGGAGCCTTCAACTTGTTAGTGCTTGCTAGGTGCAGGGCATTGATTTGGGATGGCTCATTGGGTCCTGGCCAGGGGCATGGCCCAGTCCAAGCAAATCCCACAAATCTGCTCTTGGGAGGGAGGAACCAACTGAAGTCACTGTAGCTCCCAGTTCAGACTCCATTTTCCTGATTTCAACATGTTGCCCATTTGGTGGCGCCCTTCCCATGGGTTGGGGTCTCATCCCCAGCACTGACCATGGATTAATGAAGGTTCATTTACCGGCTCCACTCTCTGTTGGGCTCACTAACCCCCCGACTTCAGTGCTGCTATGCTTCCTGTGAGTGGAAGCAGGAACAAGTTTGAGTGGTTTTTGCCAGCCAGCACAGATTCAGACCTGTGCAAACTTGGTGGGTCACCGTGAATGAAAACACTGTGTCCCATAATTTTTAGCTGTTTCAGTTGTAGTCCCAACATATTTGATGAGCTTTTTTATGTTTTAATTTCTTCCTGTGTCAAGAGGATCTATCTCCCTCTGTCTGGGTCTCTCCAGGGTGTTTTATTCTGGCAAATGAGTTGTTTCTCCCAGGAGGCTTTGAATTTTGTTGCTCACTGATCTGCCATCTTGACTTCTCTTTTCAAGTAATATTTTAAATGTTGGTATAATTTGGAGAATATAGGATTTCAATTTTAGTAATAAGTTATTTCTACAATAACACAAACTTTGCCATTTACTTGTGAAATGTATACATGCACATCTTGCTAGGTAGGAAAATATTGTATAGAATAGATTTGTTTATTCCTATATCAATCCAAAATATCTGAATTTTTCCTTATGCTATGTCTTCTCCAAGTATTAGATGTCTGTATATTTCTTTCTGATTATGTTCCATTTTGGTATGCTTCTAGATAGGCTTTGCTTAATCTCTCCAGATATAATGTAGTTGGGTGGTAGAGATATTTGAAAGTCTCTAAATTTGTTTCCCAAACAGTAAGACTTCCAATCCTTGAGTGAGCTCCAGTTGTGTCTCCTGTATGGCAATATAATGATCTCCAGTTACATTCATGTAACTACAAAAGATACAATTTCATTCATTCATTTTTAATACTGAGTAGCAGTCCTACGTGCAAATATGCCACATCTTGTTATCCATTAATATGCTGAAGTACTTCTGGGTTGATTATTGGGAATAGTGCTGCAATAAACATACAGATGCAAGTATATTTTTGGTATAAGGATTTCACAACTTACAGGTATATATCTGGTGGTGGAATTGCTGTGTCTATTTTTATCTTCTTCAGGAATCTCAATACCATTTCTTATAAAGATCATACTAACCTGCTTTCCTTCCAGCAATGTATAAAAGTTCTTCTTTCTCTGCCAGTATTCATTGTTTCTTATATTTTTTATGATAGCTAGTTTAACTAGGGTGAGGTAATATTTAATTGTCTCAAAATTTCATTTCATTTGGATTTTCATCTCTCTGAGGATTGCTGAAATTGAGCATTCTTTCCATATTTATTGATCATTTGTATGTCTTCTTTTGATAAGTATTTCCTTAGCTCAGTTTTAAATCTGATTATTTTGTTTTGTGTTTTGGTATTTATCTTTTTCAGATCCTTATATATTCTGTATACCAAACCCCTATGAAATGTTTGTAGTTTGTCTTTGAATCCTCTTGACTGCTTTCTTTGCTCTGCAGAAGACTTTAATCTGGTGGACTTTCATCTACCTATTTTTGCATTCATTGCTTGTACTTTTGGGTTACTATCTAAAATATTATTGCCTAGACCAATGTCTTGAAGTATTTCTCTCTCTCTCTCTCTCTCTCTCTCTCTCTCTCTCTCTGTTTTGGTAGCATTTTACAGTTTCAGGATTAAGATTTAGGTGTTTGATCCATTTCGAGTTGATTTTTATAAATTCAGTTTTATTTTTCTGCCTATTCTTTCCAAGGTTGCTAATGTCTTTTCTACATTGTACATGTTCTTGGTAGCTTGGTTTAAAAATCATCTGGCTATGTGCATGTGTATTAATTTCCAGCTTCTCTATTCTGGTCTGTTTTCATTGGTCTGTGTGTCTGTTTTTACACCATATCATGCTGCCTTATTGAGTTCAGCTTTGTAGTATGCTTGAAGTCAGGTAATGTCATACCTCCAGCCTTGATTTTTTGTTTTGTTTCTGTTTTTTCCCAGATCACCTAGGCTATTCGGAGCCTTGTGGCTTCATGTAAATTGTAGAATATTTTTCTATTTCTGTGAAGACAGTCATTGCAATTTTTATGGGAATTGTATTGAGCCTACAGACCCCTTTGCTAGTATAATCATTTTAATAGTATTGATCCTGTAGTCTATAAACAAAAGATAACTTCCATTATTTGTGTAATCTATAATTTTTTCATCATTTTATATTTTTCGTTCTACAGCTCTTTCTCCTCTTTGATTCAGTTTATTCCTAAATATATATTTTTGTACAGTTAGTGTGAATAGGACTACTTTCTTTATTTCTTTTTGAGCTAGTTTATTGTTTGCATATACAAGGCTAATATTTTTGTATGTTGGTTTTATATTTTTTCTGCTTTATTAAAATCATTTTTATGTTTTTAAACAAAGATTTTTGATGGACTATGTAGGTTTTTCTATATAGAGAATCATGTCATCTGCAAATGCAAATAATTTAACCTCATCTTGTAAAGTTTGGATACTCTTTCTTTCTTTCTATTGCCTGATTGCTGTTACTAAGACTTTTGGTACTGTATTTAATGAGAGTGAACTAAACATCCTCATGTTGTTCCCAATATTTTGAAACACTTTAAAAATTTCTCCATTCGGTATAATATTGAGCATAGGTTTTTCATATATGACATAACCTTTATTAACTTGATATATACTCCTTCTATCTGTAATTTTTTGAGTTCTTTATTAATCATGAAGGGATATTCAATTCTATCAAATTCTTTTTACTTATCTATTGAAAAGATCATATGGTTTTTGTCCTTTGGTTGATGTGTTATATCACATTTATTGTTGTGTCTATATTGGAGCATCCTTGCAACCCTGGGATAAATTTTACCTAATCACAATGTGGGACCTTTTAACATGCAATTGAATTCAGTTTATTAATATTTTGTTGAGAATGTTTGCATTTATCTTCATCAGAGATATAAGTGTGTGGTTTTCTTTTTTCAGTGTTGTATCTTTGGTTTTTGTATAATGATGATCTCCTAAAAAGAGTTTGGCAAAGTTCCTCGCATTTCAAGTTTTTGGAACAGTTTAGAAAAATTGGGATTACTTCATGTCCTAAGTGTTTTATAGAATTTGGCTATAAAGACATCAGGTCCTGGATTTATATTAGATGGGAGATTTTTAATTATTACTTCAATCTCATTATACATTATAGTCTCTTTAGGGATTTTACTTTTTCTTGATTCAATTTAGTTAGTTATAGATGTTCAGAAATTTATGCATCTTGTCTAGGTTTTCCAGCTTTCAGGTAAATTATTATTCATTGTAATATGATCTTTTATATTTCTGTAGTGTCACTTGTAACAGTTCTCTTTTCATCTCTAATTTTGATTGTGTCATATCTTTTTTTTTCTCAGTCTAAGAAAAATCCCAAAGATTTTGGAATGTTATACTGTCATTTTCATTAATTTCTAGGCATTTTTTATTGCCCTTTTAATTTCTACTTTCACTCCATAGTAGACCATGCTATTCTTAGGACCATACTATTCAATTTTTAAGTGTTGTGTGCACTACCCATTCTTCTTTTTTTTTTTTATTTAAAGAGAAAGAAACAGGAAAAAGGTAGAAATATTATAGAATTTCAAGAAAAGAAGATAAACAGTAAGAAATCACTAGTTGATAAATTATATATTGTTCTTTTAGAAATAGTTACTCAAGTTACAGAATTAAAGCACACAAAGTGGACACTCAAGCAGTGAGAGTGCAAACAGATCTGTTCAACAATCCAACAAGAACCTAGAAATATGGTCATCAATCCCACACATCTAAACTTACATGCAGCTATATCTTTTATAGCACTTCCTATTTCCTCTTTTTTTACAATAGCAATTATACATTTTTAAAATTTTATTTAAAGAGAAGAAAAAAAGCAAAATAGAAAAAAGGGTAGCAATAATACAGAATTCTAAAAGAAAGAAACAAAAAGGAGAATGAGAAAAAGCCCCTCTAAGAAATCAGTAATTTATAAATTATGTACTGTCATCCTGGATGTAGTTGTTCAAGTTACAAAGTTAAAGGGTACATAGTAAATATTCAAACAGTCAGACTATAAACAGTTTTGCTCTAAGATCCAACAAAGATTAAGCAATATGGTCATCTATTTTACACACTCAAACATACATGCAATTATATTCCTTAGAGCACTTTGTTTTCCTCTCTTTTTTACAATAGCAATTACACATTTTGGTTTTATTACACTTGTAGTTCTTATTTACTTTTTACTCTAGAGACACAATATGATATTTATAAATATGATTCTTATTTATTTCACTAATGAGGATAGTCTCAAGTTGTCTCCATTTGCCTATGAAGGCCTCAAGATCATCCTTTTTTATAGCTGAGTAATATTCCATTGTATAAAAATGCCACATCTTTTTCATCCACTCTGCAATTGATGGGCATCTTGGTTGTTTCCAGGATTTAGCTATCACAAATTGTGCAGCTATTAACAAGGGTGCACATATATCACTGTGATATGAACTTTTCAGTTCTTTGGGGAATACTCATTCTTCTTGTTATTGTTGATTTGTAATTTTCTTTGCATGTTGATCTGAAAACATACATGATATGACTTTAATTTAAACATTTACTGAGACTTGATTTGTGACCTAATATGCAACGTGAAGAATGTTCCATGTGCTGATGAGAAGGATATGTATTTTGTCACTGCTGAACAAGATATTATGTAAATGCCTGTCATCTATTTGCTTTTTTTGCCTATTTATTCTTTTAAAATAGCATATTTTGAAAAATAATCTATCACTACCAGAGAATGTTCAATTATTCACTAATGAAAAATTCAACACAACCTTGACTTTTGGATTTGCTTTTTTTTTTTCTAGTATTGGAGACTGAATCCAGGGCCTTCACACTTCTGGCCTTTTTTATTTTTTCTGAGATTGTATCTTGTTAAATCACGAAATGGCCCAGGCTAGGGCTTGATCTTGTGATTCCTCCTCCCTCAGCTTCCCAGAGTGCTGGGATTAGAGGCATGATAAAAATCATTTGCATTTTAAGGCTATAAAATTTTACTGTGTATTAATTTGGACTACGAAACTCTACTAAATATTCTAATTAATATAACTCAAATTTTGGATGTAATAAAAATGGTGAATTCTAAAAGTATCACAAGTATTATAAACATTCATTGAAGACTGAGACAAAGGAGCTACAGACTTGAAGCACAAGACGAAACTTTTTCTACACTGACTTCTGCTTCTTTACTTAAACAGAACTATAAATATGGTAGCAAGGCACAGATCTTTTTTATTTGGTGTTATAATTGCATTTTTAAATTTTAGAACCATATGGAAATTTTTCCTTTTAAATTAATACAAATTATCAAATGTATGAAAAACTTTTTCTATGCTTTGTTTGTTTTCCATTAGAGCACAGTGCTTCATAGCAACTAAGTTCTCAGAATTGTAAAAGTATATAATTCTTTTTGAAAAAATAGAAAGATTCTGTACACAAAAATGGTTCTTCTGAGCCCATTAAAAGATAGCATTACCTTTTCCTTGGAACTAATTAGCAAATAAAATGAACTAAGATTACAACTAGATGTAAAAATTCTAGTCTAAGAGGATTTGAAGACAAATATTTTCCCCCAAGTGTAAAAGTAAACATATCCAAATGGCCTTTCCAGCAGATAAGAATGGAATAAAACTACATGCTATAAAACTGAGTACATGATGTGTCAATTCAAGGACTTGTGTGTATTTCAGAAAATAATATTCAAATCAGCGTTTTTATTATTTAGAGAAATTCATTTCTATAAGTTAATTTTATTCACATCTTCTCATTTGTTTATTAAATGCTAAAATATTTCACATTAACATCGCCACAAATATGTAGCCAAGAATGCCAGCTGTTGATTATAGGCCTATGATGGAAAACTTGGCCTATTTCCAATCAGATGTCTCTACTGTATTCAAAACAGAGCATTTTAAAATACAGTGCTTTTCTGCTATAGGATCTTAAATTCTCAAATGAGCATATTTGAGATAATGCCACATAGGTATTGATGCAAAGCATTAGATCGATGTGTTAACACAAAGCTGAAATTCAAGGACATCTCTAATGTGATACCACTAAAAACCATGCTTACAAAACACATTCACAACCAGAATAAGGATGACAGCTAACATTTCTGAGTGCTTGTTCTTTTTAGGCTAAGTTATTTACATAGAGTAACTCATTTAAGCCTGTGAAGCAGAAACTATTCTTATCAGCATTTTAGAAATGGAAAAAATGTGGTAATCAGATGTCATGTTATCCAAGTCCCAAAGGCATTTTGACTTCTGAACCCACACTTTAAATCAATGTGCTCAGCACTAATATTACACACACACACACACACACACACTTCAGAAAACTAATCTGATAAAATATTAATTTGGGGAATTGCCTGAGAGCATAAAAGATTCTTTGATCTACTTTTGTACTTGTGCTGTATCTCTAAAATTACTTATTCTAAAGTAGGAATTTCTTTTAAAATTAAAAAAAAGTTGAAAGTTACTTTGAAGTTCAGACAATCAAAAAGACTATTAAGGAACAGCAATGGGAAAACATATGCTAAAGATACAAATACACACAGGTTGGCATGCCCAAGGTAAAATTTCATCACTCTTCCCCTGCATGCAAGAGACTGCTTAATGCCATTTTCTTGGCTCTTCTTTTCAGATCATATCTTCTCTCCAACCTAGTCTGCTTGAGAAATTAAGACATAGATTATGATTTGGGGTTTTGTTTTTGTTTTTATTTTTTGTCTATGTGAAGCCTACACCTCTCTGAATTTTTCCTTTGGGTATTTATTTTTCTTTTAGGTCACATCATCTTCTTGCTATAAAAATAAATTCTCCTTGAAACTTTTCACAGGGTAACCAAATCAGTACAAAATAAAACAGCCCAAAGAAGATACAATAGATTCACATTTTACATTAGGGCAAAAATAAACTTCAACACTTCAGGGTAAGTTAGTATGTAGTTAAAATTATGCTAGATCCACCTTTGAATATCTCATTAATTAGAGGATCATTGAGTTGCAGAGTAATTCTTATGCACATTTTAGAATGATTCTTATGCGCAGTAGATTTTGACAGCCCCTGAGCTAAACAAAAGGAACAAAATTAAAATTTACATGCAAATGGCCAGAGCCTGTAAATGATTCTGCTTTTAAGATAAACATCAGATCCTAAGCAGTATGAGGTATTGCAGGGAGGCATTAGGAAGAGAATTTTAAGTGATTCTGCTTGTTAGAGAGTTTACTCCATTTGGTTTAAGGTTAAACCTCTAAAAACATAATATATGTCAAAAGATGTGTTTGTCATCAGGATTAAACAAAAGTAAAATATATTCTGCTTTCAACCAAGATGGAGGAATTCTGTCATAGCAGGCCTCCTGCCATAAGCAACTCTAAAACTGGACAGAATATATAAAATTGCTACTTTTAGATACTGAACAAAAGGTAGTAAATGACTGTGATTCCTGAAAGAATAGGGGAAAAGATGAGATGAGCCCTGTAATTGTAACATCTTTCTGCCTCGCGTTATTTTCTAGACTATGACTCAGGGAGAAGCCTAAACAGGGCAAAGGAGCCCTCCTGAGCTAAGATCAAGATTAGAACTCTGGGACATTAACTTCAATGTCTGGAATTTGTACACAACATCTAGAGGGAAGGGAGCTGAGGAGAGTAGTTCCAGAAACTGCAGAGATGTCCTCTTGGATCTTTGGCTGAGTAGGATGAAACTACTAACGCAGGACAAAATATAGGACAAGAATGGAAGAACTTGAGAATTGAACTCTACGAAGTAGACAAAGCAGTAAAATATTTGTGTATGTGTTGGTCAATTCAAGCTCAGACATTGAGGAAGTATGAAAAGAATGGGTATATGTACCAAAAATGTCCATAAAAGTGACAATCTGATAACATTTTGACATGTATCTGGAGTCTCTGGGTCCATTGTAATTATCTGGTCATTTCAAATGCTTCTTATCAGAGACTGAGAATAACAAAAAGTTCCCATTCCCAGGCAGCTGCTTGAAACTTGCAAAAGTCCTTTTCCTTTACTGGCCTCCTGACTGGCTCCAGTTTCAAAAACTTTCTCAATATTACTTTCATCACCATGTTTTTCTCTTATTTCTATTCCTGCAAAAGTGAATGGACCTTCTTAAGCATTGCAGACTCAGTAGAGACTTCGCATAGACCATACCTTAGCGGTACAGGTACTCTAGACCTAGAGAAAATTCACCCTTCGCTTACTCCAAAAAATCCTGAATCATTTCATTTGCAAGTTAATTAACTGCCTATTGGAATGAAATACAACACTTTATTAAGGATGATGACCATATCCAGTCAATGATGAAGTATCTATAATGTCCAGTATATAATTAAAAAGTTTGCCAGACATGCAAGTGAAGGTGCTAAGGAAAGAATTTTGCCCTAAAATATTGTTCCCTATATGCTGATTATTTTAAGGTATAGGCCCTTGAAGGTCAGAAGGTGTTGGAAAAAGCTTTATGCTGATAGTCTCATATCTGTCTGAGAACCCACCAAAGATTTCATTAATTAAATTCCTATGACAAGAAGGAAATATAAAGGCTCTCTATACCTGGATAGACGTTGTTCCAATTATTCCATGTTCCTGAGGCCATTTTTTCTCCTGAAGACAGCAGCTATTTTCTGTCCTTTTGGTCCATTCATTCTCCTAATAATTATTTACCACTTCTCAAAAACTTTCTACATTCTCTACCCTATAGAAGCATACGAACTATGGTAGTTATTGGGTAATCACCTTTCTGTGATGCCCTATTAAATGTGAAATGAAATTGTTTTTCTCTCAATTCATTCTAGTGAAATTTTAGAGAAGACAAGGGAAATCTTTCCCTTTTCCCCTACAGAAAAGATAGAAAAATGTGACTTATAACAGGAAGTAAAAAGTATTCAATAAGAACGGACCCAGTTGAAACAGATAATAACATTAGTAGATCACATCTTTAAAAGATGAATTATAATAACATTCAAGGATTTAGAGAAAGAAGATAGATTAGGAAAAATTCAAGATCTCAAAAGAGAAAAGAAACTATAAAAAAAGAAAATACTAGTGGCAAAAATATATCGAATTTTTAAAATATACTAAATGAGTTTATCGGCAAAAGAATCTAGCAATAACTTGAAGATAGAACAACAGAAATTGTACAAAATGAAGCTGAAAACTAAGAATAGATTCTTAGTGAGTTGAGATAGTTTGGATAGATTGGAGAAATTTTTAAAAATCTACGCAAAATAAATACAAAGACCATAACAGGGCATGTAATTCAGGATTCATTTATGTAAGTAAGATATCTACAAACATGATTCAATAAGGGATTTATCCTAAAGATTTGCTTTTAAGTAATCTTGAACTTGTTTAAACAGTCAACAGAGGCCACTGTCTCAATGCTGGTGTTATCTGAATCTAGCACGAAGTAAAGATGTGAACTGAGGAAATCAAGTGGAAATCTTCAGAGAACCTATGGGAAAAAATTGAAAACTGTGAGGAAAAACTAGAGCACAGATAAGCAAATATGAACACATGTTTGTTTCACTTCCTCCCCTTTGTTTTTTTGAATGAAGTGTGGCCTAGCCTAGGATTCAAAAAAATTGTTTTTAATTGAAAAAATTTTATTCCTATCTATATTGATTTTCATTTCTTATTTTTCACCTTATGCTGACTTTTTTCCTGAATAAAGGTTTTAACTACATCTTTTTGAATTGTCTCTCAGTCTTCATCACAGTCATGGGTTACATACGTACCATTTACAGCAGGATATGCTTAAGCCAGTTTACTCCAGTAACCTCATGAATGAAAAAATATTACAGAATTAAGAATAATGTCAATGTTATTTTACTGACATCTTCTAATTTCAGAAAACCCACTTCCCTAATGCAGTAATTCTATCTAGTAAGTTATTTTCTATTTCTAAGTAGAATTAGAAAGAAAAGAGAGATCATAGGAAATCTATAGTTTACTAGATATTGTGTGCTTTTCCTAGTTTGTCACTGGTGTTACTCTTGAAAATTGAATACATTAATATGTTAGCACTTCCAAATGTATACTTTAGTTAATATAAATTATATAAACAATTAGGTAAGCTTGTGGAGAAGCTGACCAAAATATGTAAATTAGAAGATCCAAGTATCTATCTATTTTTTTCTTTTTGAGAAATATTTATTAAGGTTGTTTAATATACAACTTTTCATAGGTCATTTTGGAAGTCCTTCAGTATAAAGATAATTCTGTTGTCTGATGACAAAGAGTAGCCACAATCATTAATCTGGACCTCTGTGTGGATAAACTCTATTGCCTCTTGAGATATTAGTTTCCTTCTGTACTTCTTAGATAGTGTTTTTATTATTTCTGTGATGTCTGTAAGACCTGGAAGCATCAGCAACTCTGGTGATTTAGTCCCCTTAGAATGCTATGAAATCACAAGAGTGGGATGGGATCCCTGCTGATCTCAAAGCTTCTGATACACTGGGTTTAGGATTGTCTCTTCTGTCAAAGAACCTTATTAATAGTGTATGTGGCTTCACTACCTGGAAGACCTGGCTGGCAGATGCCATCTTGCTCCCCATCATGACCCCTCAGACGATGTTTTTAAAAGTTTCTACAAGCCCAGCACTCAATACCAACAAGGGAGACTAGCTGATTAGTAAAAATATGCAGAGTTACAGCAGTGCAAGACCCCCATGAAAACCGAGGTAAAGTCTGGCTATTAATTCACTTCTGTCTTCCCAATCTCACACAAATTCATCTTGAGAAGAATATCAAAAACAAACTAGTATGATATAGTGAAAGGAATTCTGAGTGTTACAGTTTAGATCTAGAGTGTTCTCCAAAGGTCTTATGTGTTCAGAGGTGGGGTTTAGAAGATCATGAGGTGCTATACTCATTTCTGAAAGGAAATAAACCTTGGTTGAAAAAGTTATGTTACTGGGAACACTTATTATCTCCCTCCTCATATCTTCCCTGTTCTCTCCTTGAAATTTGCCATGAGGTAAGCAGCATTCTTTTGCCGTGCTTTTCTATCATAATATTTCTGCTTTGTGGCCCCTCAACTTGGGATTGAATCTCTGAAGCATGAGCCAAACTACCTCACCTCCTTTAAGTGTGGAGGTCAGGTATTGTGTCCCAGCAATAAGAAATCTGACTGATACTCTGAGACTCTTTTCAATTTGGCTAAATTGGTACAGAACAGTTACCCAACAGTTACAGAACAGTCCACTCCTTTATAACTTGGCACCACCGTACACACTTTTTGATCATATTTCACATAATAAAATCATTTTTCTGTATGGCATGACAAAGTAAAAAACATGCTGAAACAAGTATATAACTAAAAATGGTTTATACAAGTAAAAACATGCTAAGACTCTCCCCCAAAATTATACAAAAATCCCTTTATTCAACATTCACTGTTTGTTTTTCTCTAGCTGAATCACTCTCTCCCTTTGATAAATGATAACTGGAAATATTGAAATAAAGGTTAGTAAATTTTTATTCCAGTGAGAACAAAGTATTCCCCTTCTATAATTAATAATTAATATAATCTTCCTGATTCCATTTGGTAATGATATCCTAGTGGGGTTCATTACTAATCTTTGATAGCTGATTAGTCTCTCATCAGTAGCTTTTGTCAGGTCAGCTTGAAAAGTATACAATAAGTGTACACTAAACCCCTTCACAACCTTCTTCTGTGCTGTCCATAGGCATTTTTTAAATGAACTAATTGGATAAAGATATGAATAGCTGTGAAAACAATATCCACAGAATGTCTCATGATGTCTATCATGATGTCTTCTGCTGAAGTGGTTCTTCAATGAGCATTTATTTGGGATACAAATATCTTCAAGCCCAGAGTCTATCCATATCTTTCCAGACCTCACTATCACAAATTTTCCAATCATGTTTCTTTTAACTGATAACCATACATTTAAACCATTAACAGCTCATGAATAAAATGGGTATGTGGGCATCTCTTCTTCCAGAAAAAATTTTTCTCAAGGATCAGAACAGGCCACATGATCTCTCTTGATGTCTAATTTTATTCAACATTCTGCTAAATTTGCCACTGTTATAAAAGAAGAAAAAAAAAGGGCACAAATATTGGAAAGGAAAATTAATAATCCAAAGATAATGTAACTATATATACAGTAAGTCCTTGACTTATGAACTTTGCCTGAATTGTGTGAACAGACCTTTCATTACAATCATTTATAGATAAAACAAATCATAGAAGCAATCCCATGTCTGCTGGACATTGTCACAGTTGTACTGCTGCATGTTTATTATACAGTGGGATAGTATGTAGTAGTACAGTGCTCAAGCAGAGCCCAGGATGTGCAGAAGAAAGAGGAAAAGCAGTAGTGATTGGAGGGGACTTCTAGGAAGCTCAAAACATTATGCAGTGGATATTTGTGTCAAAGTTGTGTACAATACAATTCATCCGACTTGTGAATGAATCTGATTCACAAATGTTCTCCTAGAATGAAACTCATTCATAAGCAGGGGACTTGTTATATAGAAAATTCTAAACAATCTTAAAAATACTACTGGACATCATAAGTGATTTTAGCAATTCCACAGACAAAAAGTCAAAATAAAAATACTAAATATATTTCTATATACCTACAAAAAACAAATGTAAAATAAAATCAAAAAATGCACTTAAAATAGCATCAAATAATGTAAAATACTTACAATTAACATAAAAAATATGTGCAAGGTCTGTAGATTGTAACTGAAAAACATTGCATGGGAAATTTAAAGAAGGTCTAAATAAACAGAAATAGATACATCTTCATGGATTGGAAAACTCAATACTTTTAAGATATAAATTATGTTTAAGTTGAGCTATAAATTTAACATATTTCCAGCCTCAGTTTTTTTTTTTTTTTTAGAAATTGAAAAAAGATTCTAAAATTGATATGGAAATCTGATCCATCCAATTTAGTGCAGAAACTCTTAGAATAAAGGAATATTTTAAAGTACGAATTCTATTTGATTTCAAAATGTAATATAATCAAGATGATGTAGTATTGCATAAAGATAGTCTAATAAATTAATGAAAGAAAATAGTGAGTCTAAAAACAGATACACATTTACACAATTATTTGATTTTTTTAAAAAAACCAGGGCACCAATATAATTAAATGAAGAAAGGGAAGTCTTTTTTTTTTAAGTATTTTGCAGAAAATGGCCATCTATATGAAAAAAGCATCTCAAAGTATCTACCTCGCAATATCCACACACAAAAAAATTTCAAGATACACCAGCACCCCAGAATCTCAGACCACCATAGATAGTGGAAAGCCCATCCCACTCGACCTCTGGACCTGGGATGGCTAAGGATCATTGACTGCCCCCTCTCCTTCGACCCCATAACCTTGAAGAGCTGAAGATTGTCAGCTGCATCTCCCTCTCCGCCCCTGGACTTAGGATGGCCGCAGATCACAGGCTACACCTCCTCCTCAACCCCCAGACCTTGTAAGGCAGTGGATTAACCTTGCTAAACTGAAGGGAGACTCAGTAACACCTCATCCACACAAAGGACCTCAGCTGGCTTGTGACAATGTGGTGAGTTTCCCCATCAAATAGAGGACTTCTGGGGGTAAATAGGAGCCGTAGTGAAGTCCTCCCCAGCAATAGGACCTTGATGAGCCTGACAAGAGTGTGGGTGAATCCTTCCTCCATACAGAGAACACCAAGTAGGGGAGTTCTGATAAGGCCTCCCCCAGCCTGGAGGAAATCAAAAGGGCTTATGAGACACTCAATGACACAGTAGGGTCCTAGCTGAGGCAAACTCTATAGTCAGAACTGGTGGCCTGGAAAAACACAGTAACAGCAGAAACTAAATATTGACACATATTAATATTCCTAAGCTAGTTAGCTTAGGAAGAATATAGGACTCACCAAACAAGCCCTACAGGAGAAATTCAGGTGACTGACTCTCCCCTTCATTGTGGGAGCAACTGGATAAACATCAACCACATCATAGGACCCTAAGACATGTACTATGGACAGTTGAGACTAGTAGAACTGAAAGGCCAAATATTAGTCCAAGCAGTGAAAATGACAAAACAAAAAAGCAAAATGCAATCTCAAACATCTAGTCCATCAGGAAAAAGTACAGGACACATTCAATTAGAGGACATTAAAAGTCATACACCTGAAATTCTGAAAAGATAGCAAGTGAAATAAAGAAACAAACCTATGAGACTATAGAGGAAATCAGATTAGAAATAACTGCTTGCATAAAGACAGAAATGAATCTTAATAAAGGAGTTGATCAGCATAGGTAGAGAAGATATAGATAAGAAAGTACAGAAGCATGGGGAAATGATGGAAACCTTGAATGAACAATACAGAAAAGAAGTGGAATGCATGAAACAAATTCATAGAGATATCCAAGAAATAAAAAATTCTATTGAAAGCTGGCAAAATTATATGAGTGAGGCTAAGGATTGAATTTTGGACCTTAAGGATAGGATGACAGCTAGGGATCATGAAAGGAAAGAACTTTTAAAAATAACAAGGCAACATGAAATGACAGTTCAACAGCTTCAAGATGATGCAAAGAGAATCAATATAAGATTGATAGGTATGAATGAAGATGCAGGGGTCAATGCAAATGACATAGAAAAACTATTAGCAGAAGTAATATCAGAAAATTTCCCAAACATGGGGAAAGAAACTGATATGCAGATACACAAGGCAGATAGAATGCCAGACAGTTATAATTAGAATAAATCTACATTCAGACATATAACAATTAAGATCCCAGATGTACAACACAAAAACAGAATGCTAAAAGCTGTTAGAGAAAAGACACAACTAACCTACCAAGGAAAGCCCATTAAAATCACAGCAGACTTTTTAGCACAAACCTTCAAGTTAAGACGAGGTTGGAGTGAAGTATTTCAAGCCCTGAAAGAAAACAACTTTCAACCCAGATTGATGTACCCTGCAAAATTTTCTTTGAAATTTAATGGAGAAATAAGATACTTCCATGACAAAAACTAACTGAAGAAATTCATGTCCACCAAAACACAACTCTAAAAAGAGTACTAAAAGAAATAATAGAGAGAGAGAAAAAAAATTACTACAATTTCCAGAACAATGACAGCAAGAAATCAGCAGACAAGGCAAGCAACTAAACAAGGGGGAAAAGCAGAATACCAACAGCAGGAAAATAACATAACAAAGTTGAGCCAGTACATATCAGTTATATCCATCAATGTAAATGGTCTCAATTTGCTATTAATAGAAATGGATTGACAGAATGGATAAAGAAACAGGATCTAACAATATGTTGTACACAAGAAACACATCTGACTCAAAAGGGAACTCATAGACTAAAAGTCAGAGGATGGAAAACAATATTCCATGCAACAGGAACACAGAAAAAAGCAGAAGTAGCTATTCTGTTGGCAGATAATGAGAATTTCAAACCAAAAATGATCAGAAAAGATAAGGAAGGTCACTACATACTTGTCAGGGGAATAATTCAAGAGGAAGAACTAACAACCATAAACATATATGCACCAAATACAGGAGCACCCAAGATATGACAAATACTAATAGACATGAAAAACCAAATAAGCAACAACAAAATTGTAATGGAGGACTTTAATACCCCATATCACAAAGAGATAGATCAACTAGACAAAAAGTCAGCAAAGAAATAACAGAATTGAATCAAACCTGTGAACAAATGGACTTAGTAGATGTTTACACACTATTCCACTCAATACACACTGTTTACAAACTGCTCCACACTGATACATGTGTATCAGAATACACATATTCAGCTGCACATGGGGCATTCTCCAAAATAGATCATATATTAGTCCATAGAACATTCTTAAGGAAATGTAAAGGGATTGAAATTACCCTATTCATATTATCTGACCATACTGCACTGAAATTGGAAATTAATGGCAAAAGAAATTGTAAAACCTGCATAAATATATAGACATTAAATAACAACCTCTTGAACAATCAATGGGGTACAGGTGAAATTAAGGAGAACTTAAGAAATACCTACAATTCAATGAAAATGCAGATACAACATACAGAAACCTGTGGAATGCAGTGAAAGCAGTCCTAAGAGGGAAATATATAGCAACAGTCACATCAAGAAAACAGAATGAGCACAAATAAACAACCTAATGCTACATCTCAAGCTTTTAGAATAAGAAGAGCAAATCAAGCCCAAAGCTCATAGAAGAGAGGAAATTATAAAGATCAGAGAAGAAAGTAATGCGATTCAGACTAAGAAAACAATACAAAGAATTAAAGAATCAAAGAGCTGTTTCTTTAGAGAATAAAAAAAATTGATAAACCTCTAGCCAATCTTATCAAGAAAAAGAAAGAAAAAACTCAAATTCATGTAATAAGGAATGAAAAGAGAGAAATTACTATAGATCCCATGGAAATTCAAAAGATCATGAATACCTGCTTTGAAAATCTTTACTAACATATATGGAAAACACAGAGGAATTGGACAAATTTCTAGAAACAAATGAACTACTAAAGCTCAATCAAGAAGATATAACCCAATATCAGCTATTGAAATTGAAAATGTGATTAAAAACTTACCAACAAAGAAAAGCCCAAGTCCTGATGGATTCACTGCTGAATTCAACAAGAAATTTAGAGAAGATTTAATGTCAATACTCCTCAAACTCTTCAATGAAATTGAAAGGGAAGCATCTCTCCTTAACTCATTCCTGGAGGAAAGTGTTGCTCTGATACCAAACCTAGAGAAAGACCCAACCAAAAAGGATAACTATAGGCCAACCTCACAAATGAACACTGATGCAAAGATTCTCAATAAAATACCAGCAAATGAAGTGCAGCAAATCATCAAGAAGATTATACAACATGACCAAGGGGGATTTATCCCAAGCATGCAGGAAATGTTTAACACACACAAAAAAAAATCAATAAATGTAATACACCCCATCAACAGAGCCAAAGATAAAAATCTATTGATCATCTCAATAGATGGACAAAAAGCTTTTGATAAAGTTCAACACTTGTTCATGATAAAAAAAAAACCTACAGAAACTTGGAATAGATAGTATCTACCTCAGTCTGATAAAGGCCATTTATGACAAACAAACAGAACAAAAACTGAAAACCTTCACTCTAAAATCAGGAACAACACAAGGATGTCCACTATCACCACTCCTATTCAATATAGTTCTGGAAACATTAGCCAGAGCAATCAGACAAGAAAGAGAAATAAAAGGAATAAAGATAGGAAAGGAAGAAGTTAAATTATCACTATTTGCACATAACATGATACTCTACTTAGAAGACCCTAAAAACTCCATTAAAAGACTACTAGAGTTAATTAACAAATTCAGCAGTGTAGCTGGGTACAAAGTCAACACTCAAAAATCAAAAGCATTCCTGTACACAAACAGAAAACTTGCTGAGAAAGAAATTATGGAAATAACACCTTTCACAGAATTAAAAAAAAAATGAAATACTTAGGAATCAACTTAACCAAGAATGTAAAAGACCTATGTGCTGAAAATTATACTACTCTGTAAAAGGAGACTGAAGAGGATATTAGAAAGTGGAAAGATATCCTTGCTCTTGGTTAGGAACAATCAACATTGTGAAAATGGCCATACTCCCAAAATTGTTATGCAGATTTAATTCAATCCCAATCAAAATACCATTAACATATGTTACAGATCTAGAGAAAACGTTTCTATAATTCATTTGGAAACAGAAGAAAACTAGAATATCAAAGGCAATTCTGGACAAAGAAAAAAGAAAAGAAAAAAGGCAAGTAGGAGGCATCTCAATTCCTGACTTGAAACTATACTACAAAGCCACAGTGATAAAATCAGCATGGTACCAGAAAAGAAATAGACCTGAGGATCAGTGGAACAGATTAGAACATGCAAACACAACTACAAAGATACTTATTCACCTTATATCTGACAAAGGTGCTAAACATGTTCACTGGAAAAAAGACAACCCCTTTAATAAATGGTGCTGGGAAAATTGGCTTTCCACATGGTGAAGACTGAAACTAGACCCATGTCTATCACCATGCACTAAACTAAAGTCAAAATGAATCAAAGATCTAAATATTAAAACAGAAACACTAAATTTGTTGGAATACAAGGTAGGTAGAAATCTTGGAAACATAGGGGTAGGCAAAGAGTACATGAACAAAATACAAACTGCACAGGAAGCATTTCAAAGAATCAAAAACTGGGATCTCATCTTATTAAAAGATTTTTGTACTTCAAAAGAAATTACCTACAAAGTGAAAAGAAAACCTACTGAATAGGAAAGATTTTTAGCCAGCAGCCCCTCAGACAAAGAACTTATGTCCAGAGCATATAAATAATTACAAACATCAAGCCCCCCAAATTCAAATACCCACTCCCAAAATGGGCATGTGAGATGAATATGTATTCTTCAGATAAAGACATACAAATGGCAAATAAATACATGAAGAAATGTTCACCATCACTGGACATTCAAGAAATGCAAATTAAAACAGCATTGAAAAAGCTAAAGATGGCCGATCAGTGAGCAACAAAATACAGAGCCTCCTAGAAGAACAACTCATATGCCAGAATAAAACATCCTGGAGAGATCCAGACAGGGAGATGGATCCTCTTGACATAGGAAGAAATTAAAAGGAAAAAACTGACCAAACATGCAGTGTTGGGGCTACATTCATTTTTGTCACAACTGGCCAAGCTGCCTGAAATGACCCCTGCCACAACCCATAGCAACCTGCAGAGCCCTCCAAACTCTCTCCTGCCCTGACTCACGGGAGCCGCAGTCTCGCTGAAGTCAGGGGTTTGTGAACCTAACAGAGAATGGAGCTGGCGATGGGACCTCCATTAACTCACAGTTAGTGCTGGGAATAAGACCCCCCCAGGGGAAGGAAGCAACCAAATGGGCGACATGTTGGAATCAGGCAAGAGGAGCCTGAATGAAGAACAACAGTGACTTCAGTTGGTTGCTCCCTCCTCAGAGCAGATTCATGGGATTTGCTTGGTCTGGGTCACTCCCCTGGCTGGGACCCACTAAACCATCCCCAAACTGATTCCCTATGCCTAACACACACTGACCTGTAGGTTGACTGGCCCAGTGGGGAGTGGCCAGCATACACAGCCCCTGCTTACACTTCAGTGACAAGAGCAAACAAGAGAGGGCAGAAATCCTCACCAGTGTGTTTCAGAAGAACCATAACCAACAAGGAAAGGGGCTGGGACCTCCACTATACACCTGTATGGAAGAAACCCCAAAAACATGACAAGAGAGAGAAACAAGAAAAAGCCCCCGGCCCAAAACCCTGAGAACATTGATCCAGGAGAGGGAAATACAAAAGAGACTGAGGGCAGAAAACATGCAACATCAGACATGGCTTCAATGGGCATTAAGAGATATCTTTGGGACCTTGTAGACAAGCTCAAAACTGAAATAGTAAATCAGGTAAAGCAAGATATAAGTAGATTAATACAAGAAATGCTAAGCACATCTCAAGAAGACACAATCAGAAGAATGGAGGAATACAAAAAAAGGAGAGAAACATTAGATAAAGAATATAAAGAAAATCTAGAATACATGAAGCAGATTCAAAGAGATTATCAGGATATTAAAAACTCCACTGAAAGCTGGCAAAATGGCTTAAAAGAAACTAAGGACAGACTATCAAAACTTGAAGACAAGTTTGCAATGTGTGATCATGAAAGGAAAGATCTCTTAAAAATAACAAGGAAGTAGGCAGTAAAAATACAAAGGCTAAAAGACAACAAGAGAATCTATAATTTAAGAATAAAGAACATGAGCGAAGAAGTAAAAATAGAAACAGGCAAATTACAAAAGCTATTCACTGAAATAATGAAGGAAAACTTCTCAAGCATGGGAAAAGAAAATGATATTCAGATATATGAGGCATACAGAACTCCAGCCACCTACAACCAAAGCAGAGCTATACCCAGACATATAATGATCAAGATACCAGAAATTCAATATAAAAACAGAATATTAAAAGCTGTCATAGAAAAGAAACAGATCACCTATAAAGGCAAACCCATCAAAATCATGGCAGACTTCTCAACACAGACTATCAGATCAAGAAGAGCTTGGAGTGAAGTATTATAAGCCCTGAAAGAAAATAACCTCCAGCCCAGATTCATGTTCCCTGCAAAGCTGTCACTAGAAATTAATGGAGAAACAAGATGCTTCCATGACAAAGAGGAACTGGGGGAATTTGTGACCACCAATTCAACCTTACAGAGAATACTGAAGGACAATCTAGAGAGAGAGAAAAAAAAATACCAGGATTTCAGGAACAGTGGCAGAAAGTCCTCAATGAGTGGGGCAGGCAGTAGAATGAAGGATAAAAGTAGACAAACAAAGGCAGAAAAATAGCATAGCAGAAATGAGGCAGAGAAGGTTGGCTATAATCTCTAACATAGATGGCCTTGATACACTAAAAAAAAAAAAAAGGCAGAGTAGATCGGGAGGTAGGGTCCATCGAGATGCTCTGTATAGGAACTTTCATAACCTGAGAGAGGGTTTATGGACCAAAAATCAAACATGAGGAAACAATGCTTGATGTGACAGGGAGCCCGAGAGAAATAGGTGCAACTCAACCACCACCTGCAGATAGGTTGGAAAGACAGGATACTTGTGTGCAGTAGAGAACTACTCAGATATAATGAAGGAAAACCTTAAGGCTTTTGTAGGTAAAGGAATATAACATGAGATCAAGTCCAGGAGTGAGAAGGTTCGGAATCACTTAGGTAAAAAGCAGGTTGTCCCCCCAATCTAAAAACTGAGGGGGTTGGTGGGACCCAAAATGCATAGCACCCAGTATGTGTGAAATGGGAGGAACAGTATAAAAAAAAAGGCAGAGGATATTGTTAATAGTGTATCAGGATTTAAAACCCACATTACTCACACCGCTCTGTTTAGATGGATTATATTCTGTTCCAGTTTGTCTACTTGTACTAGATTTGAGGGCACAGACAGTTATCCCAAAAATAGCCACTGTGGAAATCAGTATGGATATTCCTCAAAAAACTAGGAAGTCCCATTTTATCTAGTTATTCCCCTCTTTGGTATTTTTCCAGAAAAACTGAAAATGTCATGTTGCAGCAATATATGTGTACCCATGCTTATAGCAGTACAGTTTGTAATAGCTAAATCTTGGAAACAACCAAAATTCCCGCCAACTGCGGAATAGGTGAAAAAGATGTGGTATTTTTATACAATGAAATATTACTCAGCTATAAAAAAGGATGGTTTTGAGGCTTTTATAGGTAAATGGAGGCAACTTGAGACTATCCTCATAAGTGAAATAAATCAGACTCACATTTGTAAATATATTATCTCTCCAGTGGAAAAAATAAATCATAATAAATTTTTTATTTAAGAAAAGAAATTATTAAGAGTAATAAGGCCCAAAATGTACAACAGATATTGTAATAGTGAAAAGAAAAGAAAGTGCTCAAAAGGAAAGAACAACTTGGAAGTATACACATATAGCTGTATGTATATTTAAGTGTGCAAGATAGATAACCATAGACTAATTATCTGTAAGTTCATCAAAAAAGAATAGTTTATGCTGTTATTGTTTGATTGTCTGTTCATTTTTTATGCTTTGATTTTGTAACTTGAGCAACTACTTCTAAGGTAACAATGTGTAATATATTATCTAGTGTTGATTTCTTACTATTTTCTGAAATTCTGTATTATTTCTACTCTTTTTTATGTTTTGCTTTTTAAAAATTAAAAAAAAGATACATCATAGTCCTAAATGGCAAAATAAATTCTACAACTTTTTAAAGAATGCATGGAGGATTATTTCTGTAACCTTGTGAAGGACAACCTAACAAAGCCATGACCTGCTTAACCAAAATATCCTCTTACCCCTGATACTTCCTTTTGATAATTTTCTATTCACTGATGTTCAACCTGCTCTTTAATTATATCCCCATTTGTCTTTTTTATTCAGAATTAAACTTTACACTATACTCAGGTCTCTTTCCCCTATTGCAACACTTTCTGGATCAAAATAAAATGTTCAATCTACTTGCCAGCTCTGGCTTTATGTACCACAACTCATCAATAAGAACTGACTACTGATACATGTGATAATATGGACAAACTTCAAAATATCATGCAGAGTGAAAGAAAAAACTACAGAAAAGAACTTACTGTATGATTCTGCTAAGCCCTAGTGAAACACTTCAGAATGGTACCTGTCACTGGGTGAATTGTTTAAAAATTGCCTGGGAAATGGTACAAGAGATCATTTTGGGACTACAGATACTTACTGTTTCAATATGGGTATGAGTTTCATGAATTCATGAAGTAGTCAAAACATCACATGAAATAGGCACTTAACTAACTGTCATTTTATCGTATGTAATTGTACCTGTGTGGGGGCCACCATGCAATAGATGCTAGAATGTTTTCACTACCTGAAACAAATTTTTAAAATATATTCTTATGCACTCTACTTTTTTTTATTTGTGAAATGTCTTCAGAGTCTTTTTCCTGTCTTTATATTTTCTGTCCAATCCCTATTGAACAGTTAGCATTCCCATGTACTTGAGCATTTATTTTAGACCTTGCACTGCTAACACAGAGCTCTTCTGACTGATGGTGTAGTCTAGGGTAAGGGAATTTACTGCGATTAGGAATGTCAAAATGATTCACCTGATGCATGCACACAATTGCTACACAAGTTCACCTGCATGCCACATTAAACTATTTATTTCCAGGCCAAATTCCTAATTTAGGGGGGAAAGTCACCACTTGCAAAATTCTAAGTAACCCTTGAATTGTGTAGAATTCATTCTCATCAGTTGGGCAGTCTTTTGTAGTGATTCCTTTTGTGGTGGGTGCATATTTGACTTCTAGAAGTGGGTTCAGAGTTTAGCTTCATATTCTGCTTCCCTAAGCTACAAACAGTATCCACTGGTTTATGAGAGGCTATCATGCCATTCAACCTCAGAATCTGTAAATCTGTCCAAAGATAGCCATAAATGTCTGCTGAATGTCTTTTTCTTATTCAACCAGTGTAAGAAATTAACTCCCACAGCAACAAGCAAAAATTGAGGTGCTTTAAGAGAAGATGATAAAAGGAATAAACTAACACGTTTTTAAAATACAACAGAAGATTAAAATGAAGTAAGAAAATTTAAAAACCAAAAGATAAAAAAGTACACACATATATAAAAGTGTTATGAAAGCCACTAAAATGTCCACTCAATCTTTTTTTTAATTACAGAATGTCATTGAGTAGCTGCAATCTGTAATAAAGTTTTCATAAAAACTGACTTTTAGCCACACTGTGGTAGGTTAACTAATGGTCCACTTGTAACACCCAGCTGAACTGAATCAGCGTGGTGCTGGGTGTGGAAGGTCTACCTGAGGATTGTTATCAACAGCATAAAAAGATAACTTGAGGGTAAGATGGTGTGCTATTGATTCTCCTGGAGAAAGTTGTTGCCCTGACTTTCCTGATACGAACTCGCTGTTCTCATCGTTGGAGGAGCTGGGGTCTTTACGGTCACTGAGGATGGCTAAGATTCTCTTTGGGGAAGTTCTTACCTTGAGTGTCACTTCCTGGCTCAGTGCAGATCCTCCAGCCTGATGCGCAGATCCTTCCTCCTGCTGGCCTAGACTTTCTGGCTTCTGTCACTAACCTTTGGGCCTTCCCAGTGCAGATCCTTGATACAGACTTGCATGAGACATTATCATGGGTTCTAGGCCTCAATTTGACTCATGGAGAACACTGACATGGGCTCTAGGTCTTCTCTTGGAAGAGAATATCCTTAGTGCAGGATATTGTTGGGAGATCCAGGCCCTCAGCTTGATTTTTGGGGTCTCTAGTACTTGAGGATTATTTGTACTTTTCTGCATTTGACTTTTGGTTGAATATTATAAAATGATCCTATAAATTACTAAAAAATAATTGAAGCCTATGAACATACTTCCATGTTTTTACTTCTTTTATTCAAAAAATCCTCTCAAAACCACAGATCTTCTGCAAAGAGCCAAGTTCATTAACAGTCTGATGACATTTAAATATGTGTTTCTGTCTTCTCATAAGCTTTTTAGTCAGCTGTAATTTTTGGTTGTTTCATAATGGTTGTGTTTTTTTCTTCTTCTTACTTTTTCTTTTTAAAATGAATTTTCAAAAACTGTTCATGCATATTATATTTGTTTGGAATATTTGTATACCTATATGCAACATGGAGAATACTTATAAAAAATGTATCCTGGCCAAACTTATTTTGAACCAGGTATTTGCTACTTTAAAAAGGTTCAATTTACTAAGTGAAAGAATTTCATTGTTAAATAGGATGAACAATTTTCCAATAGTCACCGTTATGACCCTGAATTATGAATGATCCCAAAATGTGGCCTTATTTCTACTTTGTTTTATCATTCATAAAACTTAACATGATAGTATTATCTTCATTAATAGCTCCTCTAAGCTGTAGATACTATTCCTTTTCCCTTCCACTTGTTCACTAACAAACAGTCATTGAGCACTTACTATTATAATACTACAGCCCCACTTCAGTGGAGTTTAGAACCTTCTGTAACACAGAAGGTACAAATTCGGTTCAATTGCAAATATGGAGAAATGTCATGAAGAGAGAGCAAAATTGTTCATGAAAATACATCATGCTACAAATTAATCTATTTGGGAGGTGGAAATGCCATTTACTCAGGGTCTATTCTAGCATGAGGAATTAGCTTGAATTTTGTAGTTATGCTATTTCCAGGTATTATCTTATTTTAGTCACAGTGACTCTGATTTATCCTGCTATGTTGAACAAGTACTATATAGACATGATATTTTTGCTTAGTGCTATTCCAGATTTTGTTTGGATTATAAATATTTGTAAAGTGATTTAAAGTGTTTTCTATCATTTAAAAATTTCTATTTTGGGAAGGTAAATCTTGTAAACTCTGAAAAATATGCTTACATATTCTTCAGGAGCAAAGTAGAAAAAAAATCTTTGTTCAATATATTTTAGTTCCATTGCAAAGTATAATGAAAATGACATTATCATTTCTTTTGCTTATTCTATTGACCTAACTGCATAACTATGTATGGCTATTTTATTTTATGGTTAAAATTGCTTGAAAAAACATAATTAAATGAATAAATATTAGTCTGTGCTGCTGAAGCAAGCACAAATGAATAAATGTTAGAAGGTGAGATTTTATTTTAGAACCTTCTTGAAACCCATGAATATTTTACTTTTCAGTACTTTCAATTTCTTACATGACCATAAACTCTGCTGCTGCAGTTTGTTTAGAAATTTAAAACTATCATCAAATTTGAATGTCACTGCTGAGATATATGTCATTGTATCAACAGTTTTAAGTGGCCTTTTTAGTAAGATTTCAACAACCACAGATATAACCCTGTAGCATAAAGCATTCAGGACTTTTAAAAACCTCAGTATAGAAACATTTTGGAAAAGGTGAGGCTGTATCACCATTTTGAATTGCCTAATTTGCCTAGACTTCTTCAAGAAAATAAGTTATTGTTTTAGTGTACTCTGTCATGACAAGACACCTTAGAGTGGGTGCTTTAACGGCAGATATTTTCTCACAATTCTCAAACCTGGAAGTCAACAATTCAGGAGCTAGCAGGGTTGTTTTGTGAAGTGTGGGGAGGTGGAGGGCATGCAGGTGGAAGTATTCTATGGTGTCTGGTACAGGATTAAGGCCAGACCCCTATGAATTCATTTAATCTTTCTTTTTTTTTCTTCTACAGTACTGGAGATTGAACCCAGGGCCTTCATCTTGAGCTAGTCTTTAGTTTATTTTATATTTTGAGACATGGTGTCACTAAATTGCAAAGTTTGCCATGCTTTGCTTGAATATGCCATCCTCTTGAAATAGTGATTCCAATCAATTTCATAAATATATGAAAATATGCAGTGAGGTAAAATAGTGTGAATTTACTTCTAGCACTGGCAAGTGTCAGCATAGCTATGATGTAGAAAACAGAGGAAACACAAGCTTGGAGAACTTGGTTGCCCAAACCCAGAAGACAAAAACAAACTTGAAAAATACTGCCTGGAGAAATTAGAACTTCAAAGAGTAGCTTTCCAAAGTTAAAATGTCTGTGGTAGAATAAGCACCTCATTCTCATGAAAATGATAACTTCTTAGAATGGATACCAAAAAAATACCAACTGGGTTCAGCTGGATTTCTGCCTTGTTTTTAGTGCATGAGGCCTTATGCTTTTCATACAAGAAGCCAGTTGTCATTAAGTCCCACGGAGAAAGAACTCCTCAGTTCTGATAGCATCCTTGCCCACTTGTGTACATATACTTTCTGTAAAAAGCCTTACTCTATAACTAAGAGCTTCACAGAATCTCGGTTCTCCTGAAAAGAAGAAGATGAACAAGACATGATCAAAGGGAAGCCAAGGAGAGCAGTGCATGGCAAGTAGAACATCAACCAGGGCAGTGTTTATGAAGATTTAACAGTGCACTTTGGCACTGGTCCAGATAATCTAGGCTAATAATTTAGGCATCAAAAAGACATAAATCATAAGAATAAAATGGTCAAAGTCAAGTGTAAAAAAATGAGACAATTATTCACTAATGAAATATTTTCTAACAAACAAATATTTTTAACTAAAACCAACTACAATGAGTGTGATAAACTGAATTGCCAGTCTGATCAAACTTGAGGACTAGAGCTAGGGTATGGATTTTTTTTTGTCTGTTTCTGAGCTTCAGACCTTCAATTAAATAGATCTGGAAGAATAAAAGCTGTGGAACACATTCATGATTTGATCCAGCATTAATAACAGTCTTTAAGATTAAAATTAAAGTTCTAAAACTATAATTATTAGCCAAATTTATAGGTTATAAGAATGTCACTCTATATGAAAAGGTATCTCATCTTTGCAGGAGAAAGAGCCATAAAATGAATGAATCCCATAAAGTAGTCTTAAAAAAAACTCACTGGAACCCAATTTGACATTCAACATAATTTATTTCATATTTTATGACAGGTAGACTGAATAGAGGAATGTTGAAAAGTTTATAAGAATCTTCACAGGAAAAATGAAACTCATAAAGTAAGGCAGACGTATTGTAGCCACCTAGACCATGCCTGTCACATAATAGTTTCCTTATAAAGATTTGTTGATGCATCAACTGCCTAGCTTAAAGGCCATAATAGCACAGCATAAATTTTTTATGAGGTACTTTCTAAATATCTTGCACTTATCTTCTAAATGTAACTTTTGGCTGTATTTAAGACTGGCTTTCCTTTTTATTGTGTTATAACTAACAGACATACACTGAGTTATTAGCTTAGTTTTTCTTTTCTTTCTACCTTTTCTCTTAAATCTTTACAAGGGATAACATGGGAACTATATTTCTAACATCCAAGTCTGTCTCTAACCCCATCCTATGTTAAAAGAGGTTGGAGAAAGAGTAATAAAACTTCATGAAGTTTGCTTTTTATCTCTGAGGCAGAATCTACACTGAGAATTTTGCTAAGGTGGAAAACCAAAACTGTTGGAGGAAAAAAAATAAGATCTACATGAAAAAAAAAAAAAAGATGCAAATCCCAAGAGTTTGGTTAGGACAGACAGACTTGTTTTAGGGTCCTGGATCTATTGCTTACCCTAAATAAGCCTCAGCTTCTTTATAAAGTTATGAGATTTCCTTAGATTGTGTGTTCTGAGTATTTTGTCCAAGCAACCAGAAAGGTAACTAATATAAGATGATCACTTTAAACATGAAAAGTAGTTTGTTTACCCTGCAGATTTAAGAAGTACCTGTAAAGAATATATCATAAAACCTACATTTTAACAGGAAGGCTCATGTGATGCTTATTCCACAATTCAGTTTTAGTTTAAATTGGTGGTGAAGCTGGATTTCATGTAAGGAGACCACTCTTGTGGTCTTATTCTCATGCTAGAGCACTTCCCTCAAACTAGAAGGGATTATAAGGATAGGGACTGGGGTAAAATACAGCTGGAAAGGTTAGTTAGAGTTGAACTGGAAAACATCTTTCAAGGAATTACAGTCTTACTAAGAAGCCCATGAGAAATCAGAGAAATTAAACAAAATGGTTTTTGAGGGAAATCAATCTGTTGGCAGAACATAGGATTTAATAGAAGAAGGAAAATATTAATACTGCCCAGGAAGGAATTACAATGATCTGACAGAACAGGATTGGAAACTAAAAGGAAGTAATGGATGTAATGCAGGGAATACTGGCATGATCCAGTAACTGGTTAGAATTGAGTATAAAAGTAATGATACAGATTTCAAGAGTAGATGAGGAAAACACATCCACGCACACACGCATAAACACACACACAACTAAGGAGTTATAGTTACAAAAATATTTAATCTTGTCTTAGTTACTATCTCATTGCTGAGACACAATTCCCAACACCCACAATTTTAAGGTTTATTTTGACTCAGACCTTGAAAAGTTTTCAGTTTGTTGTCAGCTGGCTCCAAGGTAAGGCAGCATAACAAAGGAACATGGCAGAAGGGACTTTATGGAACAGCTGTGGATGAAACAGAGCAATTGAGGGAGGAGGAAAGCAGATAGATTCTTATAGGCCGTTCTTCTAATGACCATCTCCTCCTACCATGCTTTACCTCCTAGCATCATTAGTCCACTGATAAATTTCATACTCTCATGTTGTAATCACCTTCATAAAGCACCAGCTATAAGTGCATAACGCTTTGGGGGACATCTATATATAAACTATAACAAATCTGAACCTATATCCCTCAATTTAAACCTCTCTCATGTTACTGTCAGCTTAAACAATGAATTTTAAAGCTCTGATAACTACACTTTACATTAAATTATCTTGATTGTATTTTTCACATCCTTTCATGTTTTGAATACATATTTATATCTATGCTTATTAAGAGGCAGAGTTGGTAAGGTTATACTCTATACTATGTCTCTGTCTATGAAAGCTTTAAAAGAAATAAAGATTCAAAAGTAATAATAGCTATTCTTTATTGAACTTTACTATGCACCAACCTCTATGGTAAATTATTTGGATTCTCTATTTAATGCTCATAACAACCATATGATATACATGCTATTGTTATCTCCACTTGGCATTAGAGGAGGCTGAGACCTAGAGAAGTATAGGAACTTGCCGAAAGTCACAGAGCCTGAAAGAGATAGGCTATGTCAGTTAAAATGTACTAATTTTTCACAGCATTATTTCTAGTTGAAAGCAACTGAGAAAAAACAGACACAAAAAGAGCTCTCTGTGTATACACCTAAAAACAGGACGTAAATTCCTCTTACGAAAGTGTCCCCTTTTCCATATCAAGAACAATAACTTTTTTCTTTAGAAATGAAATCAACTCTTAAATGAGTACATAAACAAACCCTTATCTATCATTACATCCATGTCTACTCTCCCACAATGTACTGCTCTTAGAATCCCAAAACCCCCTTCCATTGCCTACGTTTCCATAATTTCATGCCTTGTGCTAAAAAAGATGTAAGTATCCCCCTAGTTTCACCACTTCTGTAAGTTTTTTGCTCTTTTTCCTATGAAGCCCTGTGCATGTAAAAATATTAATATCAAATAAAATTTTTTATATTTTCTTTTTTAATTATTTTTTATTTAAAGAGAAACAAAAGCATGTAAAGGGTACAGATAATACAAAATTTCAAAAAAAGATAAACAATAAGAAATCATTAGTTGATAAATTACATATTGTCATCTTAGAAATAGTTGTTCAAGTTACAAAATTAAAGCATACAAAGTAGATATTCAAACAGTGAGAGTGTAAACAGCTACAAATGCATGAGTCTCTACATGTATTTCTATCCTTTCTGTATTAGAGGGAAAAACAAAGCATAGCAGTACAAAACAAAACAAATTCCTATAAAAACATGAAACCAAAAAGTCATATAAAACCATAGTACAAGGTGACCTACAATGATTACTGTGTTGTTTCTTATTATCTTCAATAGAATTGTCTACATCATCAGGCAAAATTGAATGTAGCAGTATAATTGAATATAGCACTATGTAACAATATTAGTAAAAATAAAACATTGTAGACAGTATAAAGCTTCAAAGGCAGGTAATAATCAAACCAGAGTGGATATTCTAGTGAATCTTGTCATCTTAAGTGCAGTTGCCTATACTCTCAGACTATCAATCATAACGGCTTTGAATAAAATCTATCAATACAAAACAGAGATCTAACAAACCAGATTCGATTACAATCAGTCATGGTAAAACAATGTAGGTTTTACAGAACTTTAGATTAACTTAATAGGAAATGAAGGATGATTACTGTACTATATCCTGTTATACTCAGGATACCTGTCTGTGCCCTCAAAATCTAGTACAGGTAGAATGACTGGAACAGAATATAATACATCTCAGCAGAGTAGTGTGAGTAACTTGGGTTTTAAATCCTGGTGCACTATTAACAATATAGTGTATCAAGGCCATCTATGTTAGAGATTCTAGCCATACTTCTCTGCCTCATTTCTGCTATGCTATGTTTCTGCCTTTGTTTGTCTAGTTTTCTCCTTCATTCTACTGCCTGCCCCACTCATTGAGGCCTTTCTGCCACTGTTCCTAAAATCCTGGTTTTTTTTTCTCTCTCTCTCTAGAATGTCCTTCAGTATTCTCTGTGGAGTTGGATTGGTGGTCACAAATCCCCCCAGCTCCTCTTTGTCATGGAAGCATCTTGCTTCTCCATTAATTTCTAGTGACAGTTTTGCAGGGTAAATCAATCTGGGCTGGAGGTTATTTTCTTTGAGGGTTTAGAATACTTCACTCCAGCTTTCAATATTCTGTTTTTATATTGAATTTCTGGTATCTTGATTATTATATGTCTGGGTCTAGATCTGTTTTGGTTGTGGGTGGCTGGAGTTCTGTTTGCCTCACATAACCAAATGTTGTTTTCTTTTCCCATGCTTGGGAAGTTTTCCTTAATTATTTCCGTGAATAGCCTTTGTAATTTGCCTGTTTGTATTCCTGCTTCTTTGTTCATGTTTCTTATTCTTAAATTGTAGATTCTTTTGTCATCTTCTAGCCTTTGTATTGTTACTTCCTGTTTCCTTGTTGTTTTTAAGAGATCTTTCCTTTCATGATCACACATTGCAAACTTGTCTTCAAGTTTTGATAGTCTATCCTTAGTTTCTTTTAAGGAGTTTTGCCAGCTTTCAATGGAGTTTTTAATTTCCTGGTAGTCTCTTTGAATCTGCTTCATGTATTCTAGATTTTCTTTATATTCTTTATCGAATATTTCTCTCCTTTTTTGTGTTCCTCCCTTCTTCCATCTGTATCTTCCTGAGAAATGCTTCCTAAGAGCATTTCTTTTATTGTTCTATTCATATCTTGTGTTACCTGATTTAATATTTCAGTTTTGAGCTCATCTACAAGGTCCCGTAGATATCTCTTAAGGTCCATTGAAGCCATGTCTGATGTTATGTGTTTGCTGCCCTCAGTCTCCCTCACTTTTCCATCTCCTGGATCAGTGCTCTCAGGGTTCTGGGCTGGGGGCCTCCTCTTGCCTCTCTCTCCCTGTCATGATCCTGGCCCCTTCCGTTTGCCATGGTTCCTCTGAAGCACACTGGCGGTGGACCTTCGCCCTCTCCTGCCTGCCCCTCCCCACTGGGCCAGCCAAACTTCAGGGGCCTTCACCCAGTTAGTGTGTGTTAGGCGCAGGGAATCAATTTGGGATGGCTCACTGGGTCCCAGCCAGGGGTGTGGCCCAGTCCAAGCAAATCCCACAAATCTGCTCTTGGGAGGGAGGAACCAACTGAAGTCACTGTTGCTCCCAGTTCAGGCTCCTCCTGCCCAATTCCAACATGTTGCCCATTTGGTCATGCCCTTCCCATGGGGGTGGGGGTCTCATTCCCAGCACTGACCGTGAATTAATAAAGGTCCCTTCACCAGCTCTGCTCTCTCTTGGCCTCACCAACCCCCGACTTCAGCACTGTTGTGGTTGCTGTGAGTGGTGGTGGGAACGAGTTTGGGTGGATCTGCCAGCCACCACAGATGCAAGCCAGTGCAAACTCAGGCCGGCACAAACTTGGCGGGTTTCAGTGACAACACTGTGTCCCGCAGCCTTCAGCTCTTCCAGTTGTAGTCCCGACGTGTTTGACAAGCTTTTTTATGTTTTAATTTCTTCCTTTGTTAAGAGGATCCATCTCCCTCTGTCTGGGTCTCTCCAGGATGTTTTATTCTGGCATATGAGTTGTTTCTCCTGGGAGGCTTTGTATTTTGTTGCTCATTGATTGGCCATTTTGATTTCTCCTATATTTTCATACTTAATCTCTCTTTTGTTTAATTTGAAGACTTCAGTAGCAGGATATAACAGAGTGAAGGAAATATTTTTCCTTCCTTGCAAAGCTAAAGTGGCAAGACCCATACCTCAATCATTATAAATAATGGTCTGATAATAAATTGTAAATTCATTTAAAAATAATCTTCTAATGGGGAGACAAGAGTGGAAAATTTTGGCATGCTCTCCCAAGTAATGGCTTATTACAACAATTACCAAATAAAAATGTTGCTGTACTTTTATTTGTTTGGCACGTGATTCAAGGACTGTCATATCAATGTACTAAAACCCACATCTAACATATTTCCTGTGGAATAGAATATGATATCACTCAGAAAATCCTGAACTCAATGCTTTTTTTACTTCAGATATAAATATAAAATCATTTTAATGTACAAACTCTTAGACAGACATCAGTGAATTATGGCACACCTCATGAAAATATCTGACTATGTAAAATGATTATTTTATCTTACAAAACAAAGAAGATTTTTTTTAAAGACTATGTTAATCTGAAACAAGAGTGCCTAGAGGTCACTAATTCAAAAATAATATCTCAAAACCATAGTGACTTATATGCTGGCTTTGGGTGAATGATTTTCATATTATCATTAGTGAATTCTTCATTTGAAATCCCACACAAGGGAGTTAGAGTACCTCTCTTATTTAATTTCTTCTAAAATATCTTTCCTTGTTTCAAACATGATTTTCAAATGTAGCATTCAAGGTTGCTACTATTTTGGAATAATACCAACAACAGACTAATGTGAATCCTAGATGGGATTTACCCAGTGGAGTAATTGGAAGCTGCAATGGTTATGCAAATAAATGTCCCTCAGAGTGAAGAAAGAGAGATTAATCCTGAAACTGCAGCTGTGCAAAGCTAGTGTCGGTAAATGGAGAAACAGACTAGATCAAGAAATGACAGTTAAGTAGAAATGACCAACAAAGATGACTGCATAGCATAAGGGTGTTCAGCAGAGATATTCAAATTCAAGGTGGGATGGGAAGTATAAATTTCAGTGTACAAAATAATATGAAGATAAAATGTATATTCACTTTCAAATAAAATACACTTTAATATATATCATGAATTCTCATTCCACTAAAATAGAAGTATGGTCAGTTACCTAGGCCAGAAGTATACTTCAAGTCCAGCATGTAGAAGTGCTATAGGGTGGCAGACTTCTTGCTAGCTTCACATTCACTGGTCTGTAGTATTTTACTTACTACCTCATTAATAGTTTTGAACCTTATAAAATGCTAATGTTTTGTTGTTTGTTACCATTCTAAGTATAGCCAAAAACACATGAAAGCTTATTTGATTCATTAGCAAGGCATAGCCTATGGATTTCTTTTTGCTAGTCCTTTTTGCATTTTCAGTGAAACAAACAGTGCAATTGTCCCTTCTGTTTTTAGAGCAGTAGCTGTAAAAGTAATTAATGGCTAAAGAAACTTCAGCATGTCCTGCACAGTCCCATTTTGTATGCAGCATGCGCTCTGGTCCCAGGCTGCCACCTCTGCATACTTGAAGACCTAGAGAGAGAATCTTGGTGAATAGTCACTAGGGGATTCTTTCTCCCAAACTTGGAGTCTTCTCAGCACTCTTACTCATTCTGACTACTCACGCCAATAAAGAAAAATTGTGTCAAGAGGTGTTTTCATACTATTTCCAGTGATGACTTTGGTATTTACATAAGAATTTTTTCTAATCTGTGGAAAACAGCAATTATAAACTTAGATTTTCTATGTGTCATTAGTAAAAAAGTAAGAGTTGTCACAAATTTTATAAAACAATGAGTGTTGGGACCAGAAGTGTAGTTTAGCAGCACAAATGCTTGCCTAGCAAGCACAAGGGCCCAAGTTTGATTCCTGGCACCCTCAAAACAAACAAACAAACAAACAAACAAACAAAGTAAAACAATGACTTTTTCCTCATTATTTTTCTCTTCCTTTGCAATCTTTACTTTCTTCTTTTTATCTCTCTTCCTCCCTTCCAAATATTCCTGTACCAGAAAACATCCCTGCAGTTAGACCATTTTAGATTGAATGAGAAAGCTTTCCCTACATGACACTGCCTGACCTATGGACTTCATATGGGGCTGTCCTCCAAACCTGGCAAGGATCTTACTACCTGTGACCTGGAGCATATTACTTGCCCTTCTGAGTTTTAAGTTTTCTGATCTATAAAATGCTTGATATAGCTCATGGCATTTTTGAGAAATTGCAATGTGATTGAGTTTGTATACCATGATAGGCTACACAAGCATATGTAATGGTGACTTTATTGATTTTGATAAAAACAAGACCCTCTAGACACAGTGATTATAGAGCAGAGTTGGTGGAGGATTGTTTTATTTCATCTCACTGACTCATCTAAAAACATGAAGGTGGAGGGTTGATGTGGCATATTTCCTAGTGGACCGCAGAAGATGCTTTTGCCAAACATGGAGGGTAGGGTGAACTTTGCACAGCAGCCCAGCCAGGCTGCATCTCTTGGAGAGGTTACTGACCTACACACCCTCAGGCTGTTTTCAGTTAGCCTCAATTTGAATGTTGCTCCTTCCAAATGCCCTGTAAAGTGCTGTGAGGTTGTTATGGCTGTGTCCCCACCCTTGGGAGAATGCCCAGGGGATGTGGACAGCCCCCAGGCTGTCCACAGGAAGCTGGAACAGAAAGTGCAGAGTCACTGTGTACCCAAGTACCAGCAGACAGATCTTTCTCCATCACATACATTTTTAGTGGGTTCTCTCACAAATATTCAATATTTGACATCTGAGAAACTTTTGTTAACTATTTATTCAGTACTATAAGAAGATAGAAGACTTTACCAATAAATTAGTTAAAATTGGTAAAAATTATGACTGTATTATCGACCCAAGGACTAAAATGATTCTGACTACGCCCAGGTAAATAGTTGAAAATAGTATTCAAGATACTAGTGAGATCATGTATAGGTTTAATTTTCCCTTTTTCTTACTCAGATTTAAGTATGGTAAGAACTAAAGAATTCTACAAAAATTATGAAAATGTATATGCTAAAATTATTAGTGACAGGATTAATTTCACAAGAAATATCTTAAGTTTTGTAATGCTCTTAAAACAGTGATTCTCAAACTTACTAACTTCAAAACTCTTTTAAATTCATAAATCATTCAAACTTTGGAAGGTTTCTTCCCTAGTATAAATTACTCAGTATTATGGCAGTGGTCTAATGTGGCAGAAGGCCAAAACAAAAATGACAGCTTATTTCCCTGATGACCACTTCCTCCTCTTTTCTCCTCCTTCCTCCTCAGCCCTGATCACAACTTCCTCTTTCCCTTTCTGCATATGAAGAAAATTCCAATCAGCTCCTTGTTCACCATCAACACCCGCCCCAAACTCTGCCTCTGGCCAGAGGTCATATAACCTTCCGCCCTGCTTGTCTCTAGCCAGAGGAGTTGTGCACTCCTCTCCATGTCCTCAATAAAGGCCTCTTTTTCTTTCTTTTTGCCTTTCTATTGCACCAGAAAACTCTAACAAACTTCAAAAGGGTTCTATTTATGTGAAATATGTGATATATTCACTGTATTAAAAACACAGGAAGTTGGAAAAATGCTATTTATTAATTTATTTAAAAGTGACAAAACTAAGCCTGTTACTTCTTAACATCAGAGCAATGCTATCCTATAGTTTCTGAATAACTCCTCTATATGTTTATGAAGGAATGAGAATGAGAAAGACAGAACCTCCTTGAAAATGTTTATTATAAAATATTTTAATCATCATAAAATTATCAGAGCAAATAAGGTACTACTGCTGTGGAAAATTTCTCAAGCCAAACTAAACTAAAAGGAAGACTTTAACCAAGGAGTTAAGAAGGCAGCACTTAATCTTTACACCAATGAACTGTTAGATTTCATGCCAATAAACTGTTGCAGGGATAATTCCTCCCAAGCAACTGCCCTGAATCAGGAAGGAGTTTAGTCTATACAGAATTAGAAGTGGGAGATACAAAGCAAGTGACCAAACGTTACATGGTCGGTTACATACAGTGAATCATGTATTGACAGACAGACTAGACTTGAAACAATAGAAACATTTCATAAACCAGGAGAGGAGCTCTTACAGAATGAGCACAGTGAAGGGCATTACTATAACATAGAAATGTTCCAGAGAGAGGGCCTGTACTGAATGAGCATGAATCAGCACAGGGTGCTTTAAGATATCAACAGTTACTCTGACTTAGCGCTCCTTTGTAGCAGGGCTGTGGACACTGTCTGGGTCAGCTGAATTTAGGCTTCTAATTGATCATGAAGTATCTGTAAGTTTACCATCTCATGAATGTGTTTCTGCATTATAACTGTGCCCCAACACTGTGATTTCTTACAGTAGGATTTTGTTATGGCTTGGCCTAGATGTCCCTTTAGATCCAGTTGTAGATGAGGGTGGAGGGGCACCTAGATGGCTCTCCTTGAAAGAAGAACATTTGGCCCTACCTCCATGTATTGATATGTACAGAGCTGACTAAGACAGTTCCTTATCCCCTCAAGTGGCCATAAGCAACAGTATGGATTTAGCCGAGGTGCTGATATGTAGTCATTGAATCAGTGCCACAGGTCAGTGATGTCCCTCCTGCAGCTCCCAAGTAAGATGTGTGAGCTAGGCTGAGTGATGCTATGCTGTCCGGCTGACAGTGAGCCTCCAAAAAATAGGCTATGATTTCTCAGGGCAGGGATTACACATCAAACACTGGCTACTTCCCCAATCTGTGGTATGCAGATTATTCTTTCTGTATCTCTCTTTTTCTCTCTGCCTATTGCAAAGACAAACTTCCTGCCACTCTCACAGTCACTCATCCCAAAACACTTCCCTTTTAATTAATGAATAAAACTCAGGTTTGGCCCTGGGTTGAGGCCTTTGTTCCAGTTAACCAACATTCTAGCTGGATGTAGGACCCCTTCTCCACAGTTACAAAAATGATTTAGTGTCTTTATTCTTGTCATATGTTGAACAAGAAGTGGTAGATTGGAATTAATTTATTAGAATTCTGATAACTTTCCCATAGGATTACAAATGTGAACTTTTCTGAATCACAAGAAGATCCAGAAGGGCTTTTCATAGATAGGGAGCATCAAAGATGGCTGGTTTAGGGGGTCTGATGTTGGGATTAAGGGTGTCCCTAGGTGTGGGCGGTGTCACCCAAAAGGCAGATAGCTTGGACAGAATGTAAAAGGACAGCTGCTTCATGGCTTTGCTGCTGCTGCTGCTTTCTGCCTTCTATGTGCCTTGCCATGAATTGCTTCTCCTCTGTGATACCCCTGTCCCATGCCACCCAGCCTTAGATCCAGCCATTCATGGACAGAAATTGCTACAAACTATGAGTTGAAATAAACCTTTTCTCCTTTAATTTGTGGGTATTGGGTACTTTCAGCATTGGGAAAAGTAACTAAGACAAGTTTTAACAGTTACTTTCATTGATTTGAAGAAGTGTATTTGCCTTGATAAAGATTGTGCACAGTGAGTTTGAAGCCTCATTCTGCCACATACAAGTACATTGGTTGGAAAAGATATTTAAGATATCTCAGACCTTGGAAAAGATATTTAAGATTCTGAGTATCAGTATTCTTGTATGTAAAATTTTTAAAAAAGTATACTTACTGCTTGGAGATGTGATTAACAACTAACTTAATACATATGTATTAACCAGGATTCTCCAAAACAAAATAGTAGGATGGATGAATGTATGTATGTATGTATGTATGTATGTATGTATGTATGGATTAATGGATGGATGGATGGATGGGTGGATGGATGGATGGATGGATGGATGGGAATATAGATATAAACATACATCATTTTTTAAGGACTTGACCCAAGTGATTTGGAAACTGGCAAATATAAAAT
Organism: Hydrochoerus hydrochaeris; assembly: GCA_004027455.1. Lineage (NCBI taxonomy): Eukaryota > Metazoa > Chordata > Mammalia > Rodentia > Hydrochaeridae > Hydrochoerus > Hydrochoerus hydrochaeris. The sequence goes on from PVLA01000629.1 coordinate 206,763, forward strand.
CTTTTGGATGAATCAACAGGCTCAAAACCTAAACAATTACAGTTTAAGATCAATGGCCATTAGCTGGCTGAATTCTCTTCTACTACAGGGAAATTCAATTTTTAGTTCTACTCAAACCTTCGACGTATTGGGTGAGGTCAATTCACATTGTGGAGGGCCATCAGCTTAGAAGTTCACTGAGTTAAATGTCAAACTCCCCAAAGATACCTTCATTGAAAATCAAGAGCAATGTTTGACATATCTGGACACCATGACCTACCCAAATTGACATGTAAAATTAACCATACAAAATATACCATACAGTGTGTAGCGTACACAAACTCTCAACAAATGTTAGTTGTTATGAGTTGCTAGTGTTGTACTGAATGTGTTTTTGTTTGTAGATTTGTTGCATGAAAAATCAAGTAATTCATAAAGTCAATTTTCTTTGTTAACCCACAAAACCCACATGAGTACATATATTCTCATGTTTCTGTATTCTCATATGTATATTTAAACATGCATTTTTAAAAGTTAAAGGAAGAGTAATTAAGGCTAACCTGATTTTTCATACATAATAGTAATTTTATACTTTGTGTCAATGTATAATTTAGACAAAGCAATTAAAAAATATAACCCAGAAATGATTCTAGTGCAAAAAGGAAGCTGATATAATAAAAATTGACATCATAAACCAAAGTAGAAATTGAGTCAACTATTCAATACAGTATTTAAAAAGTTGTTGAGATTAGTTTTTAAAAGTCATTTGAGGGCCAGGGCTTTATCTCAGTGGTGTAAGTGCCTGCCTGGCAAGTGCAAAGTCATGAATTGGATTCCCAGTATCAAAAAAAAAAAAAAAAAAAAAAAGTCACTTGAACTCAAAATGTACAAGACAATTTTCTTTGTATCATGATTTTAGTTGACCTATATCTGTAGTGTTTTTTTATGTAAATTGTATCTATTCTACAAAGAGCACTATTTGAACTACACTTCTGAGTAGTAGGTCTACAACACACTGTATAATAAATCATGCTTCAATCACATTGGCTACTGTGTATCACCTAAGTGTCTGTAAAGAAAAGTGGAAAAAAATTTAAAAGTATGTTTCTGTATGTAAATATGGACATACATATGTCTATCTGTAGAAAGATAGGAATGTATAGATGTATACCTATGTCTGTATCTGTCCAACATTTTTCAGAAATATAATTTGATTTATCATAAAAGTCACTTTATATCACTATCCTGTTCTAACTGCCAAATGCATTCCACTTAGATTTGAGTAAAATGCTGAAATACACAAAAGATAATTTATAGGTAGATATTTAACTTTTCTTTGGGTAGAACTTCTTAGCTTAAAAATTGTTTAAAATTTTATAAAATATCAGTACACTGATTATGTTAAATTACCAATTTCAACTAACTGAGAAAGAATATTCACATAAATATACAGTGGTTAGTATATTTAAGATATCATAAGCCTGTTAAAAATTGACAAGCCCAAACTCCACTGGAAAAGAAAGACAATGCTAACGTATTGTTAGGTACCACACTTCCTACTGTCCTCTGTTAGTTTTCTTCCTTAGAGATGATTAAAGGACAGGTTGCTTATTATAATGGAGATTGATGCAGGAGTCCTGGAAATATAAAGGAAAAATCAGCCCTTGATCTTGTACAGTCTCCTGGATCCCACAAACACTTGAACTGTGACAGCCACTTGAACTAAGTTAGAAAATTGGCTTTTATTCAACTTAGAAAGAAAATCTCAAAGGCTGGAGTACAGCTCAATGTCAGAGTGTTTGCCTTGTACACACAAATCTAGATCTCTATAAACACAAAAACAAAAGAAAGAGAGGAAGGGTACAGGAAGAAAGGGAACAAGAAGGAAGGGAGGGAAAGGAAAGAAAAAACTCTTTGTTTATGCTTCATGTGTGCTTCATTAAACCTGATCTCAAATAAATTGTTTGGTAACATTGATTGAGGAGTTGATTTTAGAAAACATAATTTGGAGCAGATTTTTAGCATCAAATATAAAGTCTACTTCCTAGACTTTTATTGTTTTAACTGGTATGAAATGCCTTAAATTTCAGGCCTAACCCTATTTTCTGCTTTGTAAAAATTGTCTTTACCAAGAAACTAAGCAACCAGCTCGCCACCCTGGTAAGCGGCTGTGGCCTGGCAAGCCATGGCCACCCCAGGGCAAGAACCATCAGTGTCTCCTGAGATCCACGCCATGTTGGAACTTAGGGCACTAGGAAACTAAGCAACCAGCTCGCTGCCCTGGTAAGCAGCTGTGAGCCTAGGGGTGCAAGAGCTGAGATTCAAACATCCATCCCTCCTCCCCACCACCCACCTCCAGTTAGCAAGTGGGAACAAAGATCTGAGCGTCTCTTGCAAGGTTGACTATATGCAATATAGCAAATAAGGGGAGTTTCCTTCTACCATCTCTTTGAAGGCAAATATTTTTATCACTGTTTTGCTTTATTCTGATTAATGGTATTGCTCTATTCAATATTTTGTTTTGTTAAGTTCTATAATGTTCTGCATTTCCTTTGATTCTGATATACCTGATTGAAAGAACAACTATTGTGAAGAAAATGAGATATACTATAGTACCCATTACTGTTACCCTGGTAACCTGCTGGGAAGTTCTGTACCAATTTCACTACACTGTCTCAATTGGCTTTGTCCTGTCTTGTTCTGTGGTATTTTACTACTTTAAAAAAAAATTATCTTTCCCAACTATAGTCCTTTACAGGTCTATGTTCCTATGACAAGTGAGTATTCCCCATCGATGTCATGCCTCATGTCTTAATACCATGTATAAGAACAATTACCATGAAGGATTAATTGCTGCTTTTTAAAAGGTGCTTAGAAAGAGAGTCTCGTTTTTGACACCCTTCTCCCCATTTCTACAGGAACATTGTGCAGGTTCGTTCTTAGCTCCTGCCATCCCAGATCAGAATAAAAGGTTGGGTTTGACTCATAGAGATTAGAATAGGCTAGTGGGGAAAAGAGCCAAACCCTTATCCTGACATCAGAGCCTGTTGTGCGGTTGGCCAGAAGCCAGAAAATTAGGGATCTACTCCTGCTCCAGTTTTGAGGGCTGGTAGTAGGACCAGCTCTGCTAGACACCATGTGTGGCTTATATGCCTGAACCTTCAGTACTCCTAATACAGTAAGGTCTTTATATCATTTATGTGTCCTTGAGCTTGAATTTTTGCTACTTCAATTATATTTATCTCTCTGAATCTCAATATTTGCATTTATAAACTAGAGACACCACTCACATCACATCATGAAAGTGAAGACTAAATACAATAATATATGTAGCACTGTATTACATACATATGCCTTGTGCTTGGCATAGAACAGACTCAACAAATGAACTCCTCTTCCTTTCCCCTTGTAGATATCTCATTGTCTTATTTCCTGACAAAGCCACTTTTGATTAATTTTCAGAAAGGAAAAGATTATAGAAATTCAACTCCTGTGTCATTGACTAATGAGACATAATAAATCTTCTTTTGCAAGCATATTGGCATTTTCAATAAGGAAAAATGAGAGATCATGCTATGGTAATAATACTTAAGGCAGTGAGAAGGAGTCAATAGAGATGGTGTTTGGAGATTCAGGATTAACTATGTAGGAATTCTTATTTTATACTATTTTTAAATCAGCCTTTTAAGGGCTAAGGATTTAGCTCAGTGGCATAAGTGCCCACCTGGTAAGTGCAAGGTTGTGAGTTTGATCCCCAGTACCAAAAAAAAAAAAAAGAAAGAAAAAAAAATCAGTTAATCTTTCAGTATATGCCTTTGAAAACTGAAATTTCCCATATTTTAAAACAGATGGCATATAAAGATCACTGTTTGTTAGTGTAGCTTAGCTTTTTAGATTTCTTTTTAGAAGACTAATTTCAATCTATATGTGTGGAGATTTATAGCATTCAGTTCATGTATCCTGGATATTTAAGTAGTAATGGGAAAAAGGAAGATAGGAAATAAAACCTTTACATAATTCAGCTAGTACACAGGATGGCAAGGATAAGATAAAATGACTGGAATAAATAAGTCTTTTTACATGAAATAATTAAAGATGTTAATGTGTTATGGCATTTTAATTTATTGCTATTTATTTTGAATACTTTTCTATTCAAGGGTACATTCAAAATACTCTTAATTATCATTATGATCTGGCTCTTATTTTGAGTTCCCATAGAAAGTCATGCATTTTCTTCCTGTTGAACTATTGCTCTACAAATCATAGTATTTCGCTAGGATTTCACTGTTTAAAGTTCCATTGCCGTATTTGTGGTGAACTCTATTGTGTATGGTAATAGATGACAACAACAATGCACAGAGCCTAAAAGCTGTAATGACTAGTAATTCTGTGGTCAGTAAAAGGAAACTGTATAACATTAGTTGCCAATTTGCTGCTAAGGGAGAAGTCTTCACATTTCTCCAGCTCACCCCTTTCCCCTATCACTCACCACTAATAGTAGGTTTTGTAAATAGGTTGGGGGTAAGTGGACCCTGGAGTGCTATTCCCTGAACCCCAAAACCATGCCCAGCCAGCCCTTCCGCTTGGTTACTTCAACTCAGTGGTAGGCAAGTGTTGGTGTATTTAACTCCCACACAACTGTACTTTGTTTTATCAGAAATTGTGTCTATACAATCAGTCTCAGTAGTTTCACTGTTACTTTATCTATGTAAAACACCCTTTAAAAGAGTAATTTAACCTGAGATACAGGTCATCTTGGACTTTTCCATCATAGGCATTCTATTGATGGTGATTTATATTCAGGAAGGGGGTGTTGGGGGAGGGGTGGGTTTGTTTTGCTTTTTGAGCATTAACTATTTAAATAAAAAGCAAAGGAAACCACGGTTACTATTTCTATATCCCTTTGAGTTTGACATCTGGTTCTCTTTCACAAATAATTGGCTTTCAAGTCAAATCTCCCATAATCTTCACTGTGGAGGAAGCTGCTCCTCTAACGCAAGTAGGCCCCTGCCATTGGCCAGGGCTAGCCTCCAGCTCGCCCTGACCCTGTGTCTGGCTTGTGTTGCCTATGATTATGGCTCTTGCTGGAAGCTCAGTAGCCCATGGGACTATGGCAGAAAAGGAATTTTGAATTAGAGGAGGAAATGATGCTTTAAAAAGGCAAGAGTTTTCCTGATGTCTTATTTTTTTCACTCTAGTTATTTTCATATAGTGTGTTCTTCTTTTCAGTCAAGTAAGGTAAGTTGCACTTCTTAAGGAACTTGATTTAGTTTTATAGTATGTCTGGGTGAAATAATCTAAGATGACACTACTGAAAAACTATTACAAGTGTGCAGTTTTACTCACAGAACATGTGACAGAATAGATACTGAAGATGTTTATTTAAAATTTCTTTGAGTATAAAGAATGATACATCTGTTGTTAAAATTTATCAAATATATATTATGATTTTTGTCATATTAATTGGTCATTTAAATTCATTTTATGTGTTCTTTAAGGCAATGGTCTCTTTATGCATTTGCTTGAGTACTTGAAAGCCTCCAGATACCTGTTAAAAATTAATAATGGTAAAATAATCATGTCTGTGATTGTAGCACTGCTAGATTTTAAAAATTGCTAATAACTTATTGGATATAATGAAGTTAATTGTTGAACTTAATATTTCCAGTAATAAAAATCCTTTAAAGCAAAATTATCTCATATTTCTCAAAGTTAAATCTTTATTACCTTTCTTCTCTGCAAACTTGAAGTTTTATCAGCAGGCATTCACTTCCTTGTATGTTTCCTACCCTACCAGGCTTGGGCCAGTCAGACGCACATACCTGAGATGAACCCCAGCTCTTGGCAGCTAGGAGATTGTTCAGGAATGCAGACTTATAAGTAAGCAATTGAAGCAGGCCCCAGTGCCCAGTGAGGCATGTGGCTTTCACACAGGTGGCAGGTGAGATATTTTTCCATCACATTTTTCTCCCTCTGCCCTAGATATCTGCTCCCAAAATAGATAATATGAGTTTATTTTTGGATACTCAGCATATACTTATTTCCCTTTTCTTTCTAGCTATTTCAATGGAAATGAGCAGAGACTCTACAATAACTGAAGAAATTATAACTGTTAATTACAATATGTCACTAATTGTGTGGTTTTTTTAATACAATTCCTATTTGGGCTCCTACTGACTTTGGAGTTTGTGTTTCTTCTGTCCCCTTTCTTTCCCTTAGCTTTTGTGTTGACTATTTTCTCCTTCCATTATCTTTTTTTTTTCTTTCTGAGATTTCAGAGGTGCTTTTCAGAGTATGGTCTTTACCAAGTTTTTTGCATCTGAATCACTTGCATACTTGCTTCCAATGTTCCAGGTCCCTACTGCACCTCCACTGCCAATAGAGCCAGATTCTCTAGATGTAGGAACTTCTGGAAAAAATACCCCTTTCCTTCCCAAGGCATTCTTATGCATGTGAAAATTTAAAAACTATTGAGAGTAAAATCCTTTCGCATCACCTACAACACAATTATTCCTGTAATTAGACCTTTTTTCTCCCTGTACTTTTTCCTTTCTTGTGTATCAATTCCTCCATTTTCAAAAGAAATTATGAGTCAGTGCAAACCAGTGTTGCTTGATTCTGCCTGTCAAATCTATAACCAGCCAACAGTCAGCCAGCCAATATTAAGAATATTGAGAATCATCTAATGGAAAAATCCTCACCTATGCAATAGCCATAAATCTTGGTCACTTTTTTAGTCTTTTAACACAGTCTGAGAGAAGACAAGTTAGGCCATCCCTTAGCATCATGATTGTCAAAATTGTGTTATAAGATAAAGTGGACATACCTGAAACAACAAAAATAATCTGAATTTTTTACTTTTAAGTTTCTTATTTCTATATCTGTTTCCAAAAGTTCCAGGTCTCACAAATACTGTAGACTCTATTCTCAGTCTCTTTCATAGGAAACTTCCTGGCACTCCCTTTAGATTAGAGTTCTGCCTATAATGTTTTCCTAGAAAATAGTAAATACTTAAATATGTTCTCATTGTTATTTTCATTTATAGCATTGCTATTTGCACAAAGGCAAATAGCATCTATGCATCTATGCATTCTGTAGGCTCTAAATATTAATTATCATTCTTAATATTTTCCCAGACTACACTGAACTGACATCTTGGGTAACAAAGCATATCACAGATGTCACTCAAAATCTATTTAATTGATTTACCAACATGCTGGTAGATGATTAAAGGGAATTTTGGAGTTTATATCATGCTAATATATACATTGTTATTAAGTGTCCAAATAATTAGCAAAATTGTTGTCAACTTAGTGCTCTCTGCTCTGGCATACCTTCAATTTAGAAGACTGTGTTCTATCTTAGTATATGATCACTTTATAAAAAAATAGTATATTTTTAAAAGTTGGTTATTTGGGGCCAGGGATTTAGCTCAGTGACATAAGTGCTTGTTTGGCAAGTACAAGGTCTTGAGTTCAATCTCGGGTACCAAAAAAAAAAAAAAAAAAAAAAAGTTGGTTATTTGGGATCTCTGACATTAAGTAGAAAAAGAACAAATTGCTTTGATTCTTGGCAATTTATGTTCACCCACCCTCTGACTTTTTTCCAGCTTGACCTATATAAATACTTAGCCCATAGAAGTCTTGGTGAAAGTGATTTCTCTTTTGAGAAGCTTTCCTTGGTCCCCACCCCAAATCTGGATTTGGCAAAGCTCCCATGGCTCCCATAGTACCTTGCCTTTACCCTGCTGTGGAATATATTCATCCTGATATGTCTGCCACCACTGGTAGACTATGAACCTGAGCTATTTCAAATTGAAGCTGCAGCACCAAGCCAAGAAATGGCCTGGAACATATTGGTAGATTGATTAGTAAATTAATACAAACTACACGTGCAAAAGCAAACTGTGGCTACTTTAACAACATTCAAGACACCTAGAACCCTCTTCATTTTACTTGTTCCCTGTTCTATTTGGCTCCTGCTCTTTGATGCTGGCTCCAATTTTTAGCAACCATTCTGCTCCATGAATTTATCAACAAATTTCAGTTTTTCTGCTTTCATACTCTAAAGATCTCAGGAGACTCTAGCTCGAGTTCAATATTAGATATTCTCAGTCTTTAGGAGAATCCCTGACCTTGTTCCAGGCTCTTAGCACAAACCCTGAGGCCTCCTTCAGAGAATGGACCAAACACTGTGTGTCCTTGGAGTGTTTTCAGTCTGGCATTCTAACCTCTTTGAAAACATGAAAACACATTTTTTCTTTGGTTCACTTTATCTGAATGTCTTGGATAGTTCCATAAATGGATTTGTTGATAATAACTATGAACATGTTTTCTTTTAAGTTATCTGCCAGATGAGTAGTATTTGGTGGCTTTAGAAAGAAAGGTTTTTGTATACTAATGGGGGATGTGTGTTAAAATCTGCAGGTTAAATGCAGAGGTTGACTTTCAGTGACCTAACTGAGGCAACATACATTTCTGACCAGGACATACATTTTAAAAGGTTTCCTATTTGATTAGGTCATGTAAATGGTTTTATCAGCAGCTGATACCTTCTGGAAAGACACTGCTCATACGTCCATATTGTCAATCCAAATCCAAAAAAAGTTTCTGGCTTTTTAAAAGATACACATCTATATCTCACACTTGTTAGGTGACTGGGGCACAAGGGACAAATTTGTCACTGGGCTGGGCAGTAAACATATTTGGTATTTATCCAAAGTAAAAATATTTTTGAAAGGGATCACTCCTTGCCATGTTATTCTTTGCTTTTGCACAAATTGGCTTTAATTACTATACTCTGTTGGCATCCAGATAAGCTGCCAATGAGGAGAACCTACTCCTGAGTGGACAGCTTGGCAGAAAAGCCAGGACATGAGTGCCATTGATCTGAAAGTAGGAACAGAAGAATTCAATGACAATAAAGCTACTTCTACCCAAGGAGACTGATCTGAGTGCAGTGACCAAGCATTCATGGACATCACCTGAAAGTACAGTGGTATTTACTTGATTTTTACTGTGTGTGTTTTTCTCTGTGTGTGTATGTGCACATGTGTGTGTGTAACAAATGAATAAATAAGAAGTTTAATTTATGTTTAACCACTGAGCAGGATATACAACTTATCCCCGATGCAGACTTGGAAAATAGTTTCTCAATCTAGCCCTCAGAAGCCTCACCTGTTCAAGTTCTTCAAGTTTGACCAACAGTTCCAGGCAATGACCCCCAAAGTCTCCCCATCTTCTCCATTAGCCACTTCATGACCAGTTTTATGGTGCTGTTTACTACAATCCATACCTTTAGGTAGTCAGTAGAGAAACTTGTAGCAGAACCCCTTGACTTAAAACTAAGGAACAACACTTTATTTGTCTTGTCCTTGAAAAGCTACCCAACATAACATAGTTAAGGCGCTGCTATGTGGGAAATCTAGTGCTAAGCTGGTCGAAGCTACTTATTCTTAGCAAGATAAAAGGCCATGGCGTGAAACTGGGTGGCCATGCTTTCAGCAGGCAGAGAAGCTTCTCAGTGTATTATCCTTACCATACAGTTGGTGGAGATTTGTCTGGCACTGCTTGTGTTCAGAAGGAAAAACCAGGCTCTAAAGCAGGTGAACATTAAGCCTAGGAGGCAATTTTGCTCAAGATAGTACTCAAGAATAAGGAACTGGAGAAATATACCTGTGAATCCTGCTTCATTCTTGAAGTAAATTTCCTCCTCACATAACAAGGACTAAACCATTGACACAGTACAGTCTATTGGCAAGCATAACCTTTCTGCCCAGTGTGGTACAGGATTCTTCAATGGAGAACAATGGAGAGGAAGGAAGAACAATCAGCAGCCATAACGTCTCATAGGAGGCAGCAGCAGCTAGGTCATGGAATAGCATGGGCCTTGCAGATGAAGCACTGCCTGTGTTGTGCACAGCAAGTACTTGAGGGGAACTAAAAATTAGGCAATGGGGTGTGTATCAGAATAGCCACATAAGCTAAGAAGGCTTATTCAAGGGGGGAACTAATGCTTTACCAGTAGCATCGAGCAGAAGTCAATGCATAGGGCCTGGCTCCTCAGTACTTAGGAAGCTGCAGCAGGAGGATCAGTGTGAGTTCGAGGCTAGCCTAGGCTACAAAGTATGTTCAAGGCCAGCCTGATCTGCATAGCAAGACCTTGCTTCAAAAAGACAAACAAATAAACACACGAAAGTCAATGCTGAGATGCCAGAACAGAATGTAACGAACCCTGAGCAACATTTCTATGTGATTTATCAGAGACACTGTGTAGAGATTTGTCAGGAGACTTGTGAGAGATCTGAGAGTGAAAAAGAGTTCTTTGCTATGGTGAGTGTAGATTTTGAAAACTAGCTTTATCTTTTCAGCAGCAGCCAGTAATGAATTTAGGTAGTATTTGTGAACCAGGCCATATGTTGAAAAAAATGCCTGTTAAAAGCTGAATGCTTGATGTAATATAGTTTTGTAAAGCAAGTACACAGTAGATGTTTATTTTACAACATGAGTTTTATAAAGAAAATATGCAGTGTATGTTTAAAGACTTATTTCTGCAACTAGCACTTCCATGCTTTTTTCCTCCATTTTGCCATATCTGACAGTGTAAACTTCAAAAAGAAATAGATATATTTTGGTGTGTGTATAACTCTCTGAACTTTCTAGAGCTCGGGTCCACAGCTCCAGGCCATGAAGTTGTACCAATCTGTGGCCTGTTAAAAATGAGGCCACATAGCAAGAAGCAAGCAAAGCTTCATCTGTATGTACAAGTCACTCCCCATCACCTGAGTTACTGCCTGAGCTGTGCTCCCTGTCAGAACAACAGTGACAGCTGACCCTCAGTGGCGTGAAAGCCATACTGTGAACTGTGCATGCGATGGGGCTAGGTTGTGCAGTCCTTGGAGATTCTAATGCCTGATGATCTCAGGTGGAGCTGAGGTGGTGATGTTAATGCTAGGAAGCAACCACAAACTCAGATTAATGTTAGTAGAGAAGTTTGATTGCACAGGAGCCATAATAAATTAATTACTTGAAGGCATATCAAAAACCCTCTCAGTGAGTAGCAAGGGACAATTAAGTTGCATCTGGTGGCAGAATTTACAGTGCAAGTGAATTCCTGTACTTAGACTGTACAGTTGCCTCTAGCAGCAGGTTTTAATTCAAGATCTGACACTCATTTTATTCTGCCTATGGCCTAAACATTATTTTACTTACTATCATCAGAACCTCCTTACTGCACTGTATGGTTGTCCCATTCACAGATTCAATAAACCCACAAGCTAACCCTTCTCAAAATGAGAAAAAAACAAACATCCCTGGAGAGTTTCTTTGAAGAGAAGGAAAGACCCAATGATGAGAGAGCAGAAGACTGTAAAGCTGCCAACAAAATGAAAGTTGGCTTTAAAAGAAAATACCAAGAGTCCTACGTTAATTATTGGTTCATTGCAATAGGTGATTCACATTTTCCAAGCCTGCTTTGTATAATATATGGCAACCCACTATCCAAGGAAGCTATGAAACTTCCAAAACTGCCTTGCCACATGGAGAGCAAACACACTGCATTAAAGCAAACTTTTGGAATTTTTCAAAAAAAAATAAAGTAAACACAAAGAACAGAAGCAATTATTGAAGGCCACCACTTCATCAAAATGTATCTGCACTGAAAGCATCCTTCTTAGTGTTAATCACATCGCTAAAGCTAAGATGCCTTTACTCAAGAGTTGATCCTCTCAGTTTCTAAGGACATTTGTTGTGAACTTTTCTGGGAGGTTTTAATTCAAAATGTGACATGTGATCCTCATTGGGCTAGTACCATAACTGGATGAACTGATAAAATAGAAGAGGATACTGGGGCACAGTTGTTAGATGGTATTAATGAGTCATGTGGTATACAATCCAAGTTAATGAGTCTAATGATGGCAAGGCAACAATGCTCATTTTTGTGTGATACATTTTTCAGGAGGATGTGCATGAAGATATGTTATGTGTACCTTTGTTACCCAACCATACCACAGCTTCAGAACTATTCAAGTCTCTGAATGATTACATATCAGGAAAGCTGAAATGGTCACATTCATGTTGGTATATGCATGGACATAAGCTGCCAAGACTGGACAGCTTTCTGGTTTCATTATTCTGATAAGAGACATTGCTTTTAAGTGGGAGATTATGTGCTGTGTCATCTGTAGAGAAATACTGGCTAGCTGAAAAAAACATCACCTGAATTTAGCATTTTGGAGGTTGTGATTAGATTTATCAACCATATTACAGTACATGCCCCTAACTTTCTATGCAACTCTTTGAGGACATAGATGCACACACCACCTCTTATACTGAAAAGTGAGATGACTTTCAAAAGGTGTATCACTAACCAGAGTTTTTGAGTTACAAGAACCACACCAGAAATTTCTTATAGAAAAAGTCACACAGGAAGCACATTTGAGTGACACAGAATGAATCACCAAACACACTTATGATATGTTCAACCTGTTCAACAAACAATCTATTACTTCAAAGGAAAATGACAATTATAATGAATTTTACAGATAAAGGGACCACATTCAAAGTCAAACTGTAGTTCTGAGAGCAGTAAATGAATATGGTAATACTTCAGTTCATGATCACTTCCATTTACAAACAGTTCATTTCACAAATAGAAGCATTAGGTCAAATTTTGCTTCCATGCATGATCTCTGCATGATGGTCAACACAACCATGGCCATCTTTCCCGGGATCATGGAATAAATCAAGTTCATGAACCAAGGTCCCACTGTGATAGGATTTTTTGACATATTTTAATCATTAGCAGACATTTAGGACCATCTTTCTTCCAGCTGGTATATGACCATCTGCCTCAGATTTCAAATGAGTTAGAGCATTACTTTCCAACCACAAAAGATCCCAAATTGGGAAGGAATGAATCCATGACCCATTTGTGAATAAGCCAGATGAATTGACTGTGCTAGAAGAAGATCAGCTGCTTAAAATCACAAGTGACAGTGGCCTTAAAAATATGTTTGAGACAACTTCAAATCTTCATACACATTCTGGGTTAAAGTCAAGGTGTAATGTTCTGAGACTGCATTAAAGCACTGTATAGCCTGCTTCTAATTCCAACACCTTGTGTTCATGATGCAGAGTTTTCATAGTCACAGCAAGCAAAATGTTTACACAGTAGCCTAGACAAAGAAATCCACGTTGGGTATGGTGTCTCCCATCATCCTCGGATCAGACTGTCAAAGCGCCCATTGATTCTGCATTATAGTGAGTTGTATAATTACTTCACTATGTATTACAATGTAATAGTAATGAAAAAGAAGTACATAATAAATGTAATGTGGTTAAATCATCCCAACCATTCCAGTTTGTGGAGAAATTGCCTTTTTCAAAACTAATCCCTGGTACCATGAAGGTTGGGGACTGCTTCTCTTTGTCTTTCTCATTCTCATTCTCTGTCTCTGTCTGTCTGTCTGTCTCTGTCACACACACACACACACACACACACACACCACTACTAGCAGAATTGTTCTGTACCAATTTGATGGTTTTTTTCTTCTTAGAAATTGGGTGTTTTTAATCTGTTATCAGCCTTCTGGGAAGTATGGTCACCTGTCAAAGATAACATTATTACCGAAGTGTCTTCTGCATTGCTGAAAGACCCTAGAGAAAACTTTATTTTATAACTGATAAAAGATTAGAATGAGTTCTTAAATTCTTTTTTGGAGGTACAAATGAAAGCAGAACATAGTCACTAATCACATTTTTCTAGTTACAAATATTAACATTAATACTAATGTGTAGTGAAAATAAATATCAAAGGAATATGTGGTTTTTACATAAGTGCTGTTTCTGTTACTATTTTAATGTTAAGTGGGTATGCAGAAATATGTGTGAAAATAAAATGCTATTTCTACTGTTAGTAACCATACTTAGCATTATCAGTACTTTTTCTAGAAATCTTTTAAAGGATTCTGATATTTTCTTTCTCTCGCTCTTTACCTTCCTCCAGGACACAATTTTCTTTTGCATATGATCTTTTTTCCTGTATTCTAACCCCACTTTCTGCACTGTCAAAAAATACTAACCAATTAGAGTGTGAGGAAGACCTTTTCCAAAAGCTGCAAAATGTAAACTTTGGAAAGTATCAGCAACCACACTTCTTACCATATATGAGAGACTGTTCTACACTCAGGAAGCCTGAGATTGTCACACCAAGAAAAGTACAAACAGGACATGGAAAGAGAATATTGTCAATGTTTGACTCCTCAGATTACATGGGTCAGTAAATATCCACTTGTCCTAAGCTGGTATTGTTTGGATTGTTGGTTATTTAAACCAATCATTCTTTTTATTTAAGATCTGGAAAAATCATATGTATGCATATGGGAAAAATATTGGAGCAGATTATTTCAAGAACCAATCGTTAGAACTATTAATCCATAGCCAGACCTATTATGGCATGATATACAGCCAGTGTATTTACCATTGGCCACAACTCACATATGATGGCTTTAAAATATGCTGCAAATTCTTTGATATTCACTTTCCTCTCTTCATAAGGTGAGATCGAATCCCCAATCCTTTTGAATAAAGATTTAACTTAGTGATTTGTTTTAACAAATAAAATATGGAGAAGTAATGTTATTTGACTTCCAAGACTAAGTCAAAAAAAGAATTTTCATGTGGATTTCTCTCTCATGGATAAATTGCTCTGGAAGAAGTCAACCACCAGGGCATGCAGATACCCAAAGATACCTGGAGAAGGCCATATGGAGAGAAAATGAAGCATCCTGCTGACAACCTGCACCAACTTGACACCATGTACAAGAACCATGTTGAAAGTGGATCCTCCAATCCCAGTTAAATCTTCCAATGAGTGAAGCTCTGAAAACATCTTGAATGCAACCTGATGGGAAATTTCAAGATAAGTCATTCCTGAATTCTTGACCAACAGAGATAATAAAATGTTTATTTGTTTAAGTCATTACATGTATGGAAAACATGTTACAGAATAGGAGATAACTATGTCCAAGATTAAAAGAAATCATTATAAAGAGGTAAATTAATCAGTTTCAGCAGTAGTGACAGAAAGACAGCCTAAAAATAAGCAACGCAGAAACAGCGGCTCATGATTTGGTCTTTTGGAACTAAGTTTCCAGTTGGAGAACAGTGACCAAAGAAAAAGAAGGAATAGAACTATTTAGTATTTTAAAAGGGAGTTAGATTGATGTAGTGGTCAAAATGCAGACTTATGATATCAAACAACTCAGATTCAAATTTTAGCTCAATTAGTTTCTGTTTGAATTTCTTGAATTTTTTTTTTTTAATCGGTACCGGGGATCGAACTCACAACCGCGTGCTTGCAAGGCAGGCGCTTATGCCTGCTGAGCTAAATCACCAGCCCTCTTGAAATATTTTTAAGGTTTTAATTTTTTAACTCTTTTTGGCTTATTTCTTCTTTTTATTTTTAAAAGTAAAACAGAATAAAGGATAGAAATGATACAGAACAAGATAGATGACTATACTAATAATTTCTGTTAGTACATCAAAGGGAACAGTTTGTGCTGTCATTTTTTGATTGTTTGATCTTTTTTTATGCCTAGATCTTGTAATTTATGCAATATATTAACTGGTATTAATTTCATACTATTTTTTAAAAAATTCTGCATCATTTAAGATTTTATTTTCAGGGATATTTAGGATTATAAAAATGTGACAAAAATCACCAAAAGAATTACCATTTACTCTTCATTCACCTATGTTTCCCTGGTAACATTTTGCATAAGAAAAAACACATAGTGGTTCTAATACAAGGTTATGAAAAATTGTTCCCATAAATGACAAGAACCTTAATCTCTGTTCATTAAACATATATTCACATCACCTTCTCTTATTCCTACTTTTTTGTTTCTTTGGTCTTACTTTTTCTAGGTCACTTGTGTTGTCCTTTCACTCTACTGTGCCAAACTGTCTTTTCCCAAAGGACATCTTCTTTTTTAAAAAGATACAGTTGAAGCTAAGAAGCCAGTGCGAAATTTCTCAATTTTAGTTTCTCAAAATTTTACCAAGCAATATTTCCAAAATGAGCACACCTCCTTCCCCATGCCAACACCAAGAAAATTTGAGAAACTGAGTATAAGTTTCTCATAAAAAATAATTCAAGTTATATCTGTCTTTCAAAGAAAACTTTGTTTTGGTGAAATGAATGATTTTGTGTTCAAACTTGGAGTTAAAAATTCATAGTGAAAGAAAAAAAAAAAGGATAAGTCAGACTCACATATATTCCCATCACCTCAACTTGGAGGGGAGACAGAGCTTTAATGATTGTATCTTCTTTATCTAATACACTGACTGTGCCTGGCACATAAAAGATATGCTGATTGACTTCAGCGTGAAACAGAAGTCCCTGCTATGTATCCACTTTTAAGTAATTAATCCAGAAGTTGAATATATACTGCCTACAACATCAAGATAAAAAGATAAATGTTCATTATAAAAGATCATTTTGAATGCTCAGATATAAAGTCAATTGTCAATAACTGAACAGATCTTTCTACTAGTATCCTGGAGGAGCATTTCCTGGCCCCAACTAGCCACCCATAATGCCTACCTTCAGTGCCATGGGCTTCTTATCTGAGTTCTCTAAAGATGATCTACCCTTCAGTAGCTCACAATCGCATCTAGCTGAAAGTGGAACTGGTCCAGCTCCCTGTCTGGCTTCATTGAAGGCAAACCAACAACTCTCTTTTTCGCTTTAAAAAATCTTGTTTGTGTTCATTACTAAGGGTAAAATTAAATGGAACACAAAAGACATGTGGTAAGGTCTAGAAAACATTGCATAGTATTTGTTTTCCTAGTTGGCCTTTAAAAAGCTGTCTTCTATCAACATGGTAACTGGCAAAAAAACAGAGCTGAGGATTAGTGGAACAGATTAGAAAATGCAAATACAACTACAAACACATTTAACTACCTTATCTTTGACAAAGGGACCAAACATGTTCACTGGAAGAAAAATAACTACTTTAATAAATGATGCTAGAAAAACTGGTTTTCCATATGCCGAAAATTAAAACTAGACACATCTATCACCATGCACTAAAACAAAATCAAAATGAATCAAAGAACTAAATATTGAAACAGAAACACTAAATCTACTAGAAGAAAAAGTAGGTAGAAATCTTGAAGACATAGGTGTAGGCAGAGAGTTTATGAGCAAAAACCAACTGCATGGAAAATACTTCAAAGGATCAGTGACTGGGATCTCATCTCATTAAAAAGTTTTTCCACACCAAAAGAAATCACCAACAATGTGAAAAGACAACCCACAGAGTGGGGAAAAAAGCTAACTGTCCTTCAGACAAAGGACTTCTAACTAGAATGTATAAAGAACTGAAAAAAATCAGACCTTCCAGATTCAAAGACCCAATCCAAAAATAGGCATCTGAGATGAATACATAGTTCTCAGATGAAGATATTCAAATAAATGGCAAATAAATACATGAAAAAATGTTCTGCATCAATGGTCATTTGAGAAATGCAAATTAAAGCAACATTGAGATTTCATTTCACCCCAGAAAGATTGACTATCATCAATAAATCAACCAGTAACAAATGCTGGTGGAGTTATGGGGGAAAAGGAACCCTTCTTCACTGTTGGTGAGAGTGTAGATTGGTACAACCACTGTGGAGATTCCTCAAAAAGCTAGGATCCAACTATTCCCCATCTGGGTATTTTTCCCAAAAGAATTAAAAACATACCAAGTGATACATGTGCACCCATGTTTATGGCAGCACAACTTGCAATAGTTAAATCTTGAAAACAACCCAAATGCCCATCAATTGAGGAATGGTTTAAAAAAGATGTGGTATTTTTGTACAAGGAAGTACTATTCAGCTATAAATAAGGATAAACTCAAGGCTTTTACAGATAAATGGATGCAACTAGAGACAATACTTATAAGAAGAAAGAGAAAGAATTCACACACACACACAAGATAGCTAAGATAATTATACTGGCTAATTTCTTTCAGTTCATTGAAAAGAACAGTTTGTGCTTATATCATTTAATCAATTTTGCTGGCCTATGTCTTATAATCTGAGGAACTACTTTGAAGATAACAATACATAATATATTAATCATTGTTAATTTCCCATTATCTTATTTTGAAATTCTGTATCATTGTTTTTATTTTTTTTCTCTTTAATAAAATTTTTTAAAATGTGCCTCCTGTCCATGGCTGGGCTTTTTACTATACTGGAGTTCATTTCTTTCCATGTGGGCTTACATAGCATCAGATTACTTTTGTGGAGGCCTTATTTTTAGTGCAGAGGACTAGGCAGGATGTAGATTGAGTAATGGTTCATTAGATAGTTGTTGAATTAATAAATAGGTGACTAATTTGGTTAAATTTTTGTTGATTTGCCTAATGAACGGATGCTATTAAAACATTGCTTGAGTCGTAGGGTCAGAGAGGGTCTGCTGCTGGGTAGATCAATGTTGTCTGGAGGTGGCACAGGAGAGGCACATGGAAATTATTCACATTTAATTGCAAAACAGTTTTTGCATAGGTTTGACTATCCCACACAGTAATTATGTGTCATGGTGTATCATACTCTATAGCTTACTTCTCAAAATATATTTGTGGGTTCATTTTGCCAATGTTATTTTCATAAGACATGTGTCTCACAAATGACCAGGAGTTACCAGAAGTAAAACCCACCGTGTTCTGTTTCATGTTTATCTTATTTCTTAAAGTATGCAAGTTTTAAGAAAACTAAACTTATAGTTTCTTTATCTAGAATAGAATGATCTTACAAGATCTTCAGCTAGCCCTTATGAGGAATCTTCCTTGCCAATACCAGTTGAGCTGCCCTATTTTATTTTGCCCTATTTATTTTGTGTGGTTACCACTTTCTTGGCACACAGTAAAAAATATTTTTGACTCTTTCTTTGCTGACATGAACTGCAGAGCCCAGTTAACAAAACTCTCTGAGTGAAAACAAACAAAACTCACCAGAACAAATTAGGGAAAGGGGAACTTGGAAACTATGTGAGAGTTGTGAAACCATATGAACACCAAGACTTTGAATACTCTTTTTTTAAAAAAAAGTTCTTTAGAATTTGTGGAAACATCTTTAGGAAGTGCTTTGTTTTCAATAAAATGTCATTCCGTATCTCATGGTACAGAGAAGCATGCAAAGACTGGAGATAATAACATTTTCAGCAAGAGCCAATTTGGGGGCAAAAGTTTAAAAATTACATTTTAACAGTTCCATCAGAATATGCAAAATTTTCCCATCTTTATCTATTTTATGATATTAAGAATAATTAAGGCAATTGACATGTAATTTCTTAGAAAAATAGACTTTGTAGTGTTCAGATACGTTACTTGTGCATGATTATATTAGATCATCATTCCTGCTGGAATATGCCATTGTACTAAAGCTTATGTCATTGTACTAAAGCTTATTTTATACATTTTGTTCATTCATTCAAAAAGTCTTCATGGAACTCTCAATAATGAACAACCCTGATTTCTTGGATAGCTTGTTGGTATACAGACTTAGAGAGGAAAGCCATGGTCAACTTATTGAAGAGAGAAATATAAATTTCTATCACACATCCAGTTCTCGTCCTATCACTAATTTGTATCTGCAAGATTAAGCAGGACACATTTTAATATATTGATTAGATAACCTGGATATTAGCCATTTGGATTATGAAATAAATAGTAGAGAAACTTGAAAAGATAGTGAACTAATGGGCTAAACCAATCATGTGTGAGAAAAAACATGAATCTCATCTTTCTAGATTAGCTGTATTTGGATGCTTATGAGATGAAGTTTTAGGGTAAAAAGGAAGAAAGAAATGAGTTTCATTAATCAGGTTATATGATGAGCAGATTTCAGCAGAT
This sequence comes from Hydrochoerus hydrochaeris, assembly GCA_004027455.1. Lineage (NCBI taxonomy): Eukaryota > Metazoa > Chordata > Mammalia > Rodentia > Hydrochaeridae > Hydrochoerus > Hydrochoerus hydrochaeris. The sequence continues at coordinate 226,651 of PVLA01000629.1, forward strand.
CTAAGTCCGGAATGGTCTGGGCCATAATGCCCTTGTATAATCAACTACCACTTCCGGTACAGAGTTATGATCCTAAAGGGGACCTGTTAAAACAAATGCATTTTACTAGCACATTGTTGGCTGTTTTATCTTTTATTTCCATCCTGCACAAGGCAAGATCCACAGTACAATGGGAAAGAGCTGAAGATTTGCAGGTAGCCAAATCTGGTTTGGATCCTGCTCCAATATAAACCAGCTATGTGATTTGTGTGAGTTTTATAGTCTCTCTGTGCCTTTAATTCCTGCTTTACACAGTGGGCATGGTGCTACTTTATAGACTGGAATACGCTTAGATAAAGTGCTGTACTTAGAGCCTGGCACTGGATAAGGATTTAGGTTTTACTTTTACTAATATTTCTCACAATGGTATCAAGGCCATTTCTTGTTAATCAAAGTGAATGAACCAACTGGCATCATAGGTTGGAACTGTTTTGCATGTATTATAAACTCTTTGACCTTAGTACTATCACTATATTGTTAGGAAGACACTACCAATTCTGCCATACTTAAAACTTCTCATAAGAGTAATCAGAGCAGTTATTGAAAAACAAAGAGACCATTAGATTTTATAAAGTTGTTTTACGTTGCACTATTTGTTTTAGAAAAGGGCAATAATCTAAGCAGTGTTGCAAGAAAAACCCAAAGTCTTTTTGAAAGTACCTTCTGTGAAGTGAATCATGAAAGAAGAAAACAACATGAAAAAGTACTTTATTATTTTACAATGCTTTGAAATCAAATTCAAGACCACAAGCTAAACCATGTGGTGTTTTTGCCACCATATTCCTGAATGCTGGAGTTTGTTTTCTTTTTTTGTCCAGGGAAAGCCCAGTACCTGCAGTGCAGACAGTGAGGTCCATGATGCTCCCTATTGTTGCCTTCATTCTTTCACTTAGACAAGATTTCCAATTCTTGAAATGAACTTAAATAAATAATGTAAAATATTCTAGGTCAATAGAAATCTGGCAGGAACATAAAATGATAGGTCACCATCTTCTCTGGTTGTTTCCTTCAGGCCACCAACATACTAAGCTTCTCAAGCCCAGCCTGAAACCAGATGACAACTTGACCTCATGCTGTTACTCCCTTTCTGCTCTCTGTGGCCAAGAACATCTAGGAATCCTCCCTGCTGGGATTTTTTGCCTCTAATCCCATTCACAGCTCAACCTCTTTAGGTTTCTGCCTTTCTGAGATTACTTACCACCTAGCTAAAGGACAGCTTACTACAGTACTTAGAAATCCCTATACCAGACATGGTCCAAAATGATCCAAATATATGGTAAATGATTTAATTAAAAATGTATTAAGGTAAAGAATACATCACCATTAAATCCCCTAAAAGTACTTTTCACTCTCTTGAGACACACTTATCCTCATCGTTCTTGCCACTTTCTGAAACAGTTGTGGAAGACCTTTTTCATGAGTATCTTTATGAGTTGTAATTTTAAAAAATGTGAATGCTCCTACCTAATGCCATCCAATGGAAAGGCAGGCTTTAAAAACATTACAGTGTGTCTTCATCCATCTTATTCACTGGATCCAGCCCTATGACTTTTGCTCTTCCTCAAATTTAACATGGCCATGAAAGGTAAACATGTTGGATCTATTCAGAAGTAAGTAGCAACAATATTACAACTAATGACAGTTAGGAAAGAGAATGTCCAGAGCTGCTTCAGAAAGCAGTAAGAGTGATGGGATAAGTATGCGCAAGTGAGAGGGTGTATTTTGAGGGCAAAAAATGACAATGTATTTTTACAGTAATATACTTTTTAAAAATTTTTAAATATTCACCATGCCTTTCAAACAAATCTTATAGACTTTGGGGCAGGAAGCATTCTTCAGTCCCAGTCCTCTTCTACCTTCATCTGGCCTGCCAACGAAGTCATATCCTCTGTCAGTGAATCCCTGCTCCCCCCCAGCCCTGTAACGTAGAAGCAGGTGAGTGATGTTTAGAAATGGGACCGGCATGGGCATCGTTGTGGAAACAAATGACATACTTGTGAGTCACTTAGTTAGAAGGCTTGAGAGGAAGCCTTGGTTATTTTTAAGTAAAGCTTGTGTTTATTCTCACAGAATCCATTTGCATTTTGGATGATCTGAATCTTAAATTATCTCAGTTCTTTGAAGTTACAATGAATATATTTATTTAATTTCAATGAGCAAATAAACTTGTTTTCTCTATAGTAGTGCTTAAGTTTTCATTAGAAAAAAATTAAGGGAAAAACCCCTTTGTCTTTTAGTTGGTTTTCTAATTACACTAATTTTATTTGATTGACCTATTAGGCTCTGGGGGAAAGAGAAAAAAGGGGAAAGGAAACCACAATACAGTCCTTTATTCTTAGCCCCAGACAGCACAGGAAATCCTCAATTAATCTGGACCACTGCCCTCCACACTAATAAACCACATACATTATATTTAGTATCTTTAGACTTGCTTAGGATAATGATTTTATGTGACATGCTGAAGTTAATTCGTTCCTTCCAAACTTTCTCTTTTATTGTTATTGGAGAGTAATGTATGCTTCTTGTTTAAAAAAATAGGTCCAGAAGAACAAATCCTGAGAAACTAAAAATTTCCCCCACCTTCTTTATATTTTCAAAAAAAAAAAATTCTTGTAACAGCCTCCTCAGTTTGGAGAGAGACAGAACATCTCCTCACTCACAGCACAAATGTGACAACATGGCATTTTAGAGATAGCAAGTCTGGTCATGGCTCTGCTTTTAATGTAGAATTCTTACTTTGGATGCTAGGTCTAAATTAGAAAACAATATCATCCTTGTATGTGTCCTTTCAGGAAGTCTCTGGTCCCAACCATTAGTAGCTTGGCATATGGCCATGTGAGCTGGTGACCCAATAAGTATCTGCCACTGATTTTCCTTCTACTCTGTTCCCCAGCCTGGTCTGGACTATTGCCCTAGTGAACATTAGCTCAGGAAGAATTGTTTCTTTGGACTGTTTTTCCCCCATCATCCCTGGCTAAGCAACCCATGCTCTAGAAGCCCAGATGGATCACCACTGTGAAGTGTATATTTACTTGATGTTGGGCAGTCAAGAAGTACCATCCCCATCTCCCAGAACTGCTCATTCCTCTGGGAAGGGATGGGCCAACCCCATCTACTGCTTCCTGTCTCTCTACCTTGACCCATGTGTAGAAGTGTACATATCCCTCAGAATTGGAAATGCCTATGATTGTCTGCTCAATGCCATCCTATTGACAACATCTGATTCTAGAGGAATATAGTCAAACTATGGTGTCAATTATTAACTAGCTCACTGACATCAGGTCTAAGGGCCCCTTTGTGTTCCATCTTCCCTGAGTTGGGTACTAAAGGCCTTTGAGCTAGTCATCAACCAGCATGTGGCTTGTAGGCTCAATAGCCAAATAGCCTTACTCTGTTCTCATCCAGGTAGAAAGAGGGGAACTTTAGAAAGGCATAGGACAAAAAGGAAGAAGGAAAGAAGACACTCAGGGCAATAGCTTCTCCAGTGCTATTTATTTAGCAGTGTTTTATAATTCAGAATGACAGATACATTTTGGAAGGCTAAGATTCTTGATAATATACTCCCTTCATGTGTTCTCAAAACATGCTTGTTCTAAAAAATCATCTTGCTTCTGTGATTTTCCACAATTTTATGACCAGTTTATGATAATATCAGAACAAATTACTAACAGGACATCGTTCCTCAAACTTCAGTAATTTTTATTGCCTCTGCATTTTGAGTAAATAAGAAGCAAGTTGGTAAACATTAGCATTCTAGTAGCTCTAGGGCCTGGGAAAGACTTTTAATGTCTGACAAACTATTTTTTTTTAATCTTATCAAAAGATTATTTAATTTAAATACCAACTTTAGCTTTAGGAAATTATTTGGTTAGAAAATGAGGTTAACCATAATTATGATCTTTATAAAGATATTATTTTAACACTGCATCTAATTTATATTGATGTGAGAAAATTGTCATCCATTTCACAATAGGTGATTTTTGACTACTTCAAAAGATGCTTAAGATTCCTTAATCATCTTTACAGTTTTTCTTCTATTTGGTTTGTCACATTATCTTAGTTCATTTATATTGCCACAATAATCCCCCAGCAAGCCTGGTTAATTTATAAAAAAACAGAAAATAATTTTCCTGCAGTTCTGGAGGCTGGAAGTCAGAGATCACGATATAGCAGATTTGGTGTCTGGCAAGGGCTTTTCTCTGCTTCAAGAATAGTACCGTACTTCTGTGTCCCCCAGAGTGGGTAAATGCCACCTCAAATAACAAAAGGCAGAAAGGCAATCTCCCCAAATACTGAATGAAGCCCCTTTTATAAAACTTTAATCACATTGGTGAGGAAGATGCTGTCACACACTAGTCATCTTTTAAGTCACCACCTCCTAATAACATCACATTGGAAAACCCTGAATTTTGAAGGAAACATTGAAACCACTGCCTTGATCCATGTTATCCATACCATGCATATCAAGTCTAAGCTCCCCATAGGAAAAGGTGGTAAAAAGTTATCACTCTTATGCCCCATTGTATTCCAAGTACACCTTGAACACAGTGAGTGTCAATAAAATAACAAGTTAGAACGAGTCATTTAAAGTGCCAAGACCTTGAAATTGTCTTAGATCTGATTCACTAATGATATATGTAACTGTGTTTAAAGACGAAATAGAGAAAAGGCTGTGTGAAGAAAGTAGCACTAGGATTTAAACTTAGCTGTAACCAGCATGTTTCTGTACAGGTTCATAGTCTTTCTGGACTTCAAGTAGTCATAAATAAAAGGAATTAATGATGCCTTTGTCTCAGAGAGTAATTATGAAGACCGACTATGATCACATATGAAAACATGCCAAATTCTCCATTCCACCTTTGCAGGGGCCTACAGACCTTACATCTGCAGGGATTAACAAAACAGCTACAATAAACATTGAGGCAATATGCCCTGAGCACCTAAGTCTGCCAAACAAGATGTGCAGGAAGTGGGAGTTGACAAAGAAAGGTAAGACGTGGGAAGCGTGATACTTCTCAGAGCAAGAACTTATTAAATCTCCTACCAACTCCCAGTTGCTTTTCCACTGTGTAGAGAAAGGGGAAGTAAGACAAAGAATAGGTAGTAATAGGTGAAAACAAATAGAATATTTTGTCTTCACTGTATTTTTAAAATCTTACTGTTGTGAAAATGAAGATTCGCATAAAAAAAGTAATAAAGAAAATTCTGTTGCATATAGGGTACAGAGAAAATGATGACATTACCTTCAGTTTGTAGGAGTTAAGCAAAGCTATCTTTGGGTTCAAAGAATGTACTCTGGAGTTTTCATTGACGTGAATAATGTTTTGTAGTTTGTCTCTATTTTTCAGAGTGCTTCTTTGAATTATTCTTATCTGAGTTGACAGACATTTTCCACTATATAATTAATTCATATTACCCATTTTGTATACTTTTCCTTTCAGTGAGTGTTCCCATTATTGTGGTAACATTATGTTCCTTCACACCTAGTGGGTGTGTTAATATTGGCACCAAAATATGCCCAGAGTGATAGTTTCTTAAATTTTTTTCAATGTACTTTTGTAGCATTTTAAGAAAGTCTTTTCCTGCCTTTAAATTTTCCATCAGAAACAAAGCCTGTATCTCTCTCAGACATACTTGATATTGACCTACTACTGAACATAAAATATTTGCAACTGTTTTTGCCTAACTTGGAAGAAAGGGGTGAACGGTGAGACACTTAATAGCTTTGCTTCAGAATGTCAAATAGGATGGTGTGAGCAAAAATGTTTCCTGAAACTCCTTTGGGCTCCTGCTCTGCCCTCGACAATGTGGGGAGGAGCTTTCTTCTGACATCTGTCTGCAGGGAGTAATTTTTAGCCATCTTCACCTGGAGTTACCTGTCATTGTTGGTGGCATGATTTTTTAATGTGAAGGTAATTTCTTTTTAATGAGAGGAAAAATATTTATATCTTAAACTTAGCATGTATTTTAGTGAAAGAAGAAAACCTAGTTGGATAATGAGTGGAGGGAGGGTGGGCATGTAATACTTGGCTACAGGACTTTGTTCTTGACCCTAGCTAGCAATGATCCTTAGAGCGCACCAAGTCCCCAGTAGGCTGCCTCTTTTTTTCTGGAAATCCAGTAGAGTCCTTCCAGGAAATCTCAATTGACTTCATGCCAAGTGGTGGAGGGGCTGAGGAATCGCATTTGGGTTATGCTCAAGGTCACAGCCACCCCCGTGATCCCTGTGGAACTTCACCTCCCTGACATTTTTAGTTTTACTCTCCTGTGTACCTTTGATCCTGTTTCTTGACATAGGGTCTTCCTATCTGAGTCCTCACTCAATGATCTGAGATCTACTTTTCCTTCTTAGGTTCAGAACAAGCAGATAGCCAAGACGCAAATATATCGAAAATTAGTGTATCTGCTGCTCTTAGAGCGGGTTTGGGCATTAAAATAAAATATATGAACTATTACAAATTAGCAAAGCATTAAGCAATATAGTTACTCCCAATTTCTTAAAAAATCATCAAGGACTTTTCTTTTTGCTAATGGATACAGTCCTGAGAAATTTTACATGCAGAACACACTGCACACTGCTTTATTTTACTTCCTACTCAGGTTCTCTTCTGTACTCATCATGCAAATGTGTTTCTGTTTTTTCTTATTTAACACCAATAATGATCCACCAGAGCTTTATACAACACAATGTGGTAAATAGGGTTTTACTAATTTAAAAATGTTTTAAACAAAAACGAGAACTTTGACACTTCTGCTGCTTTGTTAAACCTTATTGTTTCAATTCAGCTATCTAAAAAGGTAAAATTGTTCTAGAACCACTATCCCCACCCCATTACTGTTCTCACTGAACCTCAGGTTTCTAAGCTCCTCAAGGTGCAGTATTATTTAGAATTTGTCAAAAATAGATTTAGTTTTTACCTTCTCATTTCCTGCAGCAGCTTCAGTTTCCATGGTTTGATGTTCACCGAGTAGTCAAGACACAAACATAATGTCCTGTGGTCCTAATGCAAGGGTTTTCTGCAGCACAAAGTGTGCTAAGATCCTTGCAGTACATAGACTGAGATGGAAAGTATAAAAGAAGAAAAAAGGAGTCAGAAAGAGAAAGACTTGAGCCAAAGAATGAGCAAAATTCAGCATCCTCCCTAAAGATTATTTTACTCTAAGCGCCATTCACAGAAATTTGGTATCCATGGAGACGAGTGCAATACACGCTGAGGTTACATATTGTCTGCAGATAAAAAAGGCTCTCTCTCATCTGATGCCACGTTTAGGATTAGCAGAAATGTACCGAATAATTTATTGAACATGGACCATATGCTGGGAACTATGGTTAGTACAAGAAACGGCACAAAATACACAACAAATGATGATGACTATGGGATCATTTAGTTCCATGTAACTGTCTTACCAACCTTCAGCATTTTGGATTTTCTGAAAGCTATAATATTACCTGTGAAAATACTAGAAAATGTTCCTGTCACATATTTACATTTTATCCCCTGCTTTGGTAAAAATACAAAAGGTCATCAAATAGAAGATGGAATTTTCCTGAGAGTTTTTTTTTTTAATAAAGGTGTGTAAACAAGAAAGCAAGGATTCTCAGAAATTGAATAGGAATACCATAGCAGCCTTGGAGGCTGGTGACTCAAATGGGGCAAAGATGAGGAGAAAAAGACATAACCAAGAAAAGTGAGTGTCTGTCAGTATTGTTGATTTAGTCAAGGGATGAGGAATCATGGTGAAAAGTAAAATGTGTTAGAGAGAGAGAGAGAGAGAGAGAGAGAGAGAGAGAGAGAGAGAGAATAGCCAACAATTAGAAGCAAGAACCCATGCAAGAAAATGTTGATGTAGCTTATGACTAGGAATGGGAAGTTCATGGTGAGTTCTGTGAGAATCAAGGAAGAGACACCCCTTGGGAAGACAGGAATGTTCTATGCTACATGGCAGCCTGTATTTAGAAACAAATTACAGAGAAGAAGCCAGATAAAAAGAACTTTGCTTTGTTATCTCTCAGTAGAAGCAGGTGAGTGAGTTCTGGCATAGCCTTAAAAAATAAAACTGGGTGTCTAGGAAATGGTGAAAAATGAAATAATCAAAAGTTTAGTATTGTCCAAATTGGACTCAGGAAGTGACATATTTGGATCAATTTTAAAGCTTCCCAAGGAATAGACAGTTACTGATTGACTTTGCCACCTAATCATTGGGCAGGCTAAGCTTGTACTCTGAGTATTCCTATATTCCCAATAAACTCAGAGAAGATGGTAATGTCAGTATTGGTGTGAGATCATGCAGCATGGGTAAAGTGAGGCTGGCTTGTTTCATGGCAACAGGCAGGCTTGGGAGAGAACAGGGGAAATACTGATGACTCTAGAGAGATACACATCCATACTCTCAATCTCTTGCTGAATCACACCTCTTGTGATTTTTTTAATCTGAAAATAAGGACATTTTTCCTGTTAACAAATGTCCACTTCAATGAATAAGAGAAAAATATCATAGCAGGTATTTCAAATGCTGTATGTGTACGCATCTGAATAAGTGCTTCAGGTCACAAAACTGGCTTCACATTTGATTCATTTAACAGAGTTTGACTGAAACTTTAAAAACTTTTTCTAAAATTTATCAGTTGTTGCTGATATGGAAAATATATGCAAGTACTTCTACTCGCCCTTCACTTCTCATGTTCAAAGATATACAGTGTAATTGTAAATGTGAAAAGTCACCCCCATCTCTGAGATCACTGACAGAAAGATTATGGAGTATAAATGAAAACTTTTCAGCAATTCTAAGTAGACTTGATAATATTAAAATGTAACTATCACCCCAGTTATGAAGCTACAAAATGCTGAGACTGGATCTGTTTCTTAAATCATTGGTAAAATTATTTTTACCTTTGAGATAGGAGACTTCTCATAAAGTGGCCCTTCTAAGACTCTGCTTATTGGGGATTATTATATCAGATCTGGCTTACTTACATAGATGCCCAATTTCTCACTTACATAGATGCCCAATATGTATGAGTTCTGCATATATATTCATTGTTCTCCAAAGTCCCTAAAAGAAATTGAGAGGTACATTCCCACTGCTAACTACCCTCCATGAAACATAATCTCTATGCCTCTTCTTTAATGCTATGGGGGAATATCTGTTTTACAGCTCCGTCAAATCTTTGTCTTCCTACAAAGCAAAAATGTCATGTCTTGATTGGTGAATAAAATGTGTGATTTCTTCTCTTCTGGGTTCTATAATCTGGACTCCCAGCACAACTGAACTGATAGCTGATAGCACAACTGAGCGTGCTGTTATGAAGCCTCCTTTTGATTTCTCTGAGTTGCATGTTTGATTTACACGTAACTTCTCTTTCACCAATCCCATTTGCTCATCAATTTCATCATTAGATGACTAGATATTGATGGCCTACTAAATGTTAAGAACTGTGCTAAGTGCTAGGAATACATTTAGCACTAGGAATATCCAGTGACCTCACACAGCTAACTTCCTGATGGTGATTCATTACTGCATCTTGGGAAGCCTGTGCATATGCATTCTTTTGCTGAAGCATTTTCTTACTCACTAGAAGACTCCTAAAAATATGTGGGTTGAACCTCTATTAAATAAAATTGAGGTTTTGAATACTTTCATGTAGCTTGCTATGTTAGGGAATCCTGTGCAGTTAATAATCAAACTTCAATTTTTGATATGAACTTGAACTTTGCATTGACAATATTATATTGTAGATTGGTTTGATAATATCTAAAAAAAACTTAAGCATTTTAGAAAAATCATAAAAAGAAAACTTTTATAATTACAATCTCTTTTTTAAGTACACTAATGGCAATTGCTATGTAGAAGAATCATGTTATAATATTGTAAAGATGTAATTAGCCATTAACTTACTTTTAATAAACTTAGACTTTCAAATTATAAGTTCCAGATTGCAGAAAATAAAACTTTTAGCAATATATAGGCTTAATTGATAATAAAAAGCAAAACATAAATTATAGGAAAATATACATTGACATAATAATAAGAAACACACCAGTGATCTAAATATATAAAACCATTTACCTCTGATTTTCTGAAAATTTCCCCAAAGTCTTTGCCTTAGGATCTGTGTCCCACTGTGTCAGTGTGCCAGGCTGTCATAATATAATATCCCAGCCTAAATGACTTAAGCAATAAAAATTCATTTTCTTACAGTCTTAGAGTATAGAAATCTAAGACTAAGGTGTCAGCAGGTTGGATTCTTCTGAGGCCTGTCTCCTACTTCAGATGGCCATCTTCTCTCTGTATTTTTATGGTTTTCCCTCTCTGCCCATGTCCTAATCTCCTCTTCTAAAAAAGACACCAATCATATTGGATTAGTACCATACCTATTACTTTATCTTACTCTAAGCACCTTTTTAAAGTCTCTATCCCTAAATACAGTCACATCTGAAGTACTAGGGGTTAGGACTTCAATATATAAAAATTTTTTGGTGGGAAACACAATTCAAGCCCATAATGCAGCGCATCTCTAGATGAGAAATTTTCAATTTAAAAGTCAATAGGCATAGAAGTCACTTTTTCTCCTTTCTTTTAAAGTCTTTAGTACAGACCCCAGGTCCTTCCTATGAGTCAGAGCCAGTTGTGGGCCACAGGCAGGAGAAGAAGAAGTCAGACCCTTCCTGTGAGTCAGCACCATTTGTGGGCCATGGGGAGGAGAATAAACCAGTCAGTTCTGGTGTGCAGGCTGGGAGACAGAAGAGCCAAGGTTCACCCTCCACCCTTGTAAGCAACTGGCTGGTGCAGAGAAACACAGTGTGAGTTGATAGCTGTTGAAGTAAAATACAGCTTAATGCTTGTAATGTTTAGTGTTTCACTGACTTTGTGAGTCTAAAGCCAGTAGTCTGATCATCTATTCAGGGGGATAACAATACACAGTATATCATCAATTCAGGATCTGTTTCTGAAGGTGGTAGCCATTGTTAATTCCCTATTATCTTGCTTTAACCTCCTGTATCATTTTCATTGTTCTGTTTGGTATGTTTTTATTTTGTTTTGTCTCATTTGATTTTATTATATCTGATGGCATGGGCAGCTATTTCAAAGGCAACAAGATATATTATAATAACCATTTTGGATTTACTATAGTCTTGCCTGGAAGTCCTATATTGCATTCATTGTTTTATTTTTATTGGTTCTATTTTGTTTCTGTTTTGTTTGATTTTACTATGTGTGATGTTATGGACAGCTATTTTGAAGATAACAGGAGGCATTATGGTAGCCATTGTTGATTTACCATTGAAATCCTGTATCACTTATACTGTTTTGTTTTGATTGGCTTCATTCTGTTTTATTTTGCTTTGCTTTATTCTCTATAAAATCAAATCAAATCTTCAGTGCAGATACGGTTATTAAACAGCTGCTACATTCACAATAGAGATCTGTTGATAATATGATAATCATTTGGAACTTAGCAGAGAATACTGAAGCAGATTTAAATTACAACTCGTTATAATTTTTTAAAAGATTGTAAAATTATAAGAATGCACATTGGGCTGGGGCTTTAGCTTAGCAACATAAGCACCACCTGGCAAGTGTGAGGTCGCGAGTTCGATCCCTGGTTCCAAAAAAAAAAAAAAAAAGCATGCACATGAATCAAGTTTTACTACAAAGTATGACAGGGGGTGTGGCTGTTCACTGTACCATTTTTTTCCTTGAATTCTCAGGCAGTTCAAGAACTGTGTGACACTGAAAATTTCAATAAAAAGTACATATGAAGAAGAAAGGAATGGAAAATGACTCCAGAAAACAAGTGGAGCAGCAAAGTTAGAAACTACTCTCAAGGGTCTGCCTTTAAGAAGTTGTTCTCACTGATGGCTGGATACCACCAGGCAACAACTTCAGAGAAAGATTCCTAATGCTAGCAGGCCGAGAGGTACGCCAATTTGTGATTTGCAAATTCACCTTAATGGAAAGTGCTTGATAATGGGTTAAATGATAGAGTATAGAAAAAATATTTTTCTTTTTGTTTTCCAATTGTCCTTTTACTTGATATTCTTGCCATAATTCTGAGTTAAGTTGGCACTTTGAAGTCATGGTCCAGATAGTCCAATTATTTGAGAAATAGCTTCAGTGGAAGATGAATATGTGGTAGAAGGAAAAGAAAATAAAGTGAAAAGAATTTCAAATGCATCAGGAGAAAATTCAATAGTAGAGCTATTTCTCTTTCATTCAATTTTAAGTATTTCATTCTTAACGCATTTGGTGGATGATAGTATAAATTATGGCTCGCAGTAGGCATTCAATAAATATTTGTACATATTCTTTGTTTTATGCTTACCAATAACGTTCCTAAAAGTAAATAATATTTCCAAAGGGAATAAGATATACTCTTTCTGTATTATTATTCTACTGCCAACAGGAAGGAAGGATTTCAATTGTAGTGAAAGAGAAAGAAAAGTTGGTATAAAATACAGCATGAGCTGACAAGGTGGTGAGTTGCTGAGTAGATCTATAAGGTTGGTATTTCCAGAGGGTCAGGTGCAGGCCCAGTTCTGAGAAGAGATTGAGAGTTAGGAATGAAGGACCAATAGGGAAGATATGGAGGGTGTAAGGGATTAAACCTGTTTTGCTTGTCTTTAAAATTCTGAATATTGGAACTCTGGCAGTTTTTTCCTAAAACCTCACAAATACTGAATTCTGAAATCCTGTTGCCAAAGGTTACAGATAAGAGATTACAGCCTTGGATCAATTTCCACTCCCACCAGCAACATACAGTAATTTTTTGCTACATTTGCTCATCCACATCCATTATAGCCAGACTCCCCAGGATTTATAAATCCAATGGAGATATATTAATGTACAGTAATACAATGACACACAGAAACACCAAAATGACACCCAGGATTGGGAGACAGATTTATTTACGTTGATGGGCACTGATTGGGATCATTCCCAGACTATCAGGCCCCAATCTCTGGTGATTTAAGGCTTATATAGAATAAGCAAGAAATAAGTACAGAGGCAGAATGGCTTGCCAATTGGGGATTGATTTACCAAAGTACATCAGAGTGACCAGCCATTTCTAAGAGACAGAAACAACCAGAACTGGAACAGGAACTATTACTTGGGCAACTAACAAACTGAAATATACTGGATGGGTGCATTTTCTGCTACAGTAATGCATCTTAATAAATTTATGTAAGTTGAAATATCTTTCAATCTATCCTTGTCTTTATGTAGAATGTCTTTGAGCATACAGTGGACTTTAATTGTGATATGAGTTGCTTTGTCAATTTCCTCAGTAACTTTGCTTGTGTCTTTTTTAGGAAGGTCCTCACCACTTTGGAATCATCTGAATCTATGATTTCCAGCAGTATTTTAGCTGTGGCTTTTCATGTTTAAATATTTATCTAGTTGCAATTATATTAGTGTAATGAGTCTAAGCTTAAATTGCTTTAATGCCATGCTTTGTAATGGAGAGCTTTGCCTCAGCGTCACTCACCAAGTCGTCCATTCCCTTTGCGTTCACGTATTTACAATGACACGTTAATCACACGCTAAATTTGGTCATATATGTAAATTCATTTTTAGACATTTTCTGTTCCATTGATTTCTAATTATTTGTATCTGTACTAATATATTTTACAGGAATTTAATAATCATAGTAAGTGTTCTTGTGTTTCATTCTCAACAGATTTGACATTGTTGACTATGTTATACATTTTGAAACATTTTTTTCCTTGAGTACCATGATACCACATTTTTTTCTTTTTATATTATTACTTTTCTATTTTTTACAGGCTTCTCTATCCTCATCTATCTTTTAAATGTTAATACTCCTTTTGGTTTCCCCCAACCCTTTCTTTTCCTTACCTGAGATGCACCTCCTCAGCTCATGTGACTCAATTCATGAACAACGCTGCTCAAAATTGTTCTATTCCAAGTTTTTCTGCCTAGTTCCATAATAGCCCATCTAACTCAGTTTTGGTGTTAGCTTCAAAGCTGAGTTTGTCTTCACATGTCAATAAATGCCACTCATCTTACAAGCCTGAAATTCACATGTCATCTTTGACTATTTGATCCATTATTCACTACTCACAGCAAATCTTCATATTTCTCCTTCATCACCAAATACAATTTCTGACATTTTCTAAACAACTCTCAAATCTTCTAATGTCTCCATGTCTGCATAACCACCAAACATTACAAACCATAGCAATGTCCCTTAAAGTATTTCTAGCTCCAAGCTTCCTTCCTCTGACCCCTCACACAACTCTCAAAGTGATATTTTAAGGTACAAATTCAAGCATGTTCTTTACTCTTTAAAAAACTCTTTTTGAAAATTCCTTAATATGATGAAAAGGCCCTGCCCTGTCTTCACTCTCTCACTTCAGACTGACCTTGTTTTGGTTCTTGGAATGCACCATGCTCATCTTCACCTATGTGTCCTTATTTAAAAGTGTTGTCATCTCAGTCTGGAGCACATTCATATCCTTAGTACCTCTCTTTCCAGTGGAGTATCTCCTACTCATTTTGGGTATATTCTTCTTCTTGGTTTTCAAAGCTTTTCTTACATATCTTTAGATACATTTGTCTTCCAAAACAAATATTTGTTAAACTCAAAATCTGGTTTTGACTTCTCTCCTACGTTCTCCCCAAATCCCCTGGATAGCCCCATGAAATTATTCATTCTTTTGCATGTTAATATTATGTCTGTCTTTATCCACCACTGGATCACTTTACTAATAGGAATATAGTACTGTTTGGTCCACCCTACTACTTGCAAATCTTCAATCATCTCTCATTTCCTGATGAGTAAAGTTCAAAATCTAAACCCAACTTTTTACCATTTTCACTTAACTGCCACATGGACACATATATCTTCCACATCCTGTATTCTTATCATTCTAAATCCACCATTCAGATCCTCAATATACTTCTTTTTGGTTAAGGACAAATGAAATCTCCTATACTATTCAAAGTCTTTCCAGATTGCATAAGGGGGAAGAAATTTTCCCTTTTCCTGAATTTGCATTATACTTTTTCTTCCTTCAGCGCCTTTATTACCTTTTCCTGCTGTCATTATTAGCAAAAACATGTCTGCTATACATGCTACCAAGTAGATGACTTTTAAAGGGAGACATCACATCCTACTGATTTCTGAACTCAGTATTGCATGAATGAATTTAACATGTGTAAAACTGCTGAGAAATTTGTCATTCTTGAGGTTCAGCAAGAGAAGAATTCTATCTTTTAATCTATTAATAGAGAAATATATTGTTAATTTATAAAAAAAGGAAAATGACTGAAAATAATATTTCTGAGTCAGAAGTCCTGGGCTCTTTAAAAAGGGGATAAAGAAAAGAAATGAAGAGGCTTTTAGATTATTTTTATAGATAGTAAATTATAAGAAGGGTTATCATTTCAAATGCTGTGCTTCCATGAACACTCCAAGGTATATGTTTAATAACATTGCCTCTGAGACCCCATTTGTATGTTAAATTTGGTAGACTTACACTAATATTTCTCTATTTGGTTGAGTCAAACAGACATAGGCATAGATATTGATTTAACCTTATAGTTTCTGAAGCTACAAGTGGTTATATATTTATACCAGGGAGAATGGAGTTAACAGTTGCCTGTAGGAAACATGGAACACATGTACTGAAATTGTTCTTTTTATAAGCAAAAGAAAGCCAACTTAATTTATTTCAGGTTAAAAAAGAGGATTCAAATTTAAAAGGTCATGTCCAGATATATATGTGCACCCATGTTTATAGCAGCTAAATCTTGGAAACAACCAAAATGCCCATCAGCTGCAGAATGGATGAAAAAGATGTGGTATTTTTATACAATTGAATATTACTCAGCTATAAAAAAGGGTGATCTTGAGGCTTTTATAGGTAAATGGAGGCAACTTGAGACTCTCCTCATAAATGAAATAAATCAGACTCACATTTGTAAACATCATATTGTTTCTCTAGTATAAAAAATAATAAGACGTAAAAGAGTAATAAGATCCAAAATGTATAATAGATATTATAATAATTAAAGGGAGAGAAAGTGCTCTAAAGGATATAATTGTATATATGTTTAAGTGCGCAAGATAGATAACCATAACGACTAAGTTTTTGTTCCTCAAACAGAATAGTTTGCGCTGTCATTGTTTGATTGTCCACTTTTTATGCTTTGATTTTGCAACTTGAACAATTTCTTCTAAGATAACAATATATAGTTTATCAACTAGTGATTTTTTATTGCTTTTTTTGAAATTTTGTATTATTTCTACCCTTTTTTCTGTTTTTTTTCTAAATAAAATCAAATGACAAAAAAGAAAGAATTCATTGACTAACACAATGAACATTTTAGTTTTCTTCAATTGCCATTAATAAAATACCACACACTGGATGGATTAAACAACAGACACTTATTCCTGGAAGCTGGAAGTCTAAGACCAAGGTGCCAACACAATCAGTGTCCCGTGAGGACTCTCTTCCTAGCTTGGAGAATGTAACTTTGTCTCTATGCTTTTGGTGATCCCATGCCCTCTCATGGCTTTGAATACTATTTCATCTATCCATGACTCTCAAGAATTGTATATAAACTGTCTCTGTGATATCCCTACTTGGATGTCATGTAGATATTTTAAATGAAATATTATCCAGTGTCACTTTAGTTAATGATGATTGAGCTCAAATAGGCCAAACCTAGTTTTCTTGGCCATCATATTGTACTTTTCTGGTAATTCAGGCTGTTTTTCCTGGATGACTATATCTTCTTTCATAATACTTGCACCACCTCTTCTATGTTCTTTTAGTCAATATTAATTTCTGTTTCACAGAGGATATTCACAACCTTGTAGCATAATTATAATATTCTTGCCAGCACCTTTATAATATGCTCTGCCTCCTCTTTTGTGTCTATGGGTAAGCTGTCCATGCTTTCTTCCAAAATCAGTGACTCTACTTTGGTTTTATATCCCTGTGAAATAACACAAAATTTATTAATGTGTTTCTCTCTGTGAATTTTGCTAGGAACTCTGCTTAGAATCTCACAAGGCTGAAACAAAGGTGTCATCAGACTGTGCTTTTTTCTGGAGCTCTGTAGAGGAAAGAATTCACTCCCAAGCTCATTCAGGCTATTGGTGAAATCTAGTTCCTTATGATCAGAAGATTGAGGTGTTCCTTCCCTTGGGATATGTCAGCTGGGGAGGGAGGTGCCCTGAGATACCAGAGACTTCTCTTGCTGTTTGCACATGGCTCAACATCTCAGAGCCAATAGAAGTGTGCTGAATCCTTTTCAAATTTGGAATTTCTTTGACTTCTCCTATTGTATCTCTCTTCTGTTTCCATACAAAATACAATTATTAGCTCTTAAGGGTTCATGTGATTAGATTGGACACACCAAAGTAACCTAGGAAAAATAACCCTACTTTAAGACCACAAGTTCCATTATATACACAAATTCCATTTTCTGTGTAATGTTGCATATGTCCAGGTTCCAGGAATCAGAATGTGGACATGTTTGGAGGCATATTCTACCTCTCACACATATGATTTGGCTTTAGCAATTTTTATCTCTCTCTCCTTTGAGTGACTAACTACTCTCAATAGGATCTTTTACATCAGTATAGAAATGCTTATACTTCTCCCACATTAAAAATGTTCCCTGACTCTTTTCTCCCTTCTAATTAAAAATGCTCCCATTTCACACAATGCACTGTCCCCTAACTTACTCATTTCATTGGCCTTATTACTATCTGACATTATGTGTTTACTTATTTGTATGATCTGTCTCTCCACTTATCAAAATGTAAAGCCCTGGGAGAAAATACATCATCACCAGAGATAAATCATCAACACCAGAGATGATCCCCCAAACCACAGGATCATTTAACACTAGCAGTTAGGTTCTTAGATTTTCTCTTTCAAAGAATCAATGAGACTATCTGAAAAAGAACTGATTTCATGGAGTTTCTTACCTAACCCTAAAATGTACCCCCCAACCAGCATGAAGACATCTGATTGGCCAGCCTGGGTCACATGCCCCTTTATAGTCATTGGGGTAGAAAGAAGGTTATGCAAATCATAGATAGAGGAGGAAAGTTCCTAAAAGGTGGGGGGGGGGGACTTGTGTTAGTAGGAGTCACAGTGGGGATGGTGGAGAGGGGAGGAGGATGGGAAGGCAGAAACAACAGATGGCCACCACCAAGATTTTCCAGAGTGGAAAAAAAAAATAGGAATAATCTAGGGCCCTGGCAGAAGAAATATCCATAAATAACTATACTTTCACCCACTTTGGGAGAGGACATGGCAATACCCCAGGTATGCCTGGGGAGGCCTCATCAGTTCCTGCTTCTTGAAGGACTTCTGTGACATTGCAGGAGGGATCCCCCACAATCTAAGAAATCCCGAGCTCCCCCTTCACACACACACACACACACACACACACACACACACACATGCACAAGCTGTAGGAAGAAGAAAGGAGGGAACCACCAGCAACAACTGACTTCTATTCCTGCCTGCACATAACATGGCTCATCAGCTCATTTGCATCAATGGATATCAGGATTAATTAACAACTCCTTTTTAAATAAGGGTAAAAATAAATAAATATAATAATAAGCAATAGTTGTGAAGCAGGCATATGTACACATGGAAAAAATATAAATCTTGCTTATATTATTTAACTCAGGGTTGTTGGCTTAATTTTTAAAATTCTGATACACCTAACCACAAGTATTTTAAATTTTTTAGATGTATTCCTGAATATAGAAAACGTTTCTTGGGCTTGCCTGAGAGTGGGGTGTCCTGGTTAATCACAGGCACACACACACATTCTTCCCATAGTACAGTACTTTAAAATTAATAGCACATGCAGAGGAAAACTAAACCCTTTGACGTCACTCCTGAAATGAGGAAACATAAACAGAAAAGGCTCCACTCCAGTAAGCTGGCAGCGCTGAAGCCGATTGGTCTCTGCTTTTCCTTGCCTGTGGCAACTGACAGCACCTCCCAGCCTCACAGGCCGGCTGCTGGCTCACTCAGCCAGTCGGTCGGTCTGGGCACTGCAGCAGCCTCGGCTCTGTCCCAGCACTTGTCTGGGGGAAAAGTGGTGTCCTCACCCAGAGAGAATCTCTTTCTACCTTCCTTCTTTCTCGATCTCTCTGTGTGCTTTCGTGTTTCTTTCTTTTTCTTTTCTTTCTTTCTTTTTTTAAATTAATTGTATTTTTAATCCTGGATGAAGTTGCTGGATTCTGCAGCACAAGTCTTCATGAACAAGCAGCAACGCTCAGAGATTTCACGGCATTCAAAGGTCACAGAACTGCCACTATGGTTAAATGTCTTGTTTAATGGTTGAGGTATGTACAAAAAAATTTAAACGACAAGCTCATTTTTCTTGAAAGTCACAGAAAGATGGTAGGAATTTTATTTTAAATGAACCTGTACATATGTACAAATATATATATAATAATATTATATATATATGTGTCTGTGATTGTTCCTACAGCAACCAGCTTTTGAATTTCCTTCCTTTTTTTAGGCAAACTGACTAAACATTATCACTTACACTGAATTAACTGTTTGTGAACACCAGGGTTTTATTCCTGTCCATGTAATGAGACTCTGGCATTTTCACCGAACTTAGAGCACCCCCTGAGGAGGGCTTTTTATTTCTTTTTAAATGAATGCAATATTTCTTTTCCAATGTAAAACTTAGAGTTGGTCAATTTTTATTTTAGTTAAGGCAGGGTAGGAAAATGTTGGTAAAGTTTGGTGATGGTTGTGGAATAAGGAAGAAGAAAATCAGGTTTGTGTTTTTTTCTCTGAGTTTGTCATGTTGGGTGATAGCAGACTTCAGATGAAGAAATCAGTAGGAAGAGAGAAAGCAGCTAGGAGTGGGATTGAAGGTAGAAATATTGATAGAAGCTGTCTGAAAAATCTATTCATGTGAAAAAATTCACTGTATCACCTTGTTGCATTTTATTTTAAAATGTTTTGAATTGAGAAGTCAATAGGAGAGACATAGGTGCTCAGTTACCTGACCAGTGATTTATATTTTATCTCTAAAGGAAAGTAAAACTTTATTACCACTGTAAAATGTGCTAATTATCTTTTCTGACAACAGTTGAAAGCAGAGCCAGATATTTAATTAGAGATATAAGTGATTGAACCTGGGGACTAATTAATCATCCAAAATTCTGTTCTTGTACTCTGGCCAGAGTGACTATTGCAATGATAGAGTAAACCTCTTTGCTGCAGCAAGCAGGCATATGCATTCATATACAGTAAATACACTAAACGCTGTAGGAAGACCATAAAACAGAGAACTGATGTTTTCAGTGGTAAAGTATTGTGTGCTGGAGGAATTCCCTGTAAAAAATCATTCCAGTCCACAGAGCCAGTTTTTGTGAAAGGAATTCAATAAATGTATAGTTAACATGGAGTTCCTTATTACCTTTCCCAAAGTTATGCAATTGCAAATAAGACACAATTATTTGAAACTGTCACACTGTTCACAAATTTCTCACCTCATTTTCTTAGATTTTACTCTCAACATTGGGCACCAGAAATCTATAAAACAGGAGCCTGTTATCAGTATTATTAAGCAAATTATCAAATACAGCATGATTTCAAAGGGTTAACAAAATTAACAGCATAAGACAGTAACATACCAAGTTAAGAACTGGAAAAATATTAGTTCTGAAATGGAGAAGATGTGCTGTGAATGGACAACTGCTTTTCTGCAGTGCCTCGTAAGAAAGCAAGGACTTTGTGTGTTGTAAATGCATAACTGCAGCTCCTCCATTTCCTCTGCTTTATCTTTTATTACTGGCTGGTGAAACAAAGACAAATGTCAGTAGTTATGTCTTGATTGACATTTTCTCTAATAAAGTGAAGTTAGTTTTGTCTTGAACAGGAATGTAAAGTTAACTAGCTGCAACTCCAAAACCTGTATCTACTTTATAAGAATTTTTACCTAACAGTGAGCTTTGATTTCAGAGGGTACTCAGTTAAACAGCATATGACACAATCAACAGTGACTATATTTCAGCAAATTAACTTGGAGAAACTGTTTGAATCAAGTTACTTAGGACAAGGGTGGAAAAATCCAAGATGTGTTAGGAAAAGACATGAGCTTAAGAAAACAATTACACTAGGGCACCTTTTAATGCCTCACGGTGTTGAGCACAAAGTAACCATTGTTGGTGCTCAAGAAAAACCTAGTTAAAATGTTTGCTGAGAATTTACTAACCACCATATATTGTAAATTATCTAAATAGTTTTCAAACAACATTTTTAACACTATTTGAAGAGTTTTTTTGATATTATTCCAGTCAAAAATATAACCTAGAAATCAACTATCAGTAATAGGGAGGGGAGCGTTCCAAACACCTACTTTGGTTATTTTCAGCAAAAAAGTATCCCTTAAACACAAGAGTAAAATGATCTGATTTTCTCAGAATGGTAATGTACCACCTGAAAAATGCCTCTGCCTAGTAATAATTCTTCTAAAGTCTAATTTGTTGTTAGCCAGGCTCAAATCAAAGGGGAAGCTGCTTGTTGACTCACAGAACATAGTGTTGGAAGGAATTTATTAAGTGGTAAGCTAATCCCAAGCATGACTAAAAGGGCTTCATTATATTAAAGACAACGCTCAAATTTAAGAATCAGGATAGACTTGGGAACATCTAAGTATAGAAGCTAACAGGTATTCTACATGGTTCAACTCACTTTACATTTATAATTTGCTTCTTTCCTAAAAATCATGTAGATTTAAGTGATTTCATTCACACCGAAGGAATGATTGCATGGAGTGAACTGAGAAGGGTAGTGACAGAGAGGGGACCTGGGTAGCCATCCTGCCTCAGACTGAGTGATGCTAAGATACCCACTTAGTCCTGACCTCAGTCTCCTCATCTATAAAAAGAACTGATCACATTTGGTTACTTCTAGCATCCCTTTATATCAATTTTTTCTAGTATTTTTATACTAAATGTGAAGATTTTTTAAGAAATTATTTATATATAAATGTGAAAATATCAAACTTTCATTCCAAAAATATGGCTGCATGCTTTCAACATGTCAAAGGCTGTGTCTATTGAAGTGAAGTGAATAGCAAGATAGTTAAGCAATGATTCTAACCTTCAGGAAAATTCTATTCTGGTTGAGCATATATACAGATGAGTGGAGCCTGTGCAGGGAGATGGAGGAATAAATGAAGTTTTGGAGGGCAATGATGAGGAGAAAAATAAAAGATGCAGCTCTATTCAAGTTAGAGCACCAAAAATAAAATTTTATGTCTATGTAGATATTCATCCATGGAAGACATTGTTGTTCTTTTGAAATCATACTTGCAGTTACATTCTTAAAAAAAATAGAACATTGAAGAAATCTAAACTTTTGCCATGGGTTGTGATTGAACTACTCTACCCACCTGAGAAAGCAAATCAAATCTGTGCAATGCAATTGTCTTCATCATCCCTACACAGAGAACCCTAGGAATTATAGGAAGTGGGAGCTCTTTCAGAACACTGAGACTATTCCCAGGTCCCAGCAGGCACTTAGGTAAGGAAGGATCATAGCAGAGATGGGCAGTGGGTGTCAACAAGATGGGAAATGCCCTAGGCATCAGGAAGCTTCTGAAAGTAACTGAGAACTTCCAGAGATTACCTGTATGATTTAAGGTGCAGTTCTTAAACCCGGGAAGTCTTAGTTTCCTCATCTTTAAAATAAGGGTGGTGGATGTGTTGGCCTTTCCAGATTCTGTGATTTACCCTGACAAGATTAATATTAAACTTTCACTTGCACTGATTTTTATTCTTCCACCTCTCCCATCCCTTATTGCTCTACTTCATGTTAGAGTTTGCCATTGCTCAGTTATTTAAATTTACATAATTTCACTTCCAAGATAGTCTCACTGCCAGAGAAAACCAAAAATGAGGTCCCTGAATTTGGGGAATATTTTTCCCAGGAGGATTATCAGGGAAATCTTGGAAAGGTTATTTCTTTTTCCTGTTTCTCTTCTGTGGTGTTGATGCTACTCTGTGGCTGCAGCACTGCTTGAGACAGCAAAAGGATATGCTTTGTGTTCCCTGTAGGGAACTAGGGGCTTTAATGTTGCAAGATAAGTGTCTTTTTCCTAAATGCCAATCAATCACTGACCCAGGTTTCTTATACTACTTCATTTGATAAACTCCTCAACTTCAACTCTGGCTTCTTTAGAGAATATGTGGAACTAAATTAGGGGACCCTGAGAATATTCTCTAGTGAATTAGTCATCCCCTGAGTATCTTCTCTGGAACCTTGTACCCCTCATAAGGGGTTGCTACCTTATCCTAGTTGTGGGTTTGATGAATCCAGTTACCCTCATCCAGGCACTGGCAAGTCCTATGTGGTTCAGAGAATCCCAACTGGCATCACCTCCTCTGAATGAGAGTTGACAATTAATAGCTCAAGCAGGAATATGGAACAAGTTTTGTAATTTTGGATAAACCTAAGGCAACATGACAGAAAACTCAGAATTCTATTTAACAAAAGGAAATTCTAAGTGTTCTATGGTGATTTTCATACAGTATAGAAGTATAAAAATATTACCCAATGCCCTTCCCTTCTCTTCTCTCCCTCTCTTATCCTATCCCTTCTCATTTGCAAAGGGAAAATGAAAAAAAATAAGATTGATAATGAGATTCTGATGGGTGCTTTTTATGTAAAATTTGGAATAACATTTGTTTTATTTTTTTTCCTTTCTAATGGTTGATGAATTTACCTAGAGGTTTTTCATTAAAATTCCTGTTCAGATCTTTTATTTATATCTTCTGTGTTTTACAGTGTTATAATTAACATATAAATAAATATATAAAGTAATCTGTCTACAAGAGAAGCAGTATCATGCTCTATGTACTGATTCACACACAAAGAGAAGTCTTTCCAAAAACAGAGTATACCCATGACTTAGATACTCTGAAGAATAATTAAAAGCTTTAAACTCTATTAATCTTCTTTTCCCTTGGCCTGGGAAGTGGGGTACACTGTGAGTCTGTTATGAGAAATATATTTCCTTGGGTTCAGTTGTGAATATAGGAGGCCACTCTATGTCTGAATTGACCAAAACTTGATATATGAATATTCCAAATGGAAAATATTTTACATATACTTTCACTCTAGAAAATCTTAGACTAAGAACATACATAATTGTTTATTTTGCATTATTTGTAATATAAAAATGAGAAACTATCTGAACTTAGTAACAGGTAAATTGTTAAATATATTATTTTAAATCCATATAATAAAATATCATAGTTTCTTTTTAAAATGTGATAAATGTACATGTAAAATATCTGAAATGATTTTCCAGATGTGTTAAGTGAGAAAATAGTACAATAACATTTGTATAAATATGTATACACATTCATTCTCATAAAAATTTCCAGAAAATTAAATTATAACAATATGGATGCCTCTGAAAGAACTTGGAGTATGGGATAGAAATAAGATTTATTTCTCATATATATACTTTAGAGTCATACAATTTTTCCTCTACAAATTTATTACATTTACAATAGAGAAAATGCTGACATTTATTGTTGTGTGAAATTTTAAATGGAGAGAAAAGTTAGAACATAAAAGAAGAAAGGGTGCTGCTCTGCTTTTACATTCCTTTATTAGCTTTTTCTGTTTGTATTTGTATTGAATTTCTTCCATGTGCCTTTGACACTGCTGGGAAGAGAGAATGTTCTGGAACATAGGCATGAGAAAACATGCAGTCCTTCCCTACTCTTGAGTAACTTTGGGCCAATCAGTCCTCTGGGCATCACTTTCCTCAAATATATGATGAGGGCCTTTGTCAAGCTCCACGTTCCTTCAGCTTGGATAAATGTCTAAGAAAGACTTTTAGCCTATTGTATGCCTGCCTCTTTGAGATCTTTTATCATCAAGTATTCATATTTTGCTGTATGTTCCATTATTTTGGACATTTTAACCCCGTTTCCTATTTTAAAATTGGCTGATTTGAATTTTCCAAATTAATGAAAAATGCAAAATTTATATTTTTCTGAGTGTTTAAGAAAATGACACATCATCAGTAAACTTTTTAAATAAAATTACGCAAGAATATAAATTATTCACAAAACAGTACAAAATATTATTTACATTAAGAGGTGCACAGTGTAAAGTTATGCAAGCAATTAATATTACTTTAGTCTGAGTATGATTTATACATTTCTTGGTTTTCCAAGAGGAAAAGAAAAAGACCTTCATTTCCCCTTCTCATTATGCTACAAGCCAGCTGTGTCCAGTCAGATGAAAGAACTCAGTCATTCACAAAAGTGTAGAAAGCATTTTTGTGAAAGGAGATGCCACACTAATATGGAGGTCTAAAGAATGCCTCAATTTAGAAAAGGCCATTAAATCTAAGAAAGAAATTGTTTTCTATGTGATAGAATTATAGTATATTTTCATGTTTTTAAGATTAGTGTTCTTGGTTTTTCACTTAAGTGAAAGATTAATTTCAATATGGTTTTTACTTGGGTTTGGAAATTTTATTAATCATTTTAAATATTTAGTAATTTTCATTTCCTATTTCTCTCTATATATATATTATTGTATATAGAATCAAATTGAAGTCCTGCAATGCATCTAACTTAGTCAGGATATATTACGCTCTTTTTAGAAGTCCTTAATATCAGTTTCTGGATTGCTAATACTGTTTAGAATTTTGAAACTGTGCTGATGAAAACAATTGTGCTGAAATTAACCTTTCTCATAATCATTTCTCAAGGTTATACTAACCTTATTCAACTAAGAAATATTACTCTAAATTTTTTCTGAAAATGTTTACATAAATTATGTTGGTTTTTTCCTCATTTAGTAAAGTCCATAAATAAATTCTTATGGGCAGAAACATATTGCAGGCAAGTTACTAGTTATGGTTTCAATTCAATTCATTTTTTTAACTATTCAGATTTTCTAGTGTTATTGTCCATTTTGGTTAAGTTTCTAAAGATTTTGGGGAGGTTTTTTTTCCCCTGTCTTTCTTCTTTTTCTTTTTTTAATTAAGTTTATTGGCACAAAATACATAATGATCACATTCATCATAGGGAATTTGTACCCCCTTTTCCTTCCTTATTTAAAAAGCTTTGTTTCCATTTAATCCTTTTTTTCCCTTATTTTCCCTCCCCCATTCTCCTTTCCTTTTGAATGATTTCCTGTTTTCACAGTATCTGTTATACATTTTGGCTCTTACTTACACTTTCAGTTTCTTACACCACAGACACAATGTGATATTTACACATGTATGTCCAATTTATTTCACTTAAGAGTATAGTCTTAGGATCCAGCTATTTAGCTATAAATGTCTCAAGTTTATCTTTCTTTATGGGTATGTAGTACCTCATTGTACAAAAAAACTCATATCATTTTGTCCATTCATTGGTTGATGGGCATCTGAGTTGTTTCCAAGATTTAGCTACTACAAACTGTGCTGCTATAAACATGGGTGTGCATATATTGCTATCATATGGCACCTTTAATTCTTTTGGGAAGATATAAAGGAGACTAAATGGGTCAAATGAAACCTCTAGTCCTAGTTTTAGTGGTGGGAATCAAACCCAGAACCACTGTACCACTGAGCTATATCCCCACCCCTTTTCATTTTTTACTTCGAGATGGCATCTCACTAAGTTGCCCAGGCTGTTCTCAAACTTGCCATCTTTCTGCCTGAGTTTCCTGAGTAAATGGGATTATAGGCATGTGCCACAATACCCAGCTTAAATATAAACACTAAAAGCACTAACTTTTTTTCTAATAGCTTTGGCTGCATCGATAGGTTTTAAAATTTAGTGTTTTCATTGTCAATCACTTAAAAATAATTTCATTTGCAAATTGTTTTTGGAACTATAGGTTAAGGATGCACTTATTAATTTACAAATATATTGAGATTTTCTAGTTATCTTCTTGTCATATCTTGGCATAATTCATCTGTGGTAATATGTAAATCTCAGACTTTTAAAATTTAACACAATTTTTATAATTTTTGTAAATGTTCTACATGCCATGAAATGAACATATTATATCATAGTTAGGTATAACCCTTTATGTCAATAAGAAAATTCATCAATGTGTCATTCAAATCTTCTATATTCTTACTGGTTTTTTGCTCTTATTAATTATTGAAATAAGTGTATTAAAACTTTTTCATGATTAAGAACTTGTGTAGTTTTTCTCTTAATTGTTCAATTATTTATTCATATATTATATCAAGTAATATAAAATAGCAATTTTTACAAATCAAGTTGAATATAAAATTCAAAGTAACATTTTGATGTTGTGCTAATAGATTCTGCTTTCACAGTAGATGCAATAATTGGCTTTTGGAGAACTGATGGTAGTCCTCCAAACAGTTCAGTACACTTACAGATATGCAGTGCAGGTGGTATTAAAATTTCTTTGGGAGCACATGATTAGAAAAAAATCTATAAAGGCAGGACGATAATGTTAAAAAGGTTGAATATTACTTCATTAGCTATAAATTCAGAATTGTTGTAACTTCCTGGCGAATAGAAATTTTATGATAATAAAGCATTCCTCCAATTTTTTGTCTTTAATTCTACTTTGACTGATTTTAAAAATCTATAAAACAAATTTTCCAATAATTAGTATTTGCATAGCTTAATCATTTTCCATTCTTCTACTTTTTAATTTTCTGTATGTTTGTTTTATAGTCTCTTACAAGCCAGAAATAAGCAAATTTTATTTTATCATTCAGTCTTACTGTTCTTTTCAGTGAAGTATCCAGTCCATTTATTGTTTATGTCATTAGTGATACAGTTCATTTGAGTTCAAACATGGTCATTTACTGTATCCTTCCTGCTCTCTCTTTTGTTTTCCTTCTCATTGCTTTCCTTCTTTAGAATTGCATATATGTCATTGCATTGACCTCTTCCCATTAACAGTATTTTTATGTTCATGTAGATCATTGTTATTGGTTAGTACTGATAAGGGCACAGAACCTAATCAAAGCATGATCCAACTTAGTACTTTTTTCCCTTTCTGGGAAAAATGAGAATGTTGGAATGCCTTAACTACTTTTGTATCCCTACTAAATTATATGCTACTGTTAGATATTTAATTTTACATAATTTAAATCCTTCAATAATAATCATTGTGGTTTTGTATAATCATATACATTTTTCATTCCTTCCTGCATCTGTGAGGTCTCATATAGGATATGCTTTAGTAATGATTTTAGTCAAGTTTTTCTGCTTTGTTCTTATCTGAAATAACTTTATTTCACCTTTATTTATGAAGTATTCTTCCAAGGAATAAAATTATGAAGTGGTAATCCACCCTCTCACACACAAACAATTTAAGATATGGTTGCACTGATTTATTATTTTTGTTTTCTGTTCACAAGTTAGAAAATAATCTTTTATAAACAATCCATTCTTTTCCTCTGACTGCTTGTAATATTTTATTTTCATCTTTGAATTCTTATGACATTATTGCTCACATGTGGCTTTCTTTGTATTTATCCCAATTTGGATTATTTATGGTTTTTTAATGTCTTGCTGCTTTTCAAAAAATTTGTGATAATTCCTATTGTTTCTTTCATTATTGCATCTGCCACATTCTCTTGTTTTCCTTAATGGAACTTGAGATATATATATATATATATATATATATATATATATATGAACTTTGTTTCTACTTATTCTCACTGTTTACCTTTGATATTTGTTCTTCATTTTGGATATTTTCTTTTAATCTGTATTTCATTTTTATAATTCTTTCTCTAGCTGTGTAATCTAGCACTTAATTCATTAAATATTTTCTTAATTTTAATTTGTTATTTTTTTCAGTTCTAGAATTTCTAATTTTTTTATTTTTGTAGTTTCTAAGTGTCTATCACAGTTCTCAATATTATCAATGATATCCTCAAACATATTTGGTATATGATTTTAAAAGTTTTGTAACCATTTATTAGACCTTTTGACTGTATCTACTATCTCCTGATTGCATCAAATTATCTTGGTTTTCATCCTGTTTCTTTTTTATTAAAGCACTAATTTAAAAAATTAGTTTAAAAATTAGATAACTTGAGGCTTAATGTTATATTTTCCCAAACAGGAAAAATTTACTTCTGTGAAGTTATCATTAGCACTCACAACCCTGACTATCTTAATCAGATTTCATGCTAAATGAAAACATATGATAGAGTGGTTGCCATGCAATTATTTCTCTCAGTTTTATTCTTTTTTTCTTTGAAGATATAGAAACTATGAGTAGAACGTATTAGGGAAAACATATATGGCATTAAAACACTCCAGATGTGTCAAAATTAATGTTCAATTTTCTTTGTTTGGTTGTTTGCCCTTGTATCTGAAATAAATTTTAAAATAGGTAGTTGTATCCATTGAAATAATGAACCAGTAAATTGCAGTAAATATATATCCATCTGTATCTGACTGTGGTCTATATAACGTTATATGAAGTTTTAGAAGAGACTCAGAATTTCATCAAGTATCTTATTTTATGATTGCTGTTTATTTGTTAGTTCTCCTTTGACAAGCATCATTCTTGAAGTTGCTAATGTACTAGAGAACACTGCAATCAAAGAACTATTTGTTATAAACTGTGTTTTTCATTCTTAGCTCACCTTTCCAGTCTAGGCTGTCTAAAAAGAATCATTTAGTTCCTAATTTATGGCTTTTGTGCATGGAAGTTAATGTCATCTTATGTAATAGCTGATATGAATTAGCTAAAATGACTCTTAGCAACTTTTTCCTTACTTAAATTGTTTCATGGTTTACAGTTTTATGCAAGGCAACCTAATATTTCTGAGTGAAAGTCCATATGTGTTATAATCACACTAAAACTGTTTTTTTAGTATACAAGCCATGCTCTGTGGAATTAACTGAATAATTATTTAGGTAGCCTCAAATAAAATAAACCCAGAAGTAAGCTTAGTTAGCCTATAGTCAAACTCTGGCTTAGATACATAAAACCTAATCTTTGGTGTTCTATATTTATCTATCTATTGCCTCTAGCAGCTTGTTGTATTTTCTTGAGTGTACGTATTTGCCTACTACTTTCGGCAATCTTTCCAGTATGAGTTTACCTTTGTGTCACAAGTAAATTTGAAATCATAACTCATACATTATAAAGTATGTTAAGTCCTTAGTATAAAGGTCAATCATGAAGTATTTCTGAGTAATTTACAAATTACTGGAAAATATAAGTATGTAAAGAAGAAATCCTAAACAGTTTAATAATGGACTTGTTACAACTCTCAGGACAAATTTTTGTTATAAACGCATATTTAGTTCTAGTTTTCTTATATTATGTTGTCTTTCTTTTCAAAATAGAAATTACAAAATTAGAATATTAAAAGTAACTGATATTCAACAATTTTAAAATAAAATGTCACTAAGCATAAGCCAAAACATATTAAAATGAAACTATTACATAATATGATTTATAAAATATTAGTATTTTCAAAAAAGTTACTGTTTTCATTTGATAATATATGCATTACAGGCAACTATAAAAGTTAAGGAAAACTGACTTAATATTTAAGCCAAAAGACTTTAGTTACTCCATGAACTTTTTTTTTTTTCTTTTTTTTATCGGTACGGGGGATCGAACTCTAGACCGCGTGCTTGCAAGGCAGGCGCTTATGCTGCTGAGCTAAGTTCCCAGCCCCTCCATGAACTTTTTAACTGAGATGAAATTTTTAACTTTAGTGCAAAATTATTACACATTGTAAGTAGAGAAGTAGAAAATAAATTTGTGTGCAGTTTTAATTGTTCTTTAAATTTTAAAAAGTGCATGAATTGTTTGTTCTGCTCAGTAAAGCAAATATCTATAGTATTTCTTCTTTAAATAGATGCAAACAGGCCTGGGTGTGACTGTAATCCCAGCACTCAGGAGGCTGAGATAGGAGGATCTCTGTGAGTTTGAGACCAGCATGGACTACAAAGTGAGTTCAAGGCCAGCTTAACTGCATAGTGTAATCCTGTCTTTAAAAGGCTATATATATACTTTTTTGTTTTGAAATTTTGTTTCATTGTTTTTATTGTTTTTTCTCTTTAAAATAAAAAAATACAAAAAAGTAGCAGGAAATGGATAAATGAATTTCTCTGAGCTCATTTTATGTGTTGAATTTAAATTTTAAAAATGTATAATTCTGGTAATTTTGGCCTGTGCTTTGGTTATTCATATAATTTTGAGAAAGCAAGATGACTTAAATTTTTTCCAGCTGTGAAGTGAACCCCAAATGACATCACGTATCTCCAAAGAGGTCTGAGATCATAATACTTGGTTTTTGCCCTCTTTTTGCTTCCAACTACATTTTCAAGCTAGGAGAAATTTTTAGGTATAGTCAAGATGAGTTTCAGATTCTGTACAGCAGAGAGTTCTCTGAATCTTCACTATTGTCTTGGGCCACTATAACTGGTAGAGGCCAGGATGGCCAAACCAATCATCTGCCTCTTGTCAAGCTAATAACTAAATATTTTGAGTACCACCCATTCCAGTGCCTATATTTTAACAAAAAAATTTTGTGGCATATTAATATGTGGATATAATTTTTAAAGAATACTGATTGTAGAGCTAATGTGGATAATCAGAGTTAGAGTTGGGTAGGTTTCTCTAGCTTTCTACAGAAATGCACAGAGAGAGTAATAACTGTGTTCAGTGTTAAATTCAAGTGAATTCTTATCTGAACTTGAACTTTAGGTCCAACATTTTACATTGTCTTGTTTGATTTTGCATAATGCTTTAAAAACATTGGCTTGAGCTTTTTTGGAGGAGAGGTGGTTACTTTTGAGAGTCTCAAATAATTAGATAATTCAGTGTTTCCTCCTGCATAAGGTTTTGTACATATGTGTGTATTTCAGCCATTGAAATGGTCTATTTTGCTAAAATAGTTAAATATCAGGAAATATATGGCTAAACTCTCTAAATGTTATGTACATGTATATATGTATGCATATGTGAGTCTATAAACAGATGACTGATACATAATATTCATTTTGAGGGGGGTAAGACCAGGGATTGAACTCACGACTGCGTGCTTGTAGGACAGGCACTTATGTTGCTGAGCTAAATCCCTGGCCCCACACAATATTAGTTCTTTACTGGAATCTAAAATTTATAAATTGAGGTTTGTTAGATGGTAGAACTAGAATACAAGGGTTTTTTTTATTAATGTGAAAGTAAATATTTACATACATGACAAACTTAATCAGCCAGACATTTGTGGCACATGCCTGTATTCCCAACACTCAGGAGGTTGAGGCAGGAAATTTGCTTTGAGTTCCACACCAGCACAGCTGGACTGCACAGCAAGGCCCTGTCTCAAAAAAAGGCTCCAAATTATTAATTGGTCCCAAATTTGTTGTGTTATATTTGTGTGGGGGGGTGGATGGGAGATAGACAGGCAGAATAACTTCACAAATCATATATAATATTCATATGATCATGAGAAAAATTCTGATTTCCACTTAAATCACTCAAATAGCAGAAAATCTGCAATTTATACATGTATCTATCCCATTTGACGCAAAAGAGAGACAGCAGCACACAGTGCTTGTGGTCTCAGATTCTAAGACTGGGCTCTGAGTTCATGTTCTGGTTCAGGCCCTACCAGATTTGTAACCTCAGTGTGTATCCAGTTTTCAGTGTTTTTCATTTGCAAAACTGGAGGGACAGTGAGAGTGCAGCTTTATAGCATTGCTGTGAAGTAATTATGGGCGTGCATGCACACACGTTTAGGACTGAGATCAGCAGTAAGTGCTGCTGCTATTGTGTACCTATCAGCTAAATAAAATAAAATTGAGAACTACTTATAATTCTGGATTTGGGGCATGCTACTTACTGAGGTGGGGAATATTGGGAAAGGATCAGTTTGGGAACAGAGACACAAGAAAGAAGTTAACAATTGTGCTTAAGACACACAAAGTTTGATATGCCTATTAGTGAAACGCAGAAGCCAGAAGTCTAGCAGGGAGAGTACCCTGAATCTAGACTGAGTGGTATATATGCTATTTAAAGCCTTACCGCAGAATGAGCTCACCTAGGGAAACAATGTGAAGAGGAAAAGGGTGGAGGACCAAGACCCCATCAGTACAGCGAGGTCAGAGAGGAGGAAGAGCCAGGAAATGATTCCAGTGCATGCACATCTGGTTTCTGCATCCCACTGCCTATATCATTGGAGCGCAGCCAGCGCGCACGCTTCAGAAGGCTCTGCCAACATGAAAACCTCTTTATGCACTGCTAGTGGTGAGGGGCTGTGGCTTCCAGCCTGGACCCTGATGACAGGAATTTTCCAACTATATTTAAGAGTAGCACAAAGCAACTGTGGTATTAATCTGCTCCATGTTTATCCCAAGATGTTCTTAGTAAGGCTGTAGTTCTACAGCCCCTAGTATAGATCAATTACTTTAAACTCTACTGTTACAGATTTTTCATTTTATTAAAGTGTATCTTCAATTTAAAAAGATGTTTTGTCTCAGAATTCTAAAACTGAAAGTGAATGGATTTATAGACACTGTGCTATTCATGATAGTTTGCTTCCCAGTTGGCCTTCAAAGTCTGGGTAACCTATAAAGATATAAAGCAAAACTACAGAGAATGACAGAAGTAAACGTTTGTGGGAATATTTGCTTCAGTGTCTTATGATATCAGGAATGCATTTTCTTTTTTCTTATTTGAGCCTCAAAAAGCAAGTATGAAGAGATGGCTGTTGGGCATCGCTGTCAGGGAAGGTGCTCCTGTGGCCAGCTAATTACATGAAAAGTTGTGGGTGAATGGAGAAAGGGAAAGAATGCTGGGGGAAGACTGGAGCCTGAAAGTCAAGCCCAGGCTTGAGTCCTCACCTATGGTATGACCCAGAGGGAGTCACTGTTCTGTAGTCCAGTTTGATCTTCTAATTTAATTTTCTAATGGCTACAATAATCCCGTGAAGTGTTCTAAAAAGTATTTTATATATAAAATGCATGGGTGATGATGCGAATAGTGGGAAAATCAAGTCACTCTTAATTATTGTTCAGCATTATGTCATTTTGTAGCCCCATATCATCTCTGTTTTTTAATGAATGATACTTAGGAAACCATGAATGGCAAGTCTGTAATAATTGGAACAATAAAAACAGAAATACAATTTGAAAGAAAATAACTAGTTCAAGCAAATTTTATTCATAACATTGTGATTGAGTCATCTCATTTCTCATTAGTTTTTCCAATTTTTCCTAATAGACATCTCAGTGATTTCTAAACAATGATCTAACTCCAGCTTTCTTTTAGGCTTAAGTAATTGCTGAGAAAAGTTTGGTTGTTTTAGCAAATTCTTATCTTATATAAATATAATCAGTGGCAGTCTGCTAATTTGCCCCCAGAAAGAAATTTAGATTCTCAGTGAAAATTATTATTTAATATTTTAGCATTGCTCCATGGACTAAGACAGAAAAAATTTCTGCTTACAGTTTCAGTAATTTTATCCATAACTTCTCAACATTCCTCATATTTTTTGTGTGCAGTATCATCCATATCATTCTAACATTGCTGTTGCCTGAAGGCTATTTTCATTTCACATAAGATTCTGTAAAAATACATTTGTGGCTTACACTTTATATTGCTTCTCTAGGGAATGTAACATGCCAAATTCAAGGGTTTGCAGTATATTTAAAATATTCAACAATCAAAAGTTTTCTTTTTGTTCTCCTTGGTTTGTTACTTTTTGTTGCAAGATCACACAGAAAGAAACCTGATGTTGTGTTTCTTCCCCTCTAACAAGCTTCACATGGCAAATCCATTCTGTTTGAAGTGGGTCTGATAAGACTGTGTAAATGCATTAATGAACTTAGCTCTGATAGTTTCGTCTGGAAGTTCACTTTTCTGTCCATTTTATCAATGTTTTCATTAGTGGATACATGATAAAATACATTAAATGTGCTTGTGAACTTTGGAAAATATAATCTAGCTTAACACTAACATATTTACATTTTATTCTTGAGTGAGTATGCTTTATTTCTCATTTTGCCATATCCAAACCTTTCATTTAAACTGTTTTTGAAAATTTACAATTGGTAGATTAAAGCTACCCTAAACTGAGTGTAGAATTTCTCAGTTTAAACTTCATCCTTAATGTAGAAAGTGCTCAGCGTAACAATTTTTGTCTTGATGTTTGTCTAATCAGTGTCTTGATCTTCTGATTTCAATTAATTTCTGTAATTACTCCATATTAATGAATTAATTTTATTAGCATGAAAAAAAATTCACTCTTTAACAGCATATGTGAACAATTACTCCTTACAATGAAAATTTCTGATTATAGTGCTTTTATTGAAGCTAGGGGCCCAAGCTGAAAGCAAAATAGATCTAATGATCTATCAGTAAGTAACAGTTGTTTAACTTCCTTCACTCCTCTATTGCAAACTTCTTAATTTCTCCATCAGGAAACACATGTGAATATTTAACTATCTATAAACATGAGAGAAAAACATAGCTCAGAAGCAGAATAAAGATACTTTCCCAATACCTTCCAGTATTCTCTTCATCTCTATGTTTTGCAAACTTTATATTTGAATCCAAGAATATTCTCAAAATATTTTTACTGATAAAATACAGGGTGCTGTATTTTTTGTTATGAAGGTTTTATTTTTTGTTTTGTTTGTATTTTGTCTAACTTGTTTTTGAAGGATTCTTGAATGCTTTTTAATATAGTTTTTCACATTCTAATTTACACCATTCAAGCTATAAATCTCCCTCTAATTGCCTTTTAAAATTGACATCATAATCTTTGAATGTTGATGTGCACCTTTGTTTCTGAATATTTTGTAATTTCCATGTGTTTTTTCCAATTCAATAATTATTTAAAGGTGTTTATTTTAAATTTCTAAGCTGTGGCTCTTTTAATGTTGATTTCCAAGTTTAATGTATTATGTTCAGTGCATGCTGGTTATATAAAATGATTACATATCTTTCTCTGAGACATACTGTGTAGTCACTACATTTTGTTTTTTAAAAAACCTATGTGATAAAGAGCAAAATATATTTTCTGTAATTGCTAGAAACTATGTTTAGATCTAGCAGTGTTACAAATTCAGACTTAACTGGGTTGTAAAACTGTTTAATTCCTACTGATGTTTTGCCTGCTCAGTCAGTGACTCTGATAGGTAAATTAAATCTTCTGCTATAATCATGAATTTGTAAATTTCTAGATATAATTCTATCATGTTTTGCTTTGAGGTTTGCCTGGTAGGTGAATGTAAACTCAAATTATTATCTTCCTACTAATTCTTAATTTTATTTCTGCTTTGAAATCCATTCTATCTAGTATTAAAGTAGTAATATTTACATAATATTCTGATACTGAAAGCTAATATTCTGGTTCTCTTTGATTACAGTTTTCTTGATATATTTTTTACACTCTTCAGTTCAACAGTTCTGAGAGTGTGCATTTTGGTCTATCTTGACATATACTCAACTTTATTTTTTAATGCAATCAGACCCTGCCTCTTAATTTGGTTCCTTCCTAAGAAGGTGCGTTTCTCCTGTGCTCACCATGAGGTGAGCAGCCTTCCTTCTCCACACCATGCCTCCTTGATGTCTCTGCCGCTCCACCGGCCTACTCCAAAGTATAAATGGTCTGAAACCTCTGAAGCTGTGAGCAAATATAAAGCTTTCCTCCTTTAAGTTATTGTTCCCAGATATTTTGTCTTGGCAATGAAAAGATAACTAACATACCACTTGGTCTCTATTATTGCTGATAAAACTCCACTTCTTGATTCCTGTGTTATTCAGATGCCAGATGAAGGTCTTAGTTTATCACTTCTTGAGTGTTTTCTTTGATTTTCCCATCCCTGTGTAACAGAAAGAGGAACTGGCTTGTCATTTGTCTAGAATGATGAGCAAAGACCTTCCATATCTCCTTTCCTATCTACTGAGAGATGATCTGGAATCATGTTAATACAAGGTTCTCCATTTCAGTTTTCTTCATTTCAGCTTCTGAGTGGACATGGTGAAATCCTAATCCTATAGCTGAGGACTTACATGTCATTAACATCTGTGTGTTTTTTTTGTTTTTCGTTTGTGACAGGGTCTTGCTGTGTGGTTCAAGCTAACCTTAAACTCACTCTGTAGCCCAGGTTGGCCTCCAAATTGTGATGATCCTCTTGTCTCAGCCTCCTGAGTGCTGGGCTAGGATTACAGGCATGGACCACCATGCCCAGATATTAACATTTTTCTCATTTTTTGTTTCTTTTGAAACAAGGACTCAAGGGCATATAAAACTCCACTGAGCAGAGGGGAAGAGAAGGGCAAGGAGACAAAGGGAATAAAAAGAATTTGTATTTTTTCAACTAGTGACTTCATTGGGTGAGTAGAGTGGGAAACTGGGAAATAGTACAAAACACATGCTTCAGAATTAACCCACACAAGGGCTGAGGGAGCCAAACTATTTATATATATATATATATATATATATATATTGCACGCTATGAGCTCTTGGCTGAGGGTTCCCAGGGCAGAGGGAGGAAGAGATAGTGCTCTCTGGCATTTCCAACACACCATGCACAGTCAGAGCAGGCCTCCAGGGTCCTGGGGAGAGAAACACAAGTTATAAAGAAGGGGATCCTGGAATTTGGAAGGCAACAGGAGCACCCTAAAAGGCCCAAAGGCTGTGGACAGAGAGCTCTCACCATCTACTGCAATATCCAGTCACTCACCACTACTCTCTCCCGACCATAATACCTAGACTTAGGTTCCCTCTTTCCTCTGGTTCTTAAGTATTTTCTTTTCCTTGTTTTATGTTTAACAGAATATTTATAAATTTGGTCTCATATTTTATCAGTGTTTTAATGTATGTTCATAGTTAGAGTTCTGCTAAAAAAAATGAAAGAGGTCTGCTAAGTCCTCATGTCACTGCAAATAAAATTCCAAGATACTTTAATGTGCACTTCAGTTTTATAAAATAAAATCACATTAACTACGTTCACAACTTGCATTTATATTCAAAATAACTTTAACTGTACATGTAGGTCTACTCCATTCTTTTAAACTTATTTTCCAAAATAATATAGATAAGGATTCCCAGGTGTCATTATTATAAAGAATGCAATAAGCATTATTTCACCTGTATTGTTTCATACTTATGATACTTGTCTGTGGCCTAAAATCCTAGTACAAGAATGGATGGGTCCAAGCTTTAGCACTTTATTTTAAATTATTAACACCAAATCCATTTATATTTAGTTTGACTATTTTTTATTCTGATTCACCACATGTGAGAATATCTTTTTCTTTTATTCTCACAAAAAAATGTGTAAAATCAATCATTTGATATTTTGATTACCTCATGGAGTGAAAATTGATACATGTTAATTTGTCTTATTTGAGTCATTAGTGAAGATACATTATTTTATAGGTTTCTGATCCCTTGTTATTTACTTGTATGACTTTTGCTGATTTTTTATTAGTCTTTTTTTTAATTTATCAGAACTTTTTAATATTATGAACCCTAGCTCTTTGCCAAATATCTTAAATATATTTTTGAAGTTTACATTTCATCTTTTGAATTTGCTTGTGTTTTGTTACCATGTAAAATTTAATGTAACCCATTTCATCCATTCTTTGCTTTGTGGTTTCTCATTTTCATGTGATATGTTTAAAAAGCCTTCTATATTTATTAATTACAAAAAGCGTTTAAGCAGCTATTGAAAGCTTACTATGAACTGAATATAGCATTGCATGCAGGGAGGGGATATAGTTGAATATAAGACTCTAGTACTTCAAACAATATCACATTAAATATAAAATATTTTGTTCTGGGGAAGGAATGAAATAAATTGACCTTTTCCCCCACACAAACAAGAGAACAGATAACAATTCTCCAAAGTTGTGTTGTTTTTTTTTTTAAAGAAAAACTTAAGCCAGTCAAAACATCAACAACTGTAGTAAATAATAATATTCAGAACTGATCAGTAAGAAAGTCAGGTCTAGAAGTCAAGGTCTGTTTATGCCCTACTAGTGTAAGACTGTTAAACTTTGCCACTTCTTTATTAGCAGAAGCCAGTTCTGCAGGACTTACTCAAAGAAAAGGAGTTTTAGAAATGTACTTGGAAAAATTCTTAGCCAATACTCATCTCAGAAGCATACACCAAGTATAATTACCAGATTTTGCTAAACGTTGATGCAAGAGGAATACTACTAAAAACAATCCCTGATCTTAAGGAAATATAGCTGGAGAGGCAAGATGTACATAAATGAGACAATCAAAGAAAAATTTGAAGGCAAATAATATAGGATTGACTTTGTGTCAACATACATGCTAATAGTTAGGAAAAGATGACTTATCCCTGGGCTGATCGGCAAACATTCCTCCCAATGTAGAGATTTCTTTTGTTGCACTCTTGTAGGTCATAGTGACATTTGCTGACACAAAGCACTCTAGAACACTGGAAAAGTTATAAATCAAGTTTTATATACACATAATTAAGAAAAATATAGATTTCTACCAAAAATTAAACAAATAAGGACAATCCAAGTCATGCTTTTTTATGTTAAGGTAGCAGAGCAAAATAGACACTCTGAAGACAGGTGCTGAAAAATCATTTATCTATTTTCATATGCAGAGTAAGACACTATCCCACAAACCACACACTGACAAGGTTAATACCCATCCCTACACATCACAGCCTTACCCTCTTTGAACTGAGTTTCCTAATAGCAAATTAGAGTTCAGAGGGAAAATCAAAAAGGGATTAACAGTGCATATCAGGTAATACACCAATAGAAAATCTGTGTGGAATGTCTCCGCTCTGGACCACGTTTCAGGAACAGGAATGTCGATCTATGACCTAAGGTCTCATGAGTTTATTCATCCAACATACACTTGCTGAATACCTACTGCGAGCCAAGCATCATATGTTTAAATGGGTGGAGCCAAGAAACATTTTTAACCATTTATGGAGGAAGAATATCAGGCAAAAAGTTGAAATGGTAGACTGGATGTGCAAAACGAAGGAAAACATCACAAATAGTGTGATGGCTGGAAAGAAGCTTCAGCCTGGAGGTGGAAAAACTGAGATAAAAAGGACTGAAAGCAATGCTTGGGTGCACCTCCATCAGCATCAGGAAGTAAATTATCTTTTTATTCACTGTTCTGGGACCTAAGAAAGAGAGAATTTAAAGTTAGTCTTCTATTGGTCCTGAACTTAAAGCAAAGGATTTCTATGTATAACAAACCCTACAGCAAAGGGAATTTCACAGTGCTCAGCAGAATGATTTCCATTTGGGACTGGTAAAAGGAGACAGCTGTATGTATTCATGAAGGTGAAGTAGAGAAGAGAGCAGTTGTCTGGATGCCTTCCTTGTAATCAGCA
This sequence comes from Hydrochoerus hydrochaeris, assembly GCA_004027455.1. Taxonomy (NCBI): domain Eukaryota; kingdom Metazoa; phylum Chordata; class Mammalia; order Rodentia; family Hydrochaeridae; genus Hydrochoerus; species Hydrochoerus hydrochaeris. The sequence goes on from PVLA01000629.1 coordinate 267,062, forward strand.
TAATTCTAGAGCCTACCAAAGCAATACACAAACTTAAAATTTGCTAATAGCACTTATCCCAAAGATGATGGAAAGGATCTTCATCAGGCAAGAGTGATCATGGGGTACACTCAAGTTTGTTGTTGCACATTTCCCTCCATTAGTGTATTTCAGAGTGTGGAAAGTGCAGAGGTTACATAGGTAGGGTATGCATCGTTTCTTTTTATTGCATTTAAATTTTGGAGCATCCAAGTGCTATCTATTGTTGTACATGGGGGCATGTTTTCAAGAGTCTATGCTAGAATTACAAGGTTGTATAAAAGAAATAGGTTATTAAGGTCATTACTGGGATCTGTATACTAACAGCAATGTCTTATAATTCATTTTTGGTAACAAATACCTACCACAATGGCTTGTTAATCTAAAGTAGCCATTGGTCTAATAAAGATGTTAAGGAATATAAACTAGTAAAGCCAAATGAAGGTTTATTATAAATAAAGGAATTTGCGCAGATGCCAGAACTGAATCCATTTGCAAGTCACTATCTTCTCTATAGATTTTCCTTCTTTTTCTCTGTTTTTCATGACATTTTGCCTAGAGAAACTCAGAGTACTCTAGAAGAATGCAGTTGAAAAAATTGCACTCAGTAACTGAAATATTTATATAATTTCATTTCCTAGGCATTGTTTACAAAAGTTTGAAAATTTGTTGAAAATATACTTGAGGAAAACTTATCCACCTTAATTTCTCCCAACCCCCTACATACTGTTAATCTGTGAACCAAGTTTAAAATAATTGTGTACTTTGTTTCATAGAGGAAATACCATTTTGCTGTACTTGTCATAATACACTTCGGAACTGTTCTTCAAGTCAGATTCAAATTTGCAAGGAGTGATTAGATTGGGGATAAGAAGTAAGACCAGAGGAGCAGCTGGCCTGATTTGTCTAGGGGAATCACTTGAAGGCTATTTGGAATAAAATTTGCGGCTAACTCTCCCATTGGATATCCAGGGCACACTGAGTTCTTGTTTCTTAGTATGCATTGTGACCACCTGGGAACAAAGACTTGGTTAAATTATCTCTTCCTTCCATGAGTTCCTCTTTGTGCTAAAATGTTCTGTGTATTTCGTGTTTTTAAAAGAAGTCTTAACTGAGTGAAGATTATTTTCAACTTCCCTTTTCTCTATATCACTCTAACTTCTTGGTCTATCTTTCTGGTTTCCCCTTAATATCAAACTATAGTCCACAATATTTCTTTTAGCTTGGGCCTTCTCAGTTTCTCCCTTTATATCATCAATCCTTCTTAATTATCTTCCAAATTATCTTCTTAATTTGAATCTTGGTCAATAAACAAATACAATTCACAGTCTGAACAGATGGACCTGTAGGTCTTTCTCCCTTGAGATTTCCATGTATAGCAATTTTTACTTCCCAAATTAAATAATAGTGATGATAATATTAAGAATTCAATCTTTGTAGACTGTCTTTTTAAAGCAATTTTTGTACTGTATGCACCATGAAAATTCAGAAAGCAGGCTCTTTACTATATTTGATTTATATTTTATATTTCATTAACTAGTTGTGCTCTACACTGAGAATGACAGGTTATCTTTTCTATTTGATTTGATGAATAGAAATCTCAGTATTTCCCTTGATAGTCAATCATTCGATGGTTCCAGTTATTATAAAGCTTTCCATCACATGGAGGTTTAAATCAATGTCTGTCTTTTATTATCAGTATAGCAGAGAACAAACACTCTTTCACAAGACGAACATTGAAGTACCAAAAAACAAGTTCCCTGTTCTTTAGACTAAGAATCTTCGATTGCTCCAGACCTTGCTTAAATGTCAAGGGCCAGGCCTCTCATGTTCATGGCATCCTTTTACTGATACAAGTGTGTGGCAATTTTCCTTTTTAAATCCTGTAATTTTGAGTAATTGATTGGCTATATAACTACCTCTAAAACATTCTTGCACGCCCTACAATACAGGAAACTCCACCCACTAAAGTCCTGTTAAACCAATGCAAGAATGTGAGGCACTATCAGCTAAAGAAGCTGCTACATCAACTGGACATACAATATGCCTCCTAACAACTCTGCTGATGGTAGTGACACTCAGCCCTCAAATGGAGGCCTTGAAGTCTGTCCAACTCATTTGTTTATGTTTTCCAATGCTCAGATAACAATGATTCAACAAAGCCAAGTGAGAAAGAGTGCTCCATGATGTCTAATATTTATTAATAGGCTACATTAATTCCCCTAGACTATCAAATCCTAAGAAAGTAAATTCCTCTGAAAAGTGATTTCTAATTATGTCTATAAAATCTAATGATGTTTATTGCTTGAAAGATGAGTCTACAATAGACAGTGCCTCAGTCAATGGAACAATTAGAGTAAAAGAGTTTTGGCAAACATCAACAAGAAGTCAGCTTTATTCAAAGAACTTTCATCTGGTGCTCACAGGGGCTAGGCAATGACTTAACTGTGTCCTACACCCAGAGTTCAGACTCTTTGGGGCTCAGTATAAGTCAAAACAAATGAAGAAGGGTCATATGAGTCCAGGACACCAAGTGTCCTCTACACAGAACAAGAGCATTAGCTTCAGGCCCTCTTTCACAGTGCTGAAGCCTCTTCCTCTTGGGGGTCCCAGAGGTATTCAGCCCACCTTTGAAGTCAGCTGGATTTTTATCAAGTTCTATGCAGTCTCTCTGGGTTTAAGGAGCATGACTAAATCAGCATGGTTATTTCTCCATTGCCAAATTCATCTGGGTTTCTACTTGGTTTTCTATTTGGTAGGAAGAACTCCTTTTATACACAGATCATTAGTTTATCTTATAAATGCTTTATGTAAAATAACCTCTGAATCTTAGCATATATAAATAAATCCTGGCCTACTTTGATCTCAGCTTCTCATATTCCCAAAATTTATATAATTTAGTTGTAAGTACTATTTATGTGGGATAAATAAATATCCTTATTTAATTTATTGGTCAACACTGGACTGATATTTTATTTAGAAAATAGATAAGGTGATTTACATATTCTAAATGCATTAGAGAAAGAACCTACCAGTAACCACTTAATATGCTGAGTTTTTAGTTTTCAGAATTATGAAAACATTCCCTAAATTCTCTGGGTTCTCTGCACTCAAATTGGACCTTGCACCCTTCCTTAATCAGGAATCTTAGATTTCATTTTCCCAAAGTCTGTATTTTCATCCCAGGATTTTCTATACCCTCTAAACAAAAATTAGAAACTTTTGTTGAGTTTTATTCTCTACCAAAAGTGACATTTGATACTTGTGATGGCGAGTATTATAGGAACTCTCTAATCTCTCATTCTTGGGGATTCACAATATTAATTTTATTAATTAGTCAGTAGATACTTATTGAACGCTGACATGTATCACGTGAATCTTTCTTATTGTTTCCCTCCACTGCCTTTTTATAATCCCTGAAATCAAAGCCAATGTTTCTCTTCTTCTCTCTTCCTCTGTCTTCCTAAAAGCCAAATTAGCAAAATGATAGAAATTTTGAGTTAGAAAACACTGCAGTGACCAGTTAACCCACATATAAGTGTATAGATGAGACTATTTCACCTAGTAAATTGGGTCTCCCCTGCTAAAACCTCTTGGTTAGTCAGTGGCAGAACCCACAGGGACTCCTGTTAAAGCCACAGAAATTTCCATATTGTCCTTTGAACCTGAAAGATCTTGCAAAGCCCTAGGTCCAGGTCCAGGTCCACTCCTGCTAGTCATATGCTCTTCTTTACTTCAGACTAGATTTTGATCACAGTTGATATTTCCCAATTTCTTATTATCCCCACCCTTAAAGCCATCACATCCCACAGAGCCTCTCAGCACAGCAGCTTTTTATGCTGCCCAGCATCACCTTGGCCCAGAGCCACATTCCCGTGAGCCTGTCTGATGATGAGCACCCTCCCAATGGTCCGCGAGGCACTGTCTGTCCATCCCACACCCAAATACTTGAGACATCACTTTCCTCACTTCAACCTGTCAGAAATTCAAAGCTCACCTCCATTTATAAAATGGTCCTATTAAATGTTTATAAATGATCAGAAAAAGAAAAGACAGCCCTTTGGAGGAGGAAAAAAACCAAACACAGGTAACAAAACAAACTACAGAGATCCTGCTATTAGGTATGAAGACCCTATTTCAAGGAAGTAAGCTCTGAGAAAAGTTTCAAAAAGAGTTTACTTAAAGAAGAGAACTAGCCAGCTACTAGAAAGACTGGTTGGATAGAGAACGAGATAGAATGTTTCCTGAGCCTAATCATACGAGATGACTAGAAGCAATACAGAGGGATGGTCTGGGAGAAAACTTGTGAGATAGAAAAACAAAGTTGAGCGCAGTTAATTGTCACTCATAGCTGTTACAGCGCAGTACTCCAGTGGACCTCTGCTCGCTTGCAAGTGTGCAGCCACATTTTGGTAATGTACAAAACTGGAGAACAGTTAGTGTTGTGGTGATTTCTGTCAGCATACAACTGGATTCAATTTACTTTGCTGCCTAATGTCAACCAATGCCATATTTTATGGAATATACAAGAACTTTGTTTCAGTCAGGACTGTTAACAGCTGTAGTCAGATGGTAACTGTCTTTGCTAAAATCGTGTGAGTAAAAAATGATGAAATAGTGGTGAGTGCTTTTAAGGACATTGGGATCTAACTTATGTTTCAGTTTCCATGAAGCCCTTCCTGAGTTTAGTATTTTTGAATCAGTAACACCCTCATTATGCATGCACATAAGCACCCAAGGATCTCTAGAATATTACATCAACATTTTAAAATAATGTTTTCCTTTTTTTCCTTCCCTTTCCTTCCATTCTATCTTCGCTCCTTTAACAGACATTTGCAAAGGTTTGCTGAGCCTTTGTAACAGGGAAAACCCTACCTCAGGGGCTGAATATTTAACAATGAGTCTTACCTTTAAATGCTTTGTAATTTCTCTGCAGATTAATTTTATAAACTTAAAAGAAAATAACACTTCTGTCACTGAAGACCCCACCAGAAAAAAAAAATAAGAGAACATGAAAGAATTTGCATAGTTGAGAAAAAATGTTCATACCATTTAGGTTACATAAAATGGCTGGCATGATGCTGACAGAAATACTAAAGAAACACATTAGTGTTGGGATTTATTTAAATGTTATGTGCTATATTGTGCTTTCAGAATTATTAAGCAAAGATTTACATTTAATAATTAGCCAGTATGTATTGAAAATATTTTAATGAGGGCTTTATTTTATATCATAATACATTATCTATTCTAATCTACCTATACTTGGTGGAAGTTTAATTGGTCTAACCTGGATGTTGTCAAATGTAAACTTGTGAACTAAAATACAATCTCTCAAAAAAAAAAAGTCAGGGCTGGGGATGTGGCTCAGTAATAGTACCTTACAGGCACCATTAGAAAAAATATCTCTCACCTCTCATACTCCTTTCTGAATGGATTCTCAGTTTCTAGCACCAAATTCAGTCTTTTAGACTGATGCTTAGATGTCTTAAATTGTTTATGACCTACTTTTTGACAATTCATCCACTAATCCTTAATGTCTTTGTATTTATTTAAATCATTTCTCTTCCTGGAATTTTCTCCATCTATAGTTTTGTTGATTTTTGTTGGATCCTTACTGCATTGCTAGTTACTACATTGAATGCTGTGATCTGTATTATCTTATGCACTTGTTATGGTTTCCTTATACCTCGATGAATCTCTGTAAAGAATATGACAGCTGAAATTCAGAGAGACTAGGTAACCTATTCAAGTAGTGAATGACAAAACTTAAGCAAAAGTAGAAAATGATAAAATTTGGACCCAGATCTAACTACAAATCTGTGTCTATTATATTTTGCAGCTTTCCAAGTCTTATAGCTGTACCTGCCAATAATTAGCTTTGTGACCTCATATAAATTATCTGACATATTGAACTCTAGTAAAACTGATAAGATAGGTAGATAGATAGATAGATAGATAGGTAGATTTTTAGAATTAGTTCTTACTAGTTTACTTATGGTTATTAAGGTTATGAAATTAATGTCACTATCCTGGATTATTTACAAATATATATCCAAGGACAACTGATGTCGACAGTTAAGGACACTAGTTTGATTTTTAGTATTTATAAATTTTTTTTCAACTGTATAATTTTGGATATCCAAGACATCAATGTGATGAATATATTCTATCCCAAAGTGTATACATTTTAAATTTTTTTGGCTTTTATTATAGTACATGTTTTCAGTACATAATAATTATATTCACTGTAGGGAACTAGTACACATAGATAACACAGTTCAATTCTTTTTTCCCCTTCCCTTCACCCCCTTTTATTTTCCTAGCATTGGATTCATTTGTATATCTTGTAAGACCTTATTAAGTAAATTATCATATATACAGATTGAAAACCAGACTAATATACCAAAGAACTTATAAAACATGTAAGACAATTGTACTAAGTCAAGGTATGCTTTTAGATATAGTGTCTGTGCTGTATTATGATACTTTGCTTTTTTCTCTTTTTTCCTATTATCTGTCTATATACCAAGTTTTTCATATAAGAGAAACCATATGATATTTAAGCTGTGTGCTAGGTTACTTCCCTTAATAATATGGTCTCAAGGTGCATCCCTTTTGCTACAAATGACTCAAGTTTATCCTTCTTTATGACAGAGTAGTACTTCACTGGGTATATATACATTTTCTTTGTTCATTCATTTGTTGATGAACATATAAGCTATTTCCAAGATCTAGTTATTATGGATTGTGCCTCTATAAATGTAGATATGTATACATCACTATGGTATGATATATTTGACTCTTTTAGGAGGATACCTAGAAGGGGAATGGCTAGGTGAAATGGAATTTCTGTTTTTAGTTTTTTAAGAAATCTCCATACTGATTTTCATAGTAGTTGCATCAGTTTACACTTCCACCAATGGTGAAGGTTTCTTTCTCCCCATAGCCTCCTCAGCATTTGTTATTGAATGATTTCTTGATGGTGGCCATTCTTTTTGGAGTGAGATGGAATCTCAGTGTTATTTTAATTTGCATTTCTTAAATGGCCAGTGATGTTTAACATTTTTTCATGTATTTCTTGGCCATTTGTATTTCTTCATCTGAGAAATGTCTATTCATTTCAGATTCACATTTTTAAGGAAATTTAGGAGTAATTTAAGAAAAATTTGTTACTCATTTAAGGAAAATATACATGCATGCTATAAATACATTTAAACGTGTGTGATCTCCAAAATCCAAATTTTAATAAATACCTAGTCCAGATTATTTTCTCAATTGTTACTCCCCCGTGGTGAAAGAATTGTTTCTGAGAATAGTCTTGTTATTCTTGAAGAGAATTTTAAAAGCATTCATTCATGTATTACTTCATTTAGGCTGCAAGGACTAAAAGGTAGTAATATCTTTTCTTCATCCATCACATGGGTCATATATAACAAAAGATTTGTTAACAAGTGAAAAATATAACAAATTTATCAACAAAATTTTACATTATATGGAAGCCTTCAGAATGAAGAACTGAGACCCAGGGAAACCTTTTAATGCTAAGTCTGATGAAAGAAGTAGAGAGCTGTGAGAAACATGAGTGGACAAATCATATGATCCATGATAATAAATGAAGGGGACACCCAGAAAAGCATTTATGTTCAGCTTCAGGCCTTTCTGTGTCTTTTCTTCCCTACCCCTGAGATGCGGGTAAGCTCCCCTGGAATAAGAGTCATATGTCCTCCTTCAGGTGAGGGATGTCGGAGACTTGCTTTATGACCATGCTTTACGCCCAGAGTGCTTCTTGCTTCTGAGGCCCAATCTCCTTCAGCTCAGAGTACTTTTGAGTCACATTTTTGGAACTTTCACAAGGCAAACAACATTTACAGCATCTATTTTGAGGTAGCTCCTCAGCTAGGCTTAGGAGACACAATGGTAAAAAGACAGTTCTTGTTTTCTTATAGTTTAGAATCTGAGCACTAAGCAGCATGTGAATAATCATACAAGCAACTATTTGTTTAAATCTAGGGAACATGCTTTAAAGACACATGCTATGATCGTAGTGTTTAAGAGGTGGAACAATACTGGGTAAGTCAAAAAGTCATTAAGCAGGGAAGCAAAGGCTGCAGTGCAGGAGTGGATCCGCTGAAGCAGATGAAGGAGAGACACTGGTGAGAGGAAATTACAAGCTCCCAGCTTGAACAGTAGAAAAAAGACCATTATGAATGGACTCAGGGAGACAGAAAAGAGCCAGTTACAGAGTGATGGCCTTATAGGTCATGTTATGGGTTTCATATTTTAGCCTAAAAGAAATAGAAGGAGAGGAAGGATGTATTTTGTGTGTGTATGCATGTGCACAGAACAAAAGACATAATTATATTTTTATTTTAGAAATATTTCTTTAGCTGGGTAGTAGAGAATGGACTACTACAGGTAGCTGCAGTCTTTCCCAGAAAGGATGGGTATGCTAAGTTAAGGGAAAAGGAGGTGAAAAAATTTGACAGAATTAATACATACCTTAGAGATGTAATTGGCATGGATTGATGATGTTTGAAAATGGAATGTGACAAAGAAAAAAATATTTTATTTCCTTGGTTTCTGACTGGAGCAGCTGAGCGTATAGAACCATTTATTTTGAAGGAAAATAATGGAGAGAATGAGGGAGAAGAAGAGGCACAAAAGGAGGATAGCAGGAGGGTAAGTTACCAGAACTAAGTCTATCTGTTGTCTTAGTTACCCCTCTCTTGTTGCTGAGACAAAATACTCAACACCTAAAGTTAAAGGAGGAAAGGTTTACTTAGCTCACAGCCTGTAGACATTTCAGTCTATAATCGCCTGTCTCCAAGGCAGGGTTGCTTGGCAGAGGAGAACAGTCATGGTAGGCAGAAAGGAGCAAAGTGAAAAGCTGGGGGGCACAAGACTGTTTCTGTCCCTTATATATTGTATCTAGACTGCTGGACTAGGGTAACGCCAAACCAATCAGCGGGTCGATTCAGCAATCACACACTGCAGATTCAGCCACCTCCTAACAAGCCTCAGACTGCAGGAGGCTTTGAGGAGACATCTAGACATCAACCATAACATGTGCTTACACTCAAAAGCCAACACAAGGGAGTTGGTTTACTCAAACCCAGCACCCTTGGAATACGGAACCAAGTAAAGACCATCTGAGAGAACCAAGGTTTATAGATAAGGGAAGGAGGTACAGAGCACAGTGGAAGGAAGACTACATGCTAAATAAGACTTTGTCATCCAGGGCATCCAGGACATGTCTCCTTTTTTGTTTTGTTTTGTTTTGTTTTTCCCTTCTGGTTGAAACATTACAATCAACCTTGACCTCAGGGAACTAGTGTCTGTAATTGTTTAGACAGAAACTTTTCTGCAAGTCAAACCTCACAGAAATTTAAATACTCTGTTAGTTAATGCACAAGACTAGAATAATAAGGGGCCTCACACGTTCTAATGTTATCTGAGAGTCAGCAGATGTTCTGCATGCTATTAATCTAAAAGATTATTTAGATGTTTATATCTTAATTATTTAACTGCAGCTTTTCTGTAGAAGTTAGACTGCTGGGGAAATGAAGGGAAAATCAAAGGACAGCTCACAAAGGGGTAGCCACTGTTATAGGAGAGAGGGTATGAGAGAAGAAAGAAAAGGAAAGAAAGGAAAGTGGGGTGGGGGGAGAAAAAACGAAAGTTGAAGAGAGGAGCTTGCATAAGAAAGGTATTATTTACTTCTGGACATGTTTAGGAATTTAAGATACATATGTATTATCAACAAGAGGTTTTCATGAATGTAGTCAGTATATTAATTACAACCAAAGAAGTCAGAGGTGTAAATATGTTTGAAAAATAACATAATGAATATTTGACAATGAATACATGCATGGGAACATAGAGTAAATAGCAAAGATAATTTAAAATGCAACCTTGAAAATCAACCTTTAAAAGCCGAGAGACAGAGAGAGAGAGAGAGATAATAGGAATGTTTTAGAAAACAAAGAGATAGAACATTTCAACAAAGATACAGGTAGAACAGTCATTTAGGTCACTTATGGTGACATAGAGGTCTGTGAATCCTCTCTCCAAAACAGAATATATGAATATAAGTAGCTAATAAGCATGTGAAAGTTGTTCAACACAATTAGCCATTAAAAATGGTAACAAAAACTATAATGAGATACTATTATATTATAGCCATTAAAATGGCTGTGTTATAAAAATCTGATAACACCAAGTCCTCATAAAGATATTGAGAAACTACAAGTTTTGTATATTGTGGATGGGAATGTCAAATGGCACAGCCACTTTAGAAATTGTTTCTTAAAACATAATTTATCATATAAGCTAGCAATTCTGCTTTCTGAATCTACATAAGAAAATGAAAACTTGTGCACACAAGGTTTTGTATGCCAATGTTCATGTAAGCTTTATTCACAAAGCCAATAACTAGAAGCAACTCGGGTGTTTGCAAATTTGTAAATGAATAAACAAAATGTGGAATATACATATCATAAAATAGTACAAAACACCAAAAACAAATAAAGTACTGAAATAAACAGCATGGATGTACCTCCATAACATTATGCTAAGTGAAATAAGCCAGATAAAAGATCATCTTGATTCAATTTATATGAGTTCCATTTCTATTAAATGGAAAACATACAGCAATCAAGATCAGTGGGAACAGGAGCAAGAACTGGCTGCAAACTGACCAATGGGAACTATAATGGAAAAATTCTGCACTGGGTTTGTAAAGATAGTTACATACTTGCATAAATTAACTGAAAGTCATACAACTGTGGACATACAATAAGTTCATACTGTTTAAATTGTACTTCAATAAGACAAAAATAAGAAAAGATAGTGTATTAGTGCTTACAAGAGCTTGAAGGTTGGGGCAAGGCTCCTCAAAAGACGGCATATGTAATCATTATAGATCACCTCATACTGTGGTTTTATACGACTTTTTGGTTTCATGTTTTTTATAGGAATTTGTTTTGTTTTGTTTTGCTAAGTTTTGTTCTTCCCTCTAATACAGAAAGTATAGAAATACATGCAGAGATTCATGCATGTGTAGCTGTTTACACTCTCACTGTTTGACTATCTACTTTGTATGCTTTAATTTTGTAACTTGAGAAACTATTTCTAAGAGGACAATATGTAATTTATCAACTAGTGATTTCTTATTCTTTATCTTTTTTTTTTTAAATTCTGTATTACCTCTACCCTTTACATGCTTTTGTTTCTCTTTAAATTAAAAAAAATGAGTCTTTAAATCCTCAGATATGATATTTATTTAGGTATTATTTACTTTATCTCAGTAAAGATTTTAAAGCTTTAAGTTTATAGAAATACATTAGAGACTCATACATGCGTAGCTGTTTACAGTCTCACTGTTTGAATATCTATTTTGTATGCTTTAATTTTGTAACTTGAACAACTATTTCTAAGAGGACAATATGTAATTTATCAACTAGTGATTTCTTACTGTTTATCTTTTTCTAAAATTCTGTATTATCTCTACCCTTTACATCTTTTTTTTCTCTTTAAATAAAAAAAAAAGACAGCATATGTTCCAAATCAGATTTAATGGAAGACAAAAATTTACAAGATCGGCCTACAGTGACCACCCACAGAGTGAAATGTAGAATAGTGCAAAAGATCTGTCCCTGTGCTAGTGATCCAAGGATCCAGCTGAAAGCCTGGAGCCCACAGCAATGTCTCAAATGAGTCCCAATCAGGAGGCCAAGGATTGGCGCAAAAGACTGAGGGGTTTATGCCAGGGGGTTGATGGGTCAGCGCTGGAAGCTAAAGCCTCTGCACTGTCAGGCCAAAAGTGAGGCGCTGGAAGCTGAAGTATAGTACCAAAAGCCAGGAGATGACACCCAAGGGGAAGGGGAAGAGGAAGGGGAAGACAGAACTCCACCTGAGAGAACAGCTGAAGCTCCTCCCAGGAAAATCAGCTGAAATCCTTCCAGCCTGTTCTGTTACACCATTTCGACCAGACCAGAGTCCTCCTAAAGTTGGTCTTCCACGCCCGGTACCATGCTGACTCACTTCAGCTGGGAGTTCCCCACTCAAGCTGACAAATAATCAATTAATCACCACAGAGGGGAATCATTCTGGACCACGCTACAGTCCATATACTCCATGCCATGTCACTCCATTTCTTTTTCTGTTTCTAATTTTCCTTGCTGTGGTAGCACTGGTATTGGATTTTGAAGCCAACTTCAGTTCTGAAGTTTTCTTGACAGTAAGAATTAGATCTGTATGCTTAGTAATTTGATTTTCCACGGGTCATTCCCCATTTGTAGATCTCAAGGTCTTTGAGTTTTGTCCAGGAAATCAGTTCATTATAAAGGAGCCCTGAAGCTGAGTGTAGTGGTACTCTGGGAGGCTGAGGCAGGAGGATTGCAAGTTTGAGACCCAGTCTGGGCAATTCAGTGACCTAGCAAGCAATTAAATTAAATTAAATTAAATATTAAATTAAATTACATTTAAAGGGCTAAGGATATAGTTCTGTTCGAAGATCTTAGGTTCAATCCTTAACAACTCCCAAACAACCAAGCAAATAACTTTAAGGTTTGAATGTGTCGCACTCACAGATGCCACAGCCTATGTGGAGGGCAGGTCTAATGAGATTTGGATTCTCACTGGTCTACTCTCAGCTGTGCTGGAAAGATCCTTGATATGCTTAAACCCTTGGCCAACTCACTCCAGCAAGTTGAGAGTGCTTTCTCACTGCTGTTTCAGTGTTTTCGGACAGGGACCAGAGGTGGCAGTTATTTAATTTACATTATTTTTTTTATTTTGTGTTATACATTATTCACAATAATTTATAAACTTATTATGATAGAACAATAACATTTCCAAAAATGAAATTCCATTGTTGGAGATATCTGATGCTGGGATGTGGAAGACAAGTCAAGAAATTTTTTAACAGTAACTTTATTAGCCAGGTTCTAGGCATTCTCTAGAGTGCTACAGATCTGTGCATTCATTCACACAGGTCAAAGTAACAGATCAGAGCACCCCTATTGACTTCCCGCACTGTAGTGAATATAAATGATTCATGTTCCGCAGCACTTGTCCTCCTGGATGTAAAACACAAAGAATATGTACACAGCTTGAAAGATGCAGCTTGACTCCTCTGGTAGCCCCGCATGGCAAGCCATATAACTGGCATTTTAAAATATGCATGATAAACTCTCCAAGGAATCAGCACCATCTTCCCTGAGATCATTAACTATCTATAAAAATGCATAGAAGGAAGAGAACATGAAGAAAGATCAAAGGAGGCAGCACCTATAAGTTCTCCTCTTTATGTTGATGTGAGACAAGTTATACTAACTCCAGGGAAACAAAAAAGATACTTTTCAGGCCCAGGGAGGAAAATGCAGAAACTGCTAATGGGGAAGTAACTATACCCCAGTTAGTACTGTAATATTTGAGGTATTTCTGCTCTAGGAAGGTTGTTTTGCCCACAAGAAACTCCTTCTTCAAGAAACATTGAAAACATTATATTTCAGTAACTCAGTGGTACAAAGAAAGGCATATTTTCTTCTGCATTTATCAACCTGCTACTCCGGATGAAAAGCAGCAAACAGGCTTAGACTGTGCATCATTAGAAAGTGTCACATGCCCTGGCTTTAACAGGACACTTTCCACAGTGAGGCTTCTCTGGCAAATGCCATTGATTTTCTCCTAATACAATCCAAGGAGTAGAGACGTTGCTTCCTCTCTCTAACATGATCTTCACTGTAATAGCATGCCGTATTTGGAAGTTTATATTTCAAAGCCAAAGAAGTACTCTTAACTTTGAGACAAGAAACTAAAGAATAAGAAAAATGATAGATGTGGAGAATTTGAAAGAGTGAGATTTATCAAATTGAAAATCTTTGTGGAGATGAAAATCACACACATAAAATCATAGATTATTAGGGCTGAAGAAATAGTGCACATGCTAGACATTGAAATGACCACTTAGTTTTATTTTTCCTACCATATGCTAAGATCTCAATTAATGTGGCTTGCTTATAATGCAACCTACCGGAGCAGTAAGAAAATTATGGATGCACTGTAACGAAGTCAGAGCAAAAGTGAGACAAGCAGATGAAAAGAATTCTAGACCTGGAGGTTTTACCCAGAAGACAATGCCAGAATCATCTGCAAAGAACTTGCCTCATTTTTGTTACCAATTATTTTTATTCAGTTAAATGTGGAGTGCAATTCAGACATATGAATTTTGAAAGATTCTTCCAAGTGATTTTAATGACAACTCTGGTTAAGAAGAGATGTCATTGTCTATCTTGTACCTATATATCTGCCACCTTCCTACTAGCTTGAAAAGTCCTTTGAAAGGAACCTGTCATATTTGCCCATGTCTTTTGCTATGCCAAATACAGTTATATATTGTAAACTCCAAAAAGGTAGTTTGTCTGTTCGTTTTGCTACTGTAAACCCATCCATCCACCTTTACCACTCCCAAATTCCCAGTTAGAAGACCACATGTTGGTGCCCCAGAAAACAATTTTTAAAATGAATATTAGGAATTTAATATATACACACAGAGACTTATTTATTTTCCTCTTTTTTGTTCTTATTGTTTTATATCTACTTATGAGTTTCCAAATATTTGCAAGATTAACACATCTTCCAAATATTTGCAAGATGAACAAGACTTATTTTAAGGGAATTGAATTTCTTTAATAAAGTTTGTAGAAAATAATCTCATTATTTTATTCTTTCCCTCTTTAGAGTGGGAGGGCTTCTGTAAATATATATTTTTGCTTTATACCAAACTTGTGAGGATAGTTCGTTCATTTTCACTTGTGTTCTGAAATTTGGAAATAAACTAATCCAGGATTACAAAATAAGAAGATATAATTGATACTATGATTTCAAGTACTTTTCCAAATAGCATCATTAATGGATTTAACCCAGAGAAATAGCAAACACATGATTTTTTTATAACTGATGCATTAAAAGTTGTTTGAACTATACATACAACTTCTCAAGTCATATAATCTCAATTCTATCATGAAACACTTTTATATTTTCTAGTGATGTAAATGGAAGGGAATAAAGCAATTCTAGTGATGAAATAAATTATCACAGTCAATACTGGCATAATATCAGGTAAGGGAATTATAATAGCCCACTTCTTGCACATTATTAAAATACCATTTGCTGATAATTGAAAATAACCAAGAATACTAAAGTTAATTGGCTTCAAATGTAAGTTGCTAATTATTATAGCCTGCCTTCCAAGCTCATATAGAGATGATATTATTTAAAAGATGAGCTAGCCATTTTCACATGAATTTTAATAAGCGATCTCTTTACATCCTTATTAAAGATACCCTTGCTATAGGTACAATATGTCTGCAATGGATGAAGCTGGAGATGTAAAAGTAGGGCACCATGCTTTGTTTCCATCTTCACTATGAACTTAGGTTTCGTACTTCTTCCTCTTCTATCTAGAATATTGCCTCTTTCTGAATCTACATGACACTAATTTCATAGCTCCCTTATGTGATTCTCTTGTTCTATAACCTTTTAGATTTCTACCAAATTACAGACACCTGTGAGGATGGGTGGCCCTTGCTCATCTGATGTGTCCTCCTATGACAAGCACATACAGGCACCCATTTATAGGCTCCTTGAATCAATAATCTGTTATTCAGAAGTTAAAAATGACACCATCTTCTTAATCTCAAGCATAATCACAGCATTGTTACTGAAGCAAAAAAGAACAGCTCCAAGTTTTGAAGCCTTTTTGAAATAGATAAGCTGATTTAATGTTAATCTTTTAAGCTGTCACCAAAGTCATTTATTCTACTTAAAAACATGATCCATTTGAATATCCGTGCATAATTTATATTCTTCCCACCTCCAAATATTAATTGAAGGAACCATTAAGGCAATAGCAATTATGGAAACTACTAAAGTATTGGTAACAAAAACAATAACCAGAAGTTTTATTCCCAACTTCATCTTGATATTTTTAAATGTTGGTAGGTTAAAACATTTGCCACACCTACACACAATATCAGCACACTAAATAAAGCTTGGCAATGTTTTTCTGTTTAATATTTTAAAATAGTTACTAATTTATCAGATGATTCTACTTCAAAAATGGACAGCATGTTACATTATTTTCTTTTAATTTATATCATTAACTTACACTGTTATTTTAAATGGTAAGAACCACAGAATAAATTTAAGCATATAGTTAAAAACAGGTGAAAGATAATTTAACTCCAAGCTTCAAATGAATTTAAATATGGAGAACATTAAGAAAATTAGCCAAAACCTTTTTGGTCTCAGCAAAGCCACAATAACAACAATTATGACCTGTTTCTATTTTCCTTAAAAGGTGACTTGGGGTAAGAATGCTAAGGAAACAAGAAAGTTTTTTCCTAAGACAGAAACATGAGGCAAATAGAGACAAGAGGAGAGAAGAGACCCCAAGGACAAAAGCTCCCACTCGGCCTTCATCCAAAGTACTCTTACCAAATTGCAGGATGCCAATGAGCTCTGCACAATTAACCTGTCCAGAGGGGTTGTGTGGCAGTCATTTAACTTTCCAGCTGGCTATACCGAAATGTACAGTACATGTCGCACATGTCATTTCAATTGAAAATGAAACGTTTGAGCACATTGGAACAAATATCAGAGCGTATTTAGCTGGTAGGTCCTATCGTAATTTCTACTCTGTGAAATAAAGCTTCAATTTAGCCTGAAAAAAAAAATTTAAAAATCAATCTTAGAGTTTTCTCTAAGGAAAATCATGTCACAAAAAGAATCATAGTTCAATTTTAAATGTTGAGTAACTTGATTGACTCTTTTTTATTGACTGTGTTAAAAATGAGATGGGACTATGTGATGGAGTAGTTAGATAAGCCTCTTTTTTTTTTGGTGCTCAGTTAACAAGAATATGAAAATTACCCTCAACTTTAGAAGGCACACTTGTAATAAAAGAACTATATGTCACCCAGAAAGAAATCCATAAATGATGAGAAATAGATTGCTAAAGACAGTGAACAGTGAAACAAAATGCATGTTCAAAATCAGTGTTGTTTAATTAAGTCTTTGAAAATAAATTTACATTGTCTACTAATACACCAGATGAATTTGTCTGCCAAATGTGAGGTACCATGACAGCTCCGAACAGAAGGCAAGATCTGCTAATGGACTGAAATGACAGCTGGGGTCCTGATTCTCTCTCATAGTCACAAATATGCTGAGTTCATGGCTAACTAAAAGTTCTACTGTGCACCTCTTCAACAACTCTCTGTCCCAAATCTTTTGTCCAACATAAATTCAGCTCTGGTCTGCCTATAAAAGTTTCAACACAGACCAGAACTAAATGTAGTTGCAGGCAACTCCAAAGTTTTTAGGGAAATACATCAGAAATATTTGTTACAAAGCAGAAATATTACAACCTCAGAATGGAAATATGGTCTTATGAAAGTACATAAAGCAAGAACCAAGCAGTTTTGGAAGAGAGACAAAAACATATCCTTGTATTTGGTATTTCTCCTTGAACTAACACTTGCTTCATTGTGTTCAGTATCTCACCATGAGGTCTACTGAATCTGCCTGAAGTATTCCTCCCTCTTCAGTTGCATAGATCTTGTTTTCTGTGAATCGTGTCTTAAGAATACATAGCTCAAAAAAAAAATAAAATACATGGCTCACCTTTTCCCACGTCTTTCTCCCCACCCCACATATGTTTGTGTGACTAGCTTCCTACTCACTGCCATTTACAGAAAGTGTAACTGCTAGACAAATAAAGGATAATTTCTAGAGAGATTGAGAGTAAAATATGCCCAATTATCAAGAGGTGAGCAAGTGAAGAAATGACAGCTCATTCTCCTTGCATAGATGTACTCGCAACCTAGCAAAGAGTATAAGTAGAAGGGTGGATTAGGATTGGAGGTAGAGGTAACATGTGTAAGCCTTGATTCCTATAAACCTATTCATATGCGAACAAATTGGCCCAGTTCTTGGGTTACCTAAGCCCCCACCAAACCCTAAGAAAGTGTACTCCAAGTCATTGTTCCCTAGGATCAACCTGGCCAATGTCATTTTAAGCACCGGGTTAAACTTTGTAATCTTAGCACTCTCATCCATAGCCCTAACCTATGACTATACCCTGACTGCTATCTGATCAGGTCAATTTTCTGATTTAAAACATTCAATTATAATCATTGGTACCATTAATTGAATACCTACTCTACGTGTGCTAATGTGTCAGCCACTGTACATATATCTGCTCTGATCCTTGCAAAGCATGTACTAGCATTATTGCAACTAAAACATGTTTATCACTAGCCCTATTTTACCTAAGAAGAAAAGGATACCCAGAGAGGCTTTTTTGTTTTTGTTTTGTTGTTGTTGCTTTCATTGCAATGAGTGTGCAAAAGTGATGATACAATTAAAAATGAAACCAAATCACTGTGGCCCCAGAGTTCACTGTTTCCACGTAACCTTGTATTATACAACAGTTCCTCCTCATCCTTCCCCAAACTCTCTGCAATTTTGCTGCTGCCAGAAATACAGCTCCACATCTAGTTTTTATAAAAACATTAACTTTTAATAAGAAAAAGCCTCTGAGAGGAAGTTTGTTAGGCATAACCACTTCTCTTATTTTTCAAATTTAATTTCTTGGGTATAATGAGCATGTTAAATAGCAGTATATGAAAGTTCTTAGCACAAAAATATTTCATTCACTATGTCTTGATCACTGTTCCTTAAATATTTCTCTTTTAGGAACATAAGTAAAACTTTAGGTCTTTTGATGTCACTTAAAAGTACACAGAGGTTTGAAGACAAAGGTGGCAAACATGATAGGCTTGCTAAACAGTATATTAAAAATTCCAGTTCCCTGGGAAGTCGAAAGAGGATAGCAAGTTCAAATGGGGATGACTTCGCTGTTTTTCTGTCTTTGATTCTGTTTTCTATAGTATTGATTTTGACTTCCATTCTTTTCAATGAGAATTCAGATGCTTTTATTGCACTTACAATTTTTCTTAAATTCTACCTTACTTTATCCAATTCTTTTAAATTCATCTTATTCTTGTTTTTCATCCTGATTTTCTTTTTGCCTTTTCTGTCCCTTTATGTATTTCTCTTCCTATTTCATAGGAAGCATGCTTACTTTTGCCTATTTCAGGAGCTGAATACCTTCTTACAGTTCATAAAAGTATTCCTATATATTTTTGGCAAGATTTCCTTATCCTGAAATTTTTCTCAAAATTTTCACGTATAGGATGACCTGCCATACTCAGCATTTCCAAATAACAGGATTGTGTTCAGACCTCAATTTCAGTATTGATAGTGGCAGATTTTCCTAATTCTGTGTCTGGTGTCTAGGTGACATTGAACTGCAATAGTTAGGCCAGATTGAAGGTAGTATCTTCTATTCTAATAACTAGTTCTTTGATCTGTGAGTCACAGTGTCAATGACTCTTCTAAAAACCTTTCTATACCTTTTGTTAAAGACTGTTAAAAATTTGAGTCCATACAGTACATATATTTGCTCAGTATATATATCTGCTCTTTAGTCATCAGATGACTAAATCCAAGAAAGTAAAAACTTGGGCCAACACTTACATGACTGACCATTACAGATATTTATCAAATAAATTAAAGTAGGATTTTCAAGCTTGTTTGCCATAGAGGGGTGACCTTCTTAAATGAAGAGCACTTCTCTTTAGGAAGAACAAAGCAAGACAGAATGAAAAACTCTATACTTGTCCATGATTTCTCATATGCATTAAAATTTATACAACTTTTAAAATAATAGATAATAATCCATATTCAGTAGCATAATAAATCTATACTTTCCCTTATGAATATGAAATGAACGATTGCTGGAACTGACTCTAGTGCACATTAAGATATTTTGTTGGATGGGGGAAATAGAAGTTATACATCTTTGTTAAATGGTTCTTCAAAATACAAATTTGAAAATGTCCAGAGTAGGTAGAAGTTCACTGCCTGGCTCATGATAGTTTTTCAATAAATATTTATCAGTGGGTTAATGAATGAGTAGGGAACTTATGCTTTATGAGAACAAGCCTGAATGAGGTGGGGAGCTGAGTGGAGCTGTTGTTACTCTTTTCTTCCTATCCCCTAGAAGTAGCCCGCTTGAATGATGGGAGATAGAGTACACGGAGCTGAGAAGGCTGGAAGGACCGAGCTCCAAACTGATACCCAGCAGCACACCCCAGGGAGCAGCATCTTAGGAGCCTCCTCTTGTGTCCATAGTCTGTTCAATTCCAGAAAACCATGCACAGTTTATCTTATCTTCAGCAACTGGCAACTTCTACAGTGAACAAAATTCTTAGTTTTCATGAACAGTCACTTCACCGAGTGGGTTTATGTAATGGGAGAGGAATGTGAGGCCACAGATTTTTGCACATCCTATGAGCAGCAATGAACTAGCAAGCAAAGTGCTTAGGTTCTAAAACAGTCTCGGGCCCTGTATGACCTTGGGAATGTTCCTGAATTTCTCAGAGTTTCAGTTTCCATATCTGATAAACAAGATCATTTCTAAAGACACTTGGGTTTTAGTAACCTAGATCCTCTTTGCAAATAGAGGACATCCTCCCCTTACTGGACACTAGGTTTATTCAGCGAACATGTTATTCAGAGAGGTGCTTGGCTGTAAACAGGAGAATTGTTTATGGTGCTCCTCTCCCTGCTGTCGTTTGAGATATAAAGGGTGGTTTTTTTTTCCAATATGTTCAGCTTTCAAAAGACATGCTGGAGGGAGCCAGCCAATTTCTGCCCACACAACTTCCAAGTGACGTCAATGGAAGCAGAGCACACAGATCTCTAAGCAAGTTTTGGCTCTTTATGTGAGGTTTTTTTTTTTCCCCTCTTCCTTTTTTAAAAGAACAACTGCAAAAATGATTGCTCTCAACTCAAATTACACAATTTGTTCTTCTTTGTGCCCTGAGTCAGCAACAGACATAATGTGGAAAATAAAGCAAGATCGCTTTTTACACATCAAGTAAAACAGGATGAAGTTTTGTGAAACACTAAATATTTGAGATTCTTGAGCACTTTAAGCAATATCCTTCACATGGTTCCTATTAATTTCAATATAAAATGTTGATAAATGATCCAAATGGACAACTGAAAAAATAGCTATTTATTTGTATTTTGATCAGAGATCTGTACCTCAATTGATGTAGTGTACCTTGGGCTTACAATTTAACCCTTGGAAGTGTTTTAAAGGACTCTTCTGACAAGAAAATATACTTTGTGCTTTGTCCTCAGCTCTGCTTTTCACAGTAAATAAGAGATCTAGTGATATGACTATAAGAAGAAAACTAGTTAATAGTTTTGTAACCTTTAGTATATGATAGATCCATACTGGCTAAATCCTCACAACCCTGTAAGACAGTATTGTTATTCTCCTAATTTTACTGACTAGGAAATAAAATCAGAGAGGTTAAGTGTTTCATCCAAAGCCACACGGCTAACAAGTAACATTTGGATTCCAAACCAGACAGTTTGACTTCAAAACCTATAGCCTTAACCACTATGCTACCAAAATAATAACTTATCTTTCCATTTAAAAAGCATTAAATGATTTCTAATTATTCTAGGCTTTGAGCTGATTCAGCTAGTAGGTAATGTGAAATGATGAAAAAAAACAACAATGTGAAATGATAGAGGGAAGAATTCAGATTTTGTTTGTACCTGCACTCGACCAGACATTATTAGATGACTCACATCTATTTCATTCTTGCAAATGCGTATCAGTGAGATTTACCAATAAAGGAACTGAGTTCTGTGAGGTTATTACTTTCCAAAGATCACACAGCTGGTAAAGGCTGGAATTCTAAGCAATCCTGTATTCCTAGCATCTATACATGCAAAGGGAAAAATCATGGTTGAATATCAGATAGAACAGTTCAAGCAAAAGTACCTCCAATGTTTTAGAAGCTCTTAGAATTTTTTGCTGCATGATGTCAACCAAAGGGAATTTCTAGATATCAGAACTTCCAGTAGAGCATTCCTCTGTGGTCCCCAAAGCCCAAACAGTACTAGGATTGTGTTCAAGTCTACAGGCAAAGAGGTCCATGGACAAATTGCAGTGTAATATTGATTAATAACACATATTTGAATTAAAATACATCAAAACATTAAATTCCTCTTTAAAACAAGTATAAGGGCTGGATATTTAGCTCAGTGCATAAGTGCTTGCCTGACAAATGCAAGGTCGTGAGTTCAATCCCCAGTACCTAAATAAAAAATAAAATAAAGCAAGTAAAATTTTGTATTTTGTGCACAAATTCTGATATTTTTAGAGAAGTTGGTCAAAAATTGTTTAGTGAAGTTGCAGTGTTTTTCATGAGTATATACAAAAATGAAAGTGTATTTTATATTGTGTCTTGAACTGTTCTATAAACATTAAAGATGAAATACATGAGATATATGAGAAAAAAGCATTTTAAAATTTTGCAAAGCAAAATATAATATAAACTCTAGTTATTTTATCATTTTTTTAAATTTTAATAGGACACTGCTTTTTCTTAAACATATTACCAACTAAATAAGAGGCAGTTTGGGTTTAAATTGTCCTCCTTTCAGAGTATGTTCTCATCACAGCAAATGTCTTATTTATATTTAAATACCACAGGGAATGGGCAAGAAATTGTAAGTTTAAACTGTACTTCTGCAAGGCTGCTAAGGCCAGAGTATTTGCTTTGCTGAAGACTAAATTATTGCAAAGTGGAGCAAGCACCCGACCCTCTGATATTTTGGAGTAAGTAAACACTTCCACCTGGAAATGGACACAAACGTTCTGAAGACCCCAGAAAACCACTGGTTAGGCTGATGACTGCTGGATACTCATTGGTGGCTGAGCCTGACTATATACACATATTGGAAGTGAAGATCACCAGAGATTCTGTCCACAGCACTTAAATTCTTGCTCTCGTGAATTCTATCACCTTCTGAGCTGCCACAGTTCCTAAAAACCTAGGAATGCTTGTAAGCAACAGATTACCTTGCTATGCACTTTCTCCATGTCCAAATGAACATTCTAACAAGTGATAACATTTCTAACCAAGTTTGATCCAAAAAGGACTCAACCAACTCATGATCTCCTAATATAATATTAGCTATTATAACATTTCATCAAATGCTACAATGTAAAGTAACTTTGATTTGTTTAGGGACATAGTATTATGTTTGATCACAAATCAATATGACTGTAATACATTTAACTTCCCCATCATGGGATATATAAAATTTTCTGAAATCTGTTTTTATATATGGATTTACAAGGTAGGCTTACAATGCCTACCTGCAGAGACATGCGTAAAAGAGTTTGGAAGGGCTGCTTACATGCTGGAGATCCAAAGGATCTAGTCAAAAATTAAAGGCCTGGAGCTCACTGTGAGTCTGTATTAGAAAGTCCATGCCAAAGACCAAACCACTGAAAGCCAGGAGATGGGCATCAAAGGTGAAAACTGGTGTTCCTCTGAAGAAACAGAAGCAAGTTTTCATTCTTTCCTTTCTTTATTCCATGCAGACTATGAGCCTATTGGTTTGTGGTGCTCACACCTAGGGTGGTTCCTCAATTTTTAATAAATCCATTCGGTCACATCCAGAACTATGCTAAGCCATTAACTGGGCATTTCTTTCTCAAGTAGACACAATAGTTAAGTATCATACTGCCCTTCTCTTCATTCTACATCAGTAGCACAGTGCAACTTACTGATATTCACAACTGTCACAGAGTTAATTTACCTTCTATAAATGCAAATTTACTTGCTGTGTTGTTTAGTTTTCTATCACTGTAACAAAATACCTGTGATAACTAACCTATACAGAAAAAGTGTTTATTTTGGCACAAGTTTTAGAGTTTGCAGTCCATGATGGGGGAATTTTGGTAGGAATGCTGGATAGTAGGAGTGGGGAGTGTGTGGCAGATCTTAATGCTCACCTCTTGGAAAAGAACCAAAAGAGACAGAAAGAAGGATATGAGATAACACAATTCCACACCACAACATGCTTCTAATGACTAAAGGTCCTTCCACAAGGTCTGCAGTCCTCCTAAATGTCCTATAGGAACTCCGTTGATGCCACCTGGGGAGCCAAGCCTTTGTTGGATGGAAGACATTCAACATCTTGGAGTGACACTTTTAGAAGTCCTGGAACTTACAAACAGGACTGATTTATGGGAAGATCTCATGCTTAATGTAAAGTTCTGTTGTCACCATCTTAAACTCCTTAGATTTTCAACAAAGAGTCTTGCATTTTCATTTTATTCTAAGATTTGCAAATTATGTAGCCCTGATCACTTTGTAATCTTAATGTAGCAAATGAAAAACTGATTTAAAGTGCAAAATGATAATTTAGCCAAAGTGCTAGTAATATATTTGAAATCTTTTTTTCAAGTAAGATGTTTCCTTTAGTTAGTAAATATAGTTTTTATTTATCCTGTTTTTTAGGCTGATCTAATTTTCTAATCTATTATATGATATATGAATACATATGTATGTGTGTATCTATATATAGGGTTTAAGTAGTGAAGAATTTTTTTGCAATAAGATTATGAATCCTTTTTTTGTAATGGTTGCTAAGCAAGTAAAAAAGTAGGAAGTAAACAAAAAATGAGAAAGGTCAACCAACTTCCAAAATTTTTTTAAACTTATTTGTAGCTAAACATTTAAAACATTTTTTTTTCACTGTAATCACTGCCTTGCCTCCTCTTTCAGAGAATTCATACTCCTTTCTTATTTCTTTTTGGATTATTACAGTTTGTAAAAATATTGCAAATGTGCAAAATGTACCAAAGTTGAGATTGAATATGACCAAATAAAGGATTTAAGGGACCTAGGCCTGAGAGCCTTTGTAACAATAAGAGCACAGCAAGTCTCGCCATGTTTCTCTTTCTCTGTGTGTGGGTGCAAGGGCGTGGGGAGTGGGCTGACAAGACGCTGAAGGCACTATGCAAAAGCAAGCATGAATCCACAGCCTTCTTGTGAACAGAAAGGACCAATTGTGTAGTGAGTGGCTGGAATGCATGCTGGTCACTTTTTGGAGTGGTGGTAGCAGACATCATTTTGCTGGATTGTTCAAGGAAAGGCAGAACAAGAGCAAGAGGGAACTTGGCTGCCCTGTGCTTTAGTGGCCCTATAATTTTTCTTCTCTTCTTTAACAAAACTTGAAGAATAATCTTCCACATTCAGAAAATTTGACCACTTCCTTTTTTGACTATGTAGAAGTGAATGGTTCGGGAAATGTTTCCAGAGGAACATGAGCTTGGCACTCGGCACAACAGACCTGTGATGAAATTCAGGGAAAAGTTACTCAGAGTGTATGGATAAGGCCTGTGCTACCACTGTAACAAACTCAGGTTGATAGAACATCTCAAATATATGTTCACAGAAAAAGCTGGAATGATTTTTTATAATATTTTAAAGCATAAGTTTTCAAATTTTTACAAAACAGTAACCAAAATGCTTACCCATGGTACTATTGGCTGTGCTGTCACAAAGTTGGAGAATCTCCAGGGGCTGCCTTTGCCCTGCTGCTTGATAGGTAGTCATCCCTTTGCCATTCTGGGTCTCAGTGTTGTGAATATTCATCATTTTATACCATACCACTCCACATCAAAACCTCCAGCTCTTCCTCACCCAATCATATCTATTGTAACAAAACTTATAAAACAGAGAGGCTCAATGTCTTCTCTATTTTTCTAATGCCATTTTTCAGAGCATGAATGTTTACATTACTTAATTTAATTCAAAGCTTTTTTTCTTTCTTTTTAGGGCTCTTAATGGCTTTGTAGGCTTTAATGACTTTTCCTAGTTGCTATTGTAGAAATATGGTTAATGGGATTCCACTAGAGTCCACGTGCATTTTTAACCACCATATAATAATTAGAATAACCAAATTGAACCAATGAAATTGATTGCTCATTGCCCACTGACCAATTTTTCACAGCTTATGAAAAGCTCTGGACAGCTGAATAAAACTATTCATAAGACTAACCTGACAGAAGTTAAAACAAACAAATGAACTAAAAGGAGTTCAAATGTCTATCAACAGTACCCAAGGGTAATGAGGACAAAAGTTTAAGTACGGCATTTCATAGTCACTAATTGCCACATTGGGGTCCTTGATAAACATACAGAAGTGACCTTGAGAGTGGCACTAGACTGAACAGCTCAAAACCAATCCCCCAAACTCAGAGACCTTACAAATTGTCCTTTATTCTAATTGTCCTCTACTGCTTCCATATGCAAGAGTAGGCTCCTGTGGCTTGCAACCCAAAATTTTGTCAGGTGTATTGCTTTGAGACATCTATGGGAACAGGTAAAGACATTCAATAAAGCCACTAGGAAGAGATATTTGAAATTTAAGAATAATGTCTGTTCTTAAAATATAAAGGTTACCACTATATAGTGACTATAGCTATGTACACCCAGGGAGAACACGAAGTGCAAATTGTGAACCCCAAAGGGGTTCTTCAGAAGACCCAACTTATCAACCATCAATACCTTATAATGAGAAGGTGCTGACACAATCTTGGTATCCCTTAGTCTTGACAAGTCAAATTAATAATCACTACTTTTAGGCTTATGGTAAAATTGAGCAGAAAGTACAGAAATTTTTCATTTACTTCCTGCACCTTCAAATGCATTGTGATGGTTTGAATGTGGTTTGTCCACCAAAGGTCTGGGTGCTAGACGCTTAGTCCCTCAGTGGCAATATTGAGAGATCCTGAGGCCTTTAACAGGTAGGGACTAGGGAACCGTTGTCAGGTAGGTCACTGAGAGTGCTGCTTTCCGATTGCATTAAGAGTAGCTCTTATGGGATCCTGAATGAGCTTCTACAAGAGCAGGTTGCTGTAAGAAAGCAAGTCCAGCCCTGAGTCCCATGTGTCACCATGTGATCTCTTCCTTTCACATATCCTTCTGCCACTGTAATATTATCCTGTCTAACATCTTTTCTAGAGCTATGCTGATGGTGGCACCATGTATGTGAATTCCCATGATCTAAATAACCATAACTAACTTCATATTCCTTATGAAATATCCAGATTCATGTATTTCGTTGTAGTAGCAATAAAATGGGAACCATCTGTGTATTGTCTCTCGTTATGGAAATCCCCCACCACACTGTACAGTTGTTACGGTTAGTGAACATGTCATTGTCAGCCAAAGTCCATAGGTTACCTTGGAGTTCATTCCTGATGTTGTGTATCCTATGAGTTCAGGTAAATGTATAACTATAGTATTCCTTCTTTATAGTACTACACAGAGTATTTTTCCTCCATGGAAATCCTCTGTGCTCTGTGTAGCATCCCCAATTCAACTCCCTCTAGCCACCCCACTGATGATTTTTAAACTTCCTTGGATTGCATTACTTCCACATGCCAAGGATATTATTTCATGACCCAAAGAAAAATTCTCTAAGAGTAGTCCCACATTTTTAGAATATTATATCTAACCACTATTCCATATAATTAACCTCTAAGCTGGTATCAGAAGCATGTGTAAGAAGCAGTTTAAGCAGGGAGGCAGTAGTTAGGAAATTGATAGCGCAAAGCTCTATCCTGTATACACAAGTTTTTCATGGAAAGAAAATATACACAAATCTTTCAAGAAGGAAAACATTTGAAAAGTAAGAATAAAAAATCAAAAACATTTGGCTATGAAAAAGGTTTCAGTAATTACGGTGAATATCTCATTAAACAGTCTTTATTTGTAGAAAGGCTGGAAGAACTCAAAGTCATAAGCCATCTGTATGAAAAATTGACTATGGCAGGAAAATTCTAGGTGGTCTATTAAATCTCCACACCCACAGCTGTTCAAGGAAAAACATAAGCAAACCTGGATTGCCCTGGTTTCATACGAGTAATGAACTTTCTCGGGCGACCAACTGGATAATCTTATTCACCATGGGTCATGTATTTCCTTCCCCAAAAGAAAAGCCCTCTTTTTCTATAAACAAGGTTAGAATTTTCTCAACATTCAGTAAGTAGATTCTCTATCTTTGAGCTAACTTTTAACCAATGTGATGTAAACAATTTACAATACTTCAAGATAATGTTTAAATACAGATCTTCATGGATTAGTCCAGGAATACTCTACTGTTACCATATCAGTTTCCCAAGTCTATATTTGAATGTGACCTTTCATCATATTACCTTTGTCTTTGAGCTTCTGTGTGTACTGCATATGACAAAAAATGCACCATTTATGAAGCGGCTGGGTAATTCGGAAAATTCAAACATTCAAATCTGTGCCATTCAGTATGGTTGCCACAAGTCTTTTTTGGGTTTGACTGCTTCTCTTGGGCTCTAACTTGAGATATACTGCAAGATTCTCAAAACTAAATCTATAAATTATTAATAATTTTATGTTTTTATATGTCAAAATGATAATATTTTGACTCACAGGAATACTTAGCTGTTGGAAATTCATATGTGGCTTGCATTTGCAGTTTGTATTATGTTTATATTGGATAGCACTAGTACAAGTATTTTTTTGAAGAGGCTGGAAATTAAACTCAGGGCTTTGAGCATGCTAGGCATCATTCTACTACTGAGCCTCACCTGCAGCTTTCACATTTCTGACTGGTCTGTTAGCTTCCTAGTTAGGGAACTAGGGGGAAAATATAATTGAAGGAAGAAACTGAGAGAACAAGCAGGCAGGATCATTGACAGAATGGATATCAAAGAGTGATCCAGAAAAGGAAAAGGAAATGAGAAAAGCTGGACAAGGAAATGTGGATCTCTGTAATAGTTGGGCTATGGATAATAATAATTTATATCTGAAAATAACTTTTGGTTTACAAAGATTTTTTTTCTCAGAAATTATTTTATTTCATTGACACAGAAGCCTATTTTTTATCTTTTCTATCTTACAGAAAAAGAATTGAGGCCCAAATTTTAAGAAACAAGATCACACAGTCAGTCAGTGGTGGAGCCAGAAAATAGAGGCTCAGCCGTCACTTTGCCTGGGATTAGGGTTTCCCCACACTCAAGACCTTTAGTGCTGGTGGTGAAACTGTCCCAGGCAAACCAGGGCAGCTGGTCACCCCTCAATGAAACCCCTATCTTCTCACTGTAAATCCCACTTTTTTGGTGTGTGAGTAATATGGAAAAGCATGTATTTGAATTCTTCCTACGTGTCATAAACTATATACAGTAATAAATACTTTATAGAATTATCTTTTTAATCTGAAAAACTCCCATAAGTTATTGATTTGTCTCTTCCGAATCCTCCTACCAACCCACATGATGTAGATAAAATAAGTCTCCAGATCACCGATAAAGTCCCCAAAGTGATACAGTTGGTAAGTATCTGTATTTAAACTCAGACTATCATAGTTCAAGGCCAGGGTTGCTCAGCTCACCACCATAAAAGTTGTCACCTAAGGAACAGAGCCCCTATAAAGTCTTTGGCCCTACTCATTTATTCATTTTCTTTCCAAACATAAGTATAGCTCACCCAGAATCTGTAGATTTAACTCTCCTGTACCCACTGGCCTGCAGCCACTTTCCTGCCTAAGACCAGTTCCTCCTACCTTTAATATCACCAGTCAGACATTTGAAATGATGCCCACATTGAAATTCTTCCAATGCCTGTTGCAATTTTATTGGATGTTCTGACTCACAAACATTTTAGAAAATAAAAGAAAAAAAGTTTCTTTTCTCAATTTGCCTTTAAAATATCACCAATTTATTTTTGTCAGGACTGGAATTGAACCAAAGGACTTCACGTTGAGCTACACCTTCAGCCGTTTTTGTAGTTTTATTTTGAGAAAAGGTCTCATTAAATTCTTGTTTCCCCAGCTGGGCTGGAAACTGCAATCCTCCTGCCTCAGTCTCCCAGAGTGCTACAATTACAAGTATATCCCACTACACCTGGCATTTGTTATGTGGTTTTGTTTTTTGTTTTTAACTGCTCTCTATATGTACCACTTGCACATAACAGAACTTCTTGGCACCATTTAACATATGAAAATGGATATGCAATGTTATTTCGTGATAGTCTTCTCATGAGAACGATGAGCTGGTCAGCCTCCTAAGACTAAGTGCCCAACTGAAAATGACCATGTGACTTTCTTTTCACTCTATCCCACATATCACTGGCATGGTGAGTGACAGCTGTTTTCCAAAAATATAGAGTGAATAGAATACCGTGTGTTTTGGAGAATTTACCAGCCCAGGGCTGAAGCCAGAAGATTTTTTTAATGGCCTACAGCTTTAAGTCTTATCTCTTTTTTCTTCCCAGGCTTCCACCTTCCATTGTTACACAGATTAAGCAGAGTGAGCCCTCTGTATCCAATAGTTTCGGGTTCAAAGGTCAAGCCAACTATAGGCAGAAAATATTTGAGAAGTAATTGCATGTGTATTGAACATGAACAGATTTTTCCCTTAATTCATTAAATAATAGAATATAATAACTATTTACATAGCATTTATATTTTATTAGATATTTTAAGTAATCTAGAGCTAACTGAAAGTATATGGGACAATATGTGAAAGTTATATACAAACACTATCATTTTATATAAAGGACTTGAGTAGCTGTAGATTTTAATTTCCATAGGAGGTTCTTGAACTAATCCCCCATGAATACCTGGAGATGACTGTGTCCAATTGCCATGTAAGAAGGAAAAGGTGATGTTTGGATTACTTAGCTATTTATTGAGACATAATTTACAAATATTATAATTTGCCCTTTGACGTGTATTGAATTTTGACAAACATACAGAAGCATATGGAACACAATCAGACCATCCTTCAAAAAATGTTCTTCTTTGTCTTTGTTTTCAACCCCTCCCTCACCCTAGCTTAGCCCCTGTCCCCACTCATCTGCTTTCTGTCCCCACTCATCTTCTCCCTGTCCCCAAAGAGCTGCCTATCTGAGACATGTAATCACCCAGGAAAGAGGCTTTTTGACTGGTGTCTTTCACTTTGCATAATGCATTTAAGAATTTATCCTTATTGTTGCACAATCGATGTTTATTTTCTCCTGTTGCTGATCATTATTTCAACATATGGATATATAATTTAATTATCCATTCCCTAGCTGAGGGACATTTAGAGTTTTACCTATTCAAAAAGAAAACTTCTAGCTATAAACAACACACATGGTCTTGATGTGTAGATATGTTTTCATTTCTCTTGAGTAAATACCTAGGAGTAGAATAGCCAGGTCATAGGACATGTACACAGGAAACTTCCAAACTGCTTTCCAAAGCCATTGTAACACTTTACATTCCTCGAGCAATCTGCAAGACTTCCAGATGTTCCACATCACTGACAATACTTATCATCAATCTTTTTAATTTTAGCTACACTTGGAGGTATGTCTCATTGCTGTATACCATTTTGATTTTAACTTTAATTTCCTTGAAAATTCCATTACTAGAATTTGCATGCATTAAAATAATTTTATGTGTTAGATTTGGATGAGTTTTGACAAATCCATACCCCTTACATAGTTTACATCTCATTAAAGTATACACTTATGGCCAGGCACCAGAAATCCTCTTGGGTTCTCTGTCCTGTTAGTCTCTACTCACTGCAAACAAACACTACTGCAGTTTTTTCCACCCTAGGTTAGTTTCACCTGCCGTAGAATTTAATAATGTGGAATTATACAGAATGTGCTGTGTTGTTCTGGTTCCTTTCACACATCATGATGTAATCTGGAGGTCATACAAGTTGCAGCATGTAACTGGTGTGAGTTCCCTTATACTTCTGGATAACTTCCCTATTTTATGGCTAAACCACAATTTATGTATTCTGCAGATGAGTATTTCAGTTATCCTCAGTTTTTGTCTAGTGAGAATAGAGCTCCCATCTATAGTTTTGTATGGGTATTTTTGTGAAGATCATTTTATTTCTCTTGAGTAAACAGCTAGGGATAGAATTGCTGGGTCATAGAGTAGGTAAATATTGACCTTTATAAGAAGTTGCCAAACTGTTTTCCGAAGTGGCTTTTCCATTTTGCATTTCTACCCACAATGTAGAAAACTTTCAGTTACTCCACATCCTTGCAAAGTTTGTTTAGTTTTTTTTTTCTTTTTTTATGTTTAACCATTCTAACTACCTCATTGTGGTTGACATTTGCATTCCTGGATGACTAATTGTGTGCCTATTGTGTATTTGTATATCTTTCCTTGTGAAATGTGTCAACTCTTTTATCCTTTTTTATTGGGTTATCTGTATAATAATAATCTATAGTTAATTAAATAACTTGTAGTTTTGTACACAGTTAATATGCAATTTCTTTGTCAGGTATACTATTAAGATTGTTTACTCTCTTTGCATGACTAAGAAGAAGTCTAATGTAGGTAATTCAGTATAACTTAAATGATGTATTTATAATATATATTTGATACAATTTATAATACATATTTAATTTAACATATAATATGTTATAAACACATGATTGATGAGAAAATGTTTTAGTTTAATTCACCAAAGTTTTTATAGTTAATTCCTTCTGTATTATGAATAAAAAATCTCTATTTACACAGAAGTTGCAAAGGTAGTTTGTTTTCATCTTTATATTTTTCATTTTTTCCAGTAAGTCTATGATATATATAATTGTTTTTACATATTTTTTGGTAACCATGTACTATAACAATTATTGCAACTTTGTAGTATATTTAAAAATTAAACAGTGGTCCAACATTTTTCTTCTGAAATATTGTTTTGGTTATTATAGAGCCTCTACATTTCCATATACATTTTAGAATTAGGTTATAATTTTTATCCAAAAATATCTACAGGGATTTTTTTCCAACTTTTTTTCTGCTTCACTTTCTCTACTTTCTATTTTTCAGCATGATTTGCTTTTTATTCCCTAATGTCCCATCTGCTTTTCTGTCACCCACTCACTGACTTTTTACTGTAGAATATTAAGCTTTTCAGTTCTAAGTTTCCTTTGTTGTCTTTTTATAGTTTCTAGTTTTCTAATCATTCTCATCTGTTTATTAATTATGCTGATCTTTTTCTTTTGAATCCTTAAGTAAGTTCTTTCCATAGTCACTTTAACTATTTTACTATGTCTCATATCTCCAACTGTCATTTCAGTCTGCCTTTATTGACATTTTATTTTGCTTTTGGGCTTCAGGTTAAATCTTTTACTTCCTTTGAACACTTAGTAAATTACATTAGTATCCTGAGTCTATAGATTCTACTTTTTGAGAGACTGGATTTTGTTGTGTTCCTTTAACAATTGTTGAACTTTGTTCTCACAGGAACAAAGTTAATTTACATATAAATTAATTCATTGGTTCGAAATTTGTTAAGAAACTTTGTTAGAGTAGGTCAAGCACAATCCTTATTGTAGGTCTAGAGTGGTTCTCCTGTATAATGGAGTGATTTGGAGATCTCACCTGCATGGCCAGTGCCAGTGTGCGAGGGAGTCCTCTTCCTTTTGGACTCTTAGCTCTATGTGCACCAGTTACCTTCTTTCCAATTATAGCTCCGTAACAGCTCTACAATACTGTACTTCAGTCTTGTCCTGGATATGGGCAGGTTAATATTCAATCAAAGTTTTAAAAGAAATCCTATGGAGATCTCTGAGATTTCTTTATGTAGTTCCCACTCTCTCTGGGAGTGCATTCCAAAATCCTAGCTACTCCAATAACCCCAAACTTCAGCATCTGCCTCCTTAGCTGAGCAAGCTCCCTGTGCACTGCTCTGGTTCCATCCCCATTTGCCTGTGCAGAGTACTGAGGCAACTGGGAGCCCTTGTGATGTGATTCCTTTTTCTCAACCACAGTTCTGTGCTGAGTATCTTCCAACATCTGAAGCAATCGCTTCAAATATCTTGTCCAGTTTTTCAATACTTTATGGTTGGATAAGTTCTTCATAATCGTTTACTGCATTGTGGCTGAGAGCAAAACCTTCCATCCCATATTTTATTAATCTGTTGGGGGGTTTAGTATCAGACCCAGGAATTTTATTCATTTTTCACATTTGGCTTCATCTCTCAAACCAGAATTCTAACTTAGTTCCATTATCCCTACTAGAACATGTGCAGCTATAAAACAAAATATTTGCAAAGGATAACATATATCCTGCTAAAGCAATGTACTCTTCTTATAAGATGAAACTGTATGTTAGATTGCATTCTTTAGAGGAGACTTAATAAATATTTGGAACTTCAGTTTATGTAGAGCAAGACTTTTTTTTACCATGAATAGTTAGTTCTTGAGCATGAGTCATGGAGATGCTATGACAGTGTTTAAGCTAGACATAAAACATTTATCATGTGTTAAGGCATTCCACTTATGCTTGAACAGGGAATAAGTGTAGGTTCTCACCATGTTTAAAAAACTATACCTAGCATGGTACAATGAAAATAAAAGTTCCCAATAATACTATTTCTATAAATCTGTTTCTTTGTTTTCACACGAAAATTATTTTATGCTATGTTTATTTTCTCTATGTTCTTAGGGGAACTTTTAAAACTAACTGCTTTGTACATTCATCTAAAACACTTCTCAAATTATTATTTCTAACAGGAGGGAATATGAAAGTATCAACATAGCATATCACATTTTCAGGTCAACTGAGTCTAGAAGTCATTCTCCAGGATAAATGTGTTCAGCCTGTGGAAAGACTCACAAATGTCTTCTCAAAATAAAAGAACTCCTCTGGCTATAATAGGAGAGGAGAACAATCCAAGCCAATCTTTCCACTTATGCTACTAAATGCCTCCTTTTGTGAAAGTCTTCAATTTCAACTGAAAAATAAGGGCCTCAGGTAATAAACACTTTGTACATTTTGACCTAATAAGGGGACTTTTAAGTGGCTCACCTCAGGTATTATGGCTATGACTACCTTTTTATGCTTCCATCAATGTTTCTAAGAAAAAAATGTATACATGTTTAAAATAAACCTAATAAAATGTTACTGAAAATTATGTCATTTATGCAATCAGATAATTATGTCCTTGCTGAATCATTCTATTGCTCCCTACTAACACATACTGATTTGTTTTTCTCAACATGACAGTAGATTTGTGTTCCTCAACATGCTGTGATTACCTGAGTCCCATAAGCCCCACTGTGTTGTATTCATTACAAAAAAAAGTGTTTCAGCAAAACACATAATATTTTGATTTTCATAGTGTTTCAATAT
Source organism: Hydrochoerus hydrochaeris (assembly GCA_004027455.1). Taxonomy (NCBI): domain Eukaryota; kingdom Metazoa; phylum Chordata; class Mammalia; order Rodentia; family Hydrochaeridae; genus Hydrochoerus; species Hydrochoerus hydrochaeris. The sequence goes on from PVLA01000629.1 coordinate 302,223, forward strand.
GCACTTTATATCCAGATGCAGCGTTAGAAATAAGACAGAATTTAAATTCTGACTCTGCGATTACCAACTGAATGACCTTGAGCCAACTGTGTAACCTTGCCTTGCTTCATTTTATATGATAAATCATTCTTAGGACCGTGCTTTCTTCACAAATCAGTTGTGAGAATTAAAGAAGTTGCCACAAGACAAAATAATACCTGGCACAATGCTATAAGCACCAAATAAATCTTAGTGATGGTCATTATTATCACTATTGTTTACAAAACTCTTTAAAATTAGTTTTCTCACTCGGTTCCCACAACAGATTTTCCTAGTAAATATCATGATCCCCATTTTATAGAGAAGGCAACTAAATTTTAGGTTGTTACTCTAGAGGTTGCATGTATTCTGCTCTCCATTTTCCTAGATAACTTGAAAACGTTCACTTCTTTTTAAAGTTGATGAGACTTTACTAATCTTCCCTTGATCAGCTATGTTACATAATTTCATAGGAATATTTTTAGTGTCATACAAACATTTCCTTCACAAAAGAGAGTTTAATAAGACGATAGTGCATTTCTGTTATTTTTCTACTCTCAAGTGCAGATAATTTTCTTTTCAAATCATTTGCAGCTCCATCTCCTCCTGAAAAACTAATCCCGGTCTAGGACTACTTCGTGTCATCCGTATAATAGACTTGTTCAGCATTTTCCCCCCATTTTTTCCATTTCCATAGCAATGCTCCACTAGTCTAATGATGTTTCAGAAAAAGAATAATAACCTAAATATCAGTAATTATAGTTAACTTATCAACCCATAGAAAAATAACCACAGCATATAAAGTTCTTCTGGAATCCTTTTAAGTACCGATTTAGCCTTCGTCTGTGATTTAGGTTACTTTCCACTTCTTTTAAGAGCTAAACACAGCCTAGTAAAGAAAGGTCTTTGAAGTGTGAGCTGGTTGACCATTTCCTGTGCGGAATACCCAATCCAGTCAAAACCGTCTTGGAAATGTCTCCAGCTTCATCAGCAAGTGCTGGGGGATGACGTCACTGTGGGATTTCAACTGAACTTTGTGTTCTGATAAACAATGCGGTGTTGGAGTTGCCACTGGTGAATTCCTTTTCTCTCGGGAGGTGCCAGGAAAGTGCCTTATTCCATGTCCAAGCTCTGTTTAAAGGATAACAGAGGGTAAGACAGAGAGAGCTAGGGAGTAGCCACCAAGGGAACCTATTAAAGTTAGTTGAGCGTGGAGGACACTGGTTTGGTTTAGTTCTACTACTGTGAGTAGAAAATCAGGAAATAACTGGGGTTTCTTGGAAAATTAGCTGTTCCTGTCTTACCATCTCTTGTCTGTTGTTTCAGTGCTCAAGCTCATACTGGCAGATTGAAGATACCCTGGGTTATCTTGACTTGAACACTTTCTTCTTAGATGAATGAATGAGTATTCAGGAAGCTCTATAGTATAGTGATGGTAAAAAGTCCCTCCAGCAACAACAATAGCAAGAATAAACACAACAGGCAGTTTTGCAAGATTTATCCTAAATAACAGCCATGAGAATATTGCTTATCACCAAACTAGGAATAAAAATGCTAGAGTTTTTACAGAAATGAACATAGGAAATTTTCTTATTAAGTTGTTTCCATTCATATGTCCCCCATATTAAAATGTCCATAGTAGAATGTATCTCATCATCTGGGTGTTCTCGATGTTTTGGTTTTTCTTAGTTTTTCAAAGAAAACTACTTACATAATTGTTGTTTATAGAAAAGGAGTTTCAGTTTCTTCAATAAACAAGGCTAATTTGACAATGAAAAAAAATCATCACAATTTTATTCTAGCATCTTCAAAGAAATTTAAACCAAGTTCTATAAAACCATACTTTTGGATAGATTATCAGTGCTTCAGAATTTGGAGCATATTGTTATACCTCAAATAGCTATAGCTAGAATAACTATCTAACCTTTTCTATTTATCCCTTTCAAGCACTAAAAATAAAATTGCTTCCCTCCTCCCTTATACTCAAATCCCCATCTCTATTTCAGTATTTCTCTGCCCCTTACCATTTCCCCAAAACCATAAGAAATAAAATTTTCTGAATGAGACGGTAAATCAGTTTAGAACTTTCTTCCTCCTAAAATTCAGTTTATAAGGATTATTTATTCACCATAGTTTGAATAAGGTAAATCTTGCTTGTAAATTTTTACTGACCAACACTGGTCATACCATTTCTCATTTCCTTTTAGTCCTTTATATCTTAAAAATCTCAAGATCTCTCTGGTCTGTTTTCTCCTGTACTGCACTGGAAAATGTAAGAAAGACACAAGCCCCGAGTGGTGTTTTATACAAGTCAGCAAGGTGCACCTGTGTTCCAAATGGTAGGGGAGCCAGGGAATAACTTCCAGTCACAAAGTTCAGAAGTGAAACTCTGTAGCTTTCTTGGCCCTTACAAAACCAGGTCACAGCTGCCTGGCTTTCTAATTTGGTTTGATGTACTGTGAATTCCCAAAGGGATGAGTCACATCTTATTCATATGTAAGTACAGGAACCATTCCAAAACAAAAATCAGTGTGGGTTTATTTGGGATTTTCAGTGCCCTCTACCATCCCACTATACAGATGATCTAGCATCAACTAAATTGTTCGTCATATTAGAGGGGAACTACAGGGTGTCATTCATCCTTTTTTAGGTAGTAATTTCATTACTGTGAATATTCACTATGATGGTACTCCCTGGAGATTTCTTTTTCTGCTTGAGGAATGTTTCATTGAAAATGAATGTCTGTTGTAAAATAATGAACATAAAACCAATCCCGAACAAAGAAAATGAAAGTAGTAAAATTAATCACAAACTATCTTAAGAAACAGTCTATGTCAGGTTTTTATAATATCATAATTGCACATTTCTCTTGTTACCTATTAAGCTCACAAGAACATCATAAATATCTTCCTTTATAAGATTTGATGAGGCAGAAAGACCTTCCCTGTTGGTCATCAAATTAAGATGCAGTATGATTTTACAATTTGTTCCATCTTAGAATTTGGCTGTGTTCTATCTTTCTGTGATTTCCCAGAGCCAACCACTTCAGGGTGTTTGGGTCTCTGCCAACAACCATGGCACAGATGCTTTTAATAAAGGGGGGTAATTATCTTCTGGAAAATCTCCTTGCTTTATTAGAACTTTCAGGAGATATAAATCTTGTTTTATCGGTGTTTATTATTTTAATAAAATTAAGAAAAAATAAAGGAAATAAGTAGCCAACACAGTCTGGTATGCTTTGTATCTTTTGTTCGTTTGTTTGTTTCATAAAATAGAATACTGCATTCTTCATGAAAAAAGTTTGTGCAATTCCACAAATTATATGTTGAATGCCTATTCTGCCAAACTGCACCACAGCCAGAGACAAAATGCGTGCCCTATCTGAAAGTGCCACACAAATGCTGTGGAACTTCATAAAAACTGAATCAAAGGCCAGAGGTACATGGAGGTCTCCATATAAACATTATATTTGGTAGGGGATTTGAAAGTACATGAAATTGATGTTAAGTAATTTTATTATATATGCAATAATATGTACTGATAAGCTTCATAATGGAAGTGACAGATCATTCTATAAATGGTATAGAGGAAACTGACAATTTAGAAAAAATATGTTATACTACCTTCAAAAAAGAAAAAAACACCAGAAAAGTAGATTACATGATAGGAATGTAGAAAATGTTGTTTTGTATAGGTAATGATAAGGGAGGAATTCTAGGTACAAAGGTCATGGATGAAAGAACAAATATCAGATCTGACAATTGAAAGAAAGTAAATTACATATAGAAATTTTATAAAATTAAAACACAAATGGCAAACCGTAAAACACTTGCAAAATAGCAAATCAAAGTCCTTAATAATCAAAGGGCTCTTTGCAAATTATCTCATATGACTAACCAGGCACTGAGACACAAGCTTAAAAACTTACCTAAGATCATCCAGTAATTGTTGGAACAGACAAAATTCCTCGTCTCACACAGTTTGCAGTCTTAGAGGTTAATCAATGATCTACCAATAGAAATGCAAAATTATAACAGTACTGTTATGGCGTGGATCTAAAATAGTCCCTTAAGTTCTCCTGTGTGGAAGATGATTGGATCATAGGGGCCCCGTACTCCCCAGCCTTAGAAAGTGGAAACTGGTTGGAGGCAGTCATAGGGAACTGGGTGTATGACCTAGGAGGGTGTATGTATCCTCGCATCTGGCTCTTCTCTTTTTCCTGGCTCTTGTGAGTTGAACAACTTTTCTCCTCCATGGTCTTCCACCACATGTTTCTGCCTTGGACCCAGACAACTTTGAACTAAAGCCATTGGGAACTGTGCACCAAATAAACCTCTCCTCTTTTCAGCTGTGGATGTTGACTGTTTTGTTCCAGTGACAAGAAAGTGATTAAGACAAGTGGTAATAACCAACAACTCAAGATTCATTCTAAAGGGACAGAAGGAAAGTCAGCTTCAAGGAATCATGGATGAATGGATAATTCAAGAAATAGTATCAGTGAAGTAAAAAAGATAAAAGAGGAATAGAAGAATGTTCCAGAGGGAGAGAACAGTGCTTGAAAAAAACTTCTGGTGGAGGCGAACCTTGCATTCTGCAGGGAATGGATGGAGGTATGGCAGAGAAAGAATATGAAGAGAGGGCACAGTGAGTCAGTCAGCCCTCAGGGTTCTAACAGGGGGCAGAGAAACTGTGCTTGGAGATGAGTAGTCTGAGAACCCAAGAGGCAGGGCAATCTGTGCAAAGTCACACCAAATACCTGGTGACAATCAGAAATCCAACTTAGATCTTTGCGCAGCAGAACCCTAGGAATTATTCTGCCATATTATGTTTGCTTAGAAAAGTTAATTTCAAGTTTTTGAGCAGCAAAATATTATGCAACATTTCCAACAAATAACAGGATCCAAACATTGGAGTAATATAAAGATAGCTTTTAATGGCAAAGTGCAGTGTTTATTTATAAAGTCATTCCATGAGAAAACCATAAAAATATAAGGAAAATTTATTAAACACTTGTCACGTAGTAAAAGTGATTAGATTGAGTGGGAAGATTGGTTTTTAACACATCAACAAAAAAATAGAGGCTGTTCTGATGATGCAAAAATTTGAAGTCTGGGTGGTATTTGTAGTTTTATATCAAATTCAGCTTACAGTGTTTCTCTGCAGACTGGATTTCTTTCTGTTTCTGTAATACAAGAAAAATCCTGTTTCATATTATAAGTAGCTTGTGTAAGTGGTAAATATTTTAATAGTCTGTATAACAATCTCAAGATATTATTTAATTACATCAAAAAGTGGAAAGAAGAAAGTCTTGTTTTTAAAATAAATCATTAAAATATTTAACAAATATGCCTCCTAAATGCCAAGAATTAAAATTAAAAAAGAATTAGTAACAGGATCTTCAAACAATTTAGGTTTTCAGTGTTATCTTGCAACACTGTGGGCTGTTTTGGTGTCTCTACAAACCCCTCAGATTATCCAAGAAGGGATCTCTTACTTTGCCTCAGATGCTTCCTGGCCTTTTCAGTCTAATTTATTCCACCAGTGACCTTCTATCTGCAGTGTTTAGTGTGGTTATAATGTGATCATGAGTTGTAGAACTGAACTTGTTCGCTTTATGACAAAAAGCCAGTGAGATATGCAAATCAGTGAAACCAACTAATTCAACAAAATTCAGGAAATTCAACAAAAATGAACTTTTGTCTATCTTGCCACAAAACTCAAGGAACTTCTGTAGAAAAAATTCAATTTTGTAACTAACAGTTTACATACCTTTCAAATTATTAAAAACAAACAGAAACCTTCTGCAATTTAAAAATGATGACTTATTAACACTTTTAATTATAATGATCTTAAAGCATTGTCTTAAAACACCTTCTCAGCAGCTTATGTTCTCATACTCCACCTAAATATTTTTTGAAATACATTTTCTTCTTTGTTTTTAGTTTTTTGTTAGTACATGTTGGTATTGCATAGTGATTATATTCCTTGTGAGGAGTTGGTTCATTGAATTTGCTCTTTAATTATATTTTTGTTTTTTTCATGTAAGAAAAACCATGCAATATTTAAACGTGTGTGTCTAATTTATTTTACAACATTATGGTCTCAAAGTGCAACCATTTTCCTACAAATGACTGAGGTTTATCTGTCTTTATGGCATAGAAGTACTCCACTGTGTTTAATATATTTTCTTTATCCATTCATCTGAAACTTTTATGAAGAGCATATTTTTTACCCTAGCACTTATTTTGTACCACCTGTATAACATTTTTTTTTTAACTTTTTGACATTTTGTTTCATGTTGTGGGAAAGAGAAATAACTTTTCCTCTCCTCTCACTAGGTTTATTGCTTGGACCTTTATAACAAAATAGAGATTAACATGAGAAAAACATACAAATATATATGTGTAATGTGTGTGTGTGTGTATACACAAATATATTACAATTTTCTCCTGACACAGGAACTTTAGTTAGGAAATGAAGACTTCAAGAATCAGGTCAAGCTCTGTGTTTTCTGTGGTAGATTTGAGGCAGAATGGACCATCATGGAGAGCATAATCACAGGACAGAAGGGTGTGATGTAATGGTACTAAACTGGGATATGTTAGCTAGACTTGTAGGCCCAGATTTCTCCTCTGGTGTGTGTTTTTGGCTCCTTTCCTCTGGGTCTATGGAGGACACACAATGAATTAGAGTGTTACAACCTGCTTCCAGGGAAGGTCAGAAAACCCTTCCATTTTATGATCTTCTTCAGGGAAGGTGAGAGGACAGTCAGAGAGCCCTTCTCACCTCTGCTATTTTCTTGAATGCAAAGAGGCCATATTTTGGGTAGTGTGTACTGAACCCAATCAAAATCACACTAATCATTCCCCCTGTGTGACAAATGATTAACATGTTTCCCTCATATTTTTCTGCACAAACCTACTGGACAAAGAAGGAAAATCAGCAGTAGTAACTTTTGCAACACACTGACGTTGTAAAGATTATACATAAACTTAGTCTTTGAACTAATTTATCACTACTGCTGAATTCATGTTCTTCGATTTTCCTCTAGTTTATTACAACATGGTTCTAATTTTTTTTTCCATAACAACCTACTCATCTAAAATACTTGTTAGTTTACAGTTTAATGAGCTATATCTGGATAAAAATGTGTTTCTTCCTCACAAACACTATACTACACTTTATTGCTTCAGTTTTTCTTCTGTAGTATACGTGCTAAATTAACCTGAGAGCCCTATTTTTATACTCACTATGTTTTGTTTTAAAATAGAAAACTTGGCACAAAGTATAGAAATACTGTGCAAAAATTTCATAGCCTAAAGTACTATGAGGACTTCTATGCTTTTTATCACCCTTAAAAGTGACCTGGTGTTGTACTAAAGCTCTAGGTTTGATTTCCCAGCAGGGCACCAAACAAACAAGCAAAAAAGGAAACCTATAGCTAATAACACCCAATGCAATTTTTCAAATAGCTTTATAAGCGATTCTTCTCCATGTTGCTTTCATTTTGCTCACTGTTAGGTATGGTAAGCAACGGTGAAATAATACATGGGTACCAGTACATCAAATCTTTGTTTCTCCTTCATGCTCTTTGCAATCCATTAACAAATTTTCTTTTCAAGTTTCTGGTTTCAAAAGGTGACATTTCTAATTTAAGAGTACAGTCACAGGTATTTTTTAAACAGTAGATATAAAAAGCTTGAGTACTTAAAATTTACATGAGCTTATGAAAAATATGAAAAAAATCACCTAGTTTTTCATGGTAAAGCTTAATTTATTACTCTGCTGTCCAAATGTGATTACTGAGCACTTGAAATGCATCTAGTCTAAAATCAGAATTGCTGTAAATGTATACCTCAAATTTCAAAGACTTATACAAAAAATAGTTAAATATCTTTGTTATTTAATGTTAAATGATAATATATTAGGGACCTTAAATTAAATGAAATATATTATTAAATGAATTTCACTTTTCCCCCTTGTTTGTTTTAGTTCTTATTTTGCCATGTTTCTTTTTCCTCTTTGTGGCCACTAGAACATTTTAAACTGCATAAGTGGCTTGTATTATATTTCTAGTTGATAGCATCTTCTCTGATAGATCCTCAATATTCAGCCTTTTACCTCTGTAAGTGTTGAGTAAATGTCCCAGTCCTCACCAGGTGTTTAACTGGGAGAGATACAGAGAAACTGTAATAATCTGTCTGCTTCATGATTTTATATTAGCAGAAACATAAGTCTACTGAAGTACAATTGCTGTGGTCCAGGACATATAATCAGAAATTCAACTATAAGAACAGGATGGCAGGAGATGCTGTATTCTTGACCTACAAGTAGCTCTACAGCATATATTCTCTATCAAAAATTTTAAAGATCATTTATTTGCACATGGTATTTTAATTATATCCTTTTATGTACTAAATTATTTAGTATAAATTTTAGTCAAATGAGTATGCTGCCCAAGAACACATTTGAAAATCCATAGGGTTCCAGAGAACTTACCTGAAAATTTCTGCTTCTAGAAGAAACTTCACACATGTGCTTGTTTGGATTATTAGTTAACATATTTATCCATGTGGCTTTAGATTTCTCCTCTCCCTTTTTTATTTAATTAGTGGTTTTCAAACTGTTATTTGCAGGAGTGACATGAGCCACTTATTATAAATGTAGATCACTGTCCCACAGCCAAAGGCTGCATTCTGTTTGCTGCATTCAGCAAGTCTTGGTGGTACCTAAGCTCTGCTGCACTGACACAGTGAGACTACATGCACTGAGATGCCCACTGAGGGTAAGATTGTCAAACATTTCTGAAGTCAAAGTTTTATTCAGTTTAAAATCTATTTCATTTATGTCTCAAAATGTTGCCTTTGGGGTCAACATGCTGGATCTTGAGACAAACTGCAGCAATTGAGAAATAATGTTCAGCGATTCTTACAAAAATAACAATTGACATTCTATTTGTTGCTATTCAAAATTAACTCTTTAGATTTAAATTTCCCTGTGAATTTTAGGGTTTAATATACAAATCATAAATCCTGTATCTGGGAATAAGATCTATAAAGTCATTGTGAGATAATGTATAAAATGTATGAGAATTGCCCAACATGTGTTGGTCTGAAGAAAGTATTCCCTTCCATCTTTTTACCCTGTATTTGGTCCATACGTGTGTGTGTGTGTGCCTGTGTGTGTCTGTGTGTGTGCATATACATTGGAAAGATGGATTCTTTGTCAACAATGCTACTGTTCCAGATGCATATACAAACTTAATCTCCTGTGTGGGTTATGACTATTTAAATATAAATACCAAAAGAAAATTATTTCTTTCTTGGGATTCCAGATTTTACTGCATTTTGACACTCAATTTCTGTCAATGACTAAAATCCAAACTATCACAAAAAAATTTCTATCTGTAAGAAGCAAGGTATTAGTAAGGTGTGTTTTTTTAATAATAAACTGAATATTAACATTGAGTATTTCTTAAAAGACTAACAGAAGAGTTCTCAGGAAAGTAAAATACCAGCTAAAACACACAAAAAATATAATCCAAAATCAATATTTTATTATCATCCAGTGAACCATATTGTATTTGGATAGAAAGATTGGTCTCACTTAGACTTTCCTTGGCTCCATTGGTTTGTGTCTATCAATTTTAGACAGAAATTGTGTTTGAAAAATTCCTATCTTGCTAAGATAATTTTAACTATAAACTATACCTCTAGGCTAAAATCTGTAATTGAGTGCAATAAGGAATTATATTATATTTTAAAAGAACTCTTTTGAAAACATTTATAAAAGTGCAATAGACTTTGTAAAGCATGAGACTGATTAGGTTAATATACACTCATCTTTGGTGGAAAAATCTAGTTGATAGTATATTTGAACTATTTTTCTTAAGTATAAAAGCTGGTCATATTGTTATGTTTTACAAAATTATTTGGAAATTCCCTTTATGTTAAAGATATATGAACTCTGTAAATTATTTGTTCACTGCAGTGTAAAATCAGAATTCATTCTCTTAATAATTTCAGTTGTTTTTCTTGAATAAAAAATTACCATTTTAAAAAAAAATCAGAGTATGTAAAGGCTATTATTTAGGGAATAACATCTTTCTAGATTGACAAACTTCTTCTACGATTAACTTACCTTAATTGGGTCAAGTCTGCAAAGTGAGATAAACAATCATTTGGAACAAGTTCAAATAGCTACAGAGTGCAGAAAGTGCAGAAAGAAATTTGACTAAATCAAAGAGTGGGATCTTGGGACAGGATAAAGGTCTACTTTTTGTTCACTGCTAAACTATATGTTCTTAAGAAGATTACTAAACAAATAGGTGATGCCAAACGACCTGAGCATCAACATCACTAGGAATGCTCCTCTTTTCCTTTTTTGTTGTAAAGACCAGTAACACTCATTTTAGCAAACACATTGGATAAATTTTATATATATATTACATTTAGGGAATTATGCACCCTATTAAAGAAAAATGTGAAGCTTATATTTTTGTATACAAAAATATATAAAATAAAACATATTTTGAGGTAATCAACTTGGAAAGCTCTTGCAAATTAAAATGGATTAATTAGGAAACCCTTCTTGAAGCAAGGGAGGTAAGCAAGCAAAATGGTCAATCATTATACATTACTAAGGTTGTGTATGTATCTCTGTGTGTGTATGCATGTGTGTGCACGTGCACGATCTATGGGACCTAGGATTAGAATTAATTCTGAAAGCTGAGGAAAAAAAATAAAGTTGCAAGAAAATGGATTCTCATGATAATAGTTCCTGTGTGACAGCCAAGTTATCATTCTACCAGAAGCTTTAGAATTTTACAGTTGTAGTGAAATAAAAAAATACAGTAGCAAAAGAATATATCTGTGTTTGCCATTTCTATTTGTTGATGATTTAATTCAGAATTAGTTATGTTATCTAGATCATACTAGGCATCTAGAGAGAAGATCGGCTGAAGGAGAAAGCGTAGATTGATTGCACCTAGCAGATGGAAGAGAGATCAGGAAGGTGGCATTTCGGGTAGGTCTAGAGGAAGAGGGACAGGCAGGGTTTGTTCATATAATATGATACGTTGTTATTGGTAGATTTAAAAGGCCACATCACTGCTTAAATGTGAATTTATAAGTTTAAAATTTTTCAAATGATTAGATCTTGTCCACAAACATGTAAATTTTAAATTGCTCTTATGTTAGCTCTATGTTTAGTTATAAATGGTAATGTCCCAAAACACAGCACTGTGTGCTTTACAGCAAAAGAATTTAATCTTGATAGTTCTGATGATGAGGGTTTTGTTTTGTTTGCTACAATAAATCTGAACTTCAAATTACTAACAGATAATGAATCTATATGTACATGATAAGCAGAGGTCCAAGCCTAAATCTTATCTTCCTGTGCTTATTATTACTCTTTTCCAATGATACTTTTTGGAGCCAATTTTCTATAGCACATATGCAATATATTGACTGACTACTCTCAGTTCCAAAGTCTTTGCTTTCCATCAGAACAAAAACTCTTCTACCAAAAGAGTGTTAAGGGATTTTATTGGTAATCTGCTGTATTGAATCTAGATTTTCTCATACTGTGGACACTTAACATTATATTGATTACTCTTTTTTTTTATTTTATTTAAAGAGAAACAAAAGCATGTAAGGGGTAGAAGTAATACAGAATTCCAAAAAAAAAGATAAACAATAAGAAATCACTAGTTAAAATTACATATTGTCCTCTTAGAAATAGTTGCTCAAGTTACAAAATTAAACCATAAAAAGTAGACAGTCAAACAGTGAGAGTGTAGACAGCTATGCATGCATGAATATCTGCATGTATTTCTATACTTTCTGTATTAGAGGGAAAAACAAACATAGCAAGACAAAACAAAACAAATTCCTATAAACACATGAAACCAAAAAGTCGTATAAAACCACATTACAAGGTGATCTACAATGATTACTGGGTTGTTTCCTATTATCTTCAATAGAATGTCTATATCAACAGGCATAATTGAATATAGCAGTATGATTGAGTATAGCAGTAAATAACAATATTAGTAAAAATAAAATATTATAGACAGTATAAAACTTCAAAGCCAGGTAATAATCAAACCAGAGTGGATATTCTAGTGAATCTTGTCATCTTAAGTGCAGTTGCCTACACTCTCAGACTTGATACTATCAATCACAACGGCTTTGAATAAAATCTATCAATACAAAACAGCGATCTAACAAACCAGATTCGATTACAATCAGTCATGGTAAAACTGTAGGTTTTACAGAGCTTTAGATTAACTTAATAGGAAATTAAGGATGATTACGATACTATATCCTGTTACTTTCGGGATTACTGTCTGTGCCCTCAAATCTAGTGGAAATGACTGGAATAGAATATAATACATCTAAGCAGAGGAGTGTGAGTACCATGAGTTTTAAATCCTGGTGCACTATTAACAATATAGTGTATCAAGGCCATCTATGTTAGAGATTCTAGCCATCCTTCTGTGCCTCATTTCTGCTATGCGATTTTTCTGCTTGTTTGTCTAGTTTTCTCCTTCATTTTACTGCCTGCCTCACTCATTGAGGCCTTTCTGCCACTGTTCCTAAAATCCTGGTATTGTTTTTCTCTATCTCTAGAATGTCCTTCAGTATTCTCTGTAGAGTTGGATTGGTGGTCACAAACTCCCCCAGTTTCTCTCTGTCATGGAAGCATCTTGTTTCTCCATCAACTTCTAGTGACAGTTTTGCAGGGTACATCAATCTGGGCTGGAGGTTACTTTCTTTCAGGGCTTGTAACACTTCACCCCAAGCTCTTCTTGATCTGATGGTCTGTGTTGAGAAGTCAGCCATGATCCTGATGGGCTTACCTTTATAGGTAATCTGTTTCTTTTCTCTGATGGCTTTTAATATTCTGTTTTTATATGGAATTTCTGGCATCTTGATTATTATATGTCTGGGTGCAGATCTGTTTTGGTTGTAGGTGGGTGGGGTTCTGTATGCCTCACATAACTGAATGTCATTTTCTTTTCCCATGCTTGAGAAGTTTTCCTTAATTATTTACCGTGAATAGCCTTTGTAATTCACCTGTATGTAGTCCTGCTTCTTTGTTCACATTTCTTATTCTTAAACTGTAGATTCTCTTGTCATCTTCTAGCCTTTGTATTGTTACTGCCTGTTTCCTTGTTGTTTTTAAGAGATCTTTCCTTTCATGATCACAAACTGCCAACTTGTCTTCAAGTTTTGATAGTTTATCCTTAGTTTCTTTTAAGGAGTTTTGCCAGCTTTCAAGGGAGTTTTTAATTTCCTGGTAGTCTCTTTGAATCTGCTTTATGTATTCTATATTTTCTATATATTCTTTATTGAATGTTTCTCTCCTTTTTGTGTGTTCCTCCCTTCTTCCGTCTGTATCATCCTGAGAGATGCTTCCTGAGAGCATTTCTTTTATTACTCTACTCATATCCTGCTTTACCTGATTTAATATTTTAGTTTTGAGCTCATCTACAAGGTCCCAAAGATATCTCTTAATGTCCATTGAAGCCATGTCTGATGCTGTGTGTTTGCCGCTTTCAGTCTCCCTTGTTTTTCCTTCTCCTGGATCAGGGCTCTCAGGGTTCTGGGCTGAGGGCCTCCTCCTGCCTCTCTCTCCTGTCATGGCCCTGGCTTCCTCCACATGGGTTACAGTGCAGGTCCCAGCCCCCTTCCCTGTTAGCCATGGTTCCTCTGAAGCACGCTGGCAAGGGACCTCTGCCTTGTCCTGCCTGCTCTTGTCATTGAGGTGTAAGCAGCATTTGCGTATGCCTGCCCCTCCCCACCAGGCCAGCCAAACTTCAGGTGCCTTCACCAAATTAGTACTTGCTAGGTGCAGGGAATCGATTTGGGATGGCTCACTGGGTCCCGGCCAGGGGCGTGGCCCAGTCCAAGCAAATCCCATGAATCTGCTCTGGGGAGGAGCAATCAACTGAAGTCACTGTGGCTCCCAGTTCGGGCTCTTCCTGCCTGATTCCAACATGTCGCCCATTTGGTCACACCCTTCCCATGGGGGTGGTCTCACTCCCAGCACTGACCATGGATTAATGAAGGTCCCCCCGCCAGCTCCGCTCTCCGCTTTCCGTTGGGCTCACCAACCCCCAACTTCAGCACTGCTGTGGTTCCTGTGAATTGTGGCAGGAACGAGTCTGGGCAGCTCTGCCAGCCACGCGGATTCAAGGGGATTCACTTGGCGAGTCACCATGAAAACACTGTATCCCTTAATTTTTAGCTGTTTCAGTTGTAGTCCCAAAATATTTGACGAGCTTTTTTAGGTTTTAATTTCTTCCTGTGACAAGAGGATCCATCTCCCTCTACCTGGGTCTCTCCAGGGTGTTTTATTCTGGCATATGAATTGTTTCTCCTGGGAGGCTTTGTATTTTGTTGCTCACTGATTGGCCATCTTGTCTTCTCCCCTCTTGATTACTTTAAAATTACAAAGTAGACTTCATGGATATCCTTTTGTGTTTTATGTTTATATCATATCTCTTTATGTCCTTGCTCCCTTCATTCATTCAATAAACACTTCATACTTACTATGTAGAGAACACTTTGTGAGACACTAAAAAGCAGCTGAACTTAAATTGGAGTGCTTCCCCGACTTTTCTTCAGTTGACCCTCTATGGTTAATAGTTCCAACCACAGTATGTGTTTCTTAAATAAATTGTATATTTACTGGACATGCAACATCTTTTACAGTATAGCGACTATCTTCATAGCATTTACATTGTATAATGTATTACCAGTGTTCAGGAGAATTTAAAGTATATGGGAGAATGTACACAGGTTAGACTATGAAATACTACACCACTTTACATATTGAACTTAAGTGTCTATAGTTTTGGTTTCCACAGATGTCCTAGAATTCATCATGGATCCTGAAGAGATGGCTGTATGTTATAGTTTAATGTTCCCCCAAAATGTCATTTTTTCAGAGGTATGATTTTTAAAATGTGGTCTGGTGCTAAACTCATCAGTGAATCAATCCATTGATGAGTTCATAGCTACATATGCTATTTGTTTAGGAAGTACAGTCTGGTTAGAAGTGTGTCATTGGGAATTTGACTTTGCCTGGTACATCTCCCTCCCTGGCTCCTTCCTTCTCTCTCTGTTTCCTGGCCACCATGCCCTTTCATTATATCATTCTGCCTTGGAGCCAGCTGAATCTTCTAACCATGATCTAGAATGAACCTTTCCTCCGTTAAGCTTTGGATAGCAGGCATTTTATTCTAGCAACCGAAAAGTGACTACTACCCTATACTAGGAAATTACAGCAATATGATTTATGCTTTAATAGATGGCTATCCTAGATGCTATGAATTGTTCTCAAGTATACCTTTGGCAGAAAGTTGGAGGTTAAAGAAGCCTTCCAGGAAGACCAGATGGTGTCACAACTATAAACTGAAGGACATTCAGTGGCAGTGCGGGGGCTTAGAGGTGAAGCAGAAGAGTGAGCATTGGAAAGTAGCTCAGTAAACCTAAAGCCATGTGACTGGGGAGCAAGAGCCAGAGCTGAGGGACCAGAGCTGAGAATTCTGAGTTATTGCGAGAGTCAAGGACAGCCATTGAAGGCTTTCTAGTCTGGCAGTGGTAGGTCACTCTGGCTGCTACTGATAATTAAGAGGGAGAGAGCAGTAGAGGGAATGCAGCATCCATTGGACAACCGCAGAATCTGCAGCACAAGCTAAGGGAACTGAGGTGCCAGCAGGGAGATAAGAAAAACTCAATGGTCTTGAAAAATAAAAGCATAGGAACTTGAAAATGCATTAAATTGTTTCAAAACTAAGACATAGCAAGAAAAAAAGAAGTAATTAAGTGAGATAGCCAGGATTTTAGCTGTGAAACTAAATTAGAAAAACAAAGGATAAAAATGATACAGAAACTATTTCTAAGCTATTCATCACAAATATGTTAGAAATATATGCATGACCATGACTATAAATACACATTTACTTTATTATTCATCATAGTAAATGTCTAAGGCTTCTTGAAACTATACACATAATTGGAAGTTTGCATAACATTTCATTTTAAGAGTATCATTTGCCAGAACCCTTTGACATTATTATTCTGATCATCAAAATAATTTTCTTGTGAGGAGGCATTCTTGCCAACACACCCAACCACATACTTGAAACATCAACTGGTATTAGGCTAATATTTCATCTTCCTTATAGAGTGCCTTACACTGAAGGTTTTGCATGTTAAAGGTTGAAAAAGATACTCGCTTTCTTTTTTAGTAAGTAAAAGCTAGATGCAAGTCTAATATTTTAAAATAAAATAAGCTGAATGTTTCAAGTAAAGAACACATATGTTAAATGGGAAGTTTTATTTTAAAGATACTCAAACCCAGATCTTGATTTTAAAACTTTATTTTGAATAAATTCCATAATTTTGCCTCTTTATTCATGAATGTTAACTAAATGCCCTATTTCTTTTTAAAATTTTTTGATCAAAAAGCATAGGCAGTACTGATGGCCTGTTTGAATAAATAACATTGAGAATGTTATTCAATATCAAATTCATTTCTTCTGAAAGAAGGGAAAAGAATTAGTCTTGTGATTTAGATGAAGAAATATTTCACTATCACAGGGCTTCAAAATAATATTGGCATCAGTCAAGGTGAAGGTATGAATGGTGACCAGCAAGAGAGCAACTGAAGAGTACTTTCTCATTTTAAGAGTTTAGTATTTTCATTTATAATATATAAATAACAGTGATCACAATTTTCCCTGAAATAATAAGAACATATATTTAGGGAAGTGTTACAAGAGATCATCTCCTGTGTAACCAGAAAATTTCAATGTGAACATAACTTCACAATGATTTTAGTAGTATGTAGCATTTTTATCATTTTTGAGGCTTTAATTTAAGGATTTAGACTAGGTTTAATCAACTTTGCAGTGTGTGTGTGTGTGTGTGTGTGTGTGTAGGTATTTGTATATGGATTTGGTGCTGCATATACAGAGAGAGAAATATACATAACAAAGAAAAACCTGCCTTACCCTTACAATCTCTATAGAAAGGCAGAGTGGTAATAAGATTTTAAAAACAGATGCTTGTTAAATATTTTTCAGTACAGAAATAGAGATACATTCACTAGTATATGCTTACCATAGAAGCACAATGTGATATGTAAATAAATTAGACCTGGCTTCAAGTGTTAAGGAGCTAAGAGTCTAACAAACAAACAAAAAAATGAAGTAGAAAGTTATTAAGAGACTTCTAGGCACTGCATGAAAAGAAAAGGCCAGTTGAGGCCTAAAAAAATGAAAAGCTAGAAAGCTTTATAAAGAATTACTGTGTCTGTGGGAGCTTGTATAACAGGGATAATTTTAACATGTAGAGAAAGGGAGCTAGACACTGAAGTTTTTTTAAAAAAAAAACTACAGATAAATACTTGCATGGGATCGTTTTGAGTCAGGAACTTTCCCGATAATATCTAAGCCTCAGGCAAACCTGTGAGGCAGACAGGTTTTATCACATGTCAGATATGAGGAAGCAAGTTCAGAAGGTTTCTGATATCACCGAGCTGGCCAAGACCAAACACAAGCTGCTGGACTCCAAAAGCGAAGCTGTCTGTTTCTACTTCAGGCTTCTTAATGATTTCGAGACACAAAATTGTAGGACAAATAAAGGAAAGAGCAAAAGGTTACTTTCATTGAAAGGCAAGGTGTTAAAATAATCCAAGTGAAAGGAAGATTTTTCTTTGCTTATTTACCAAGGTAGAGTATAAAGGTATGATAGTCATAGATCACATATATATCATATACTTTCTGTGTACACTACTGACCATTGGGCTGAGAACTTCGAGCATTATTTAATCTAACAGATATGGGTTGTCTCATTTTTAGGTGAGGAAATAAAGGCATAGAGAAAAGGAACAAGCCATAGAGCTACAGATGGCAGTGCTAGGATTTAGCTAACTTTATCAGATACCACACAAAAGCCTAGGCTTTTAATCACTACAATACAATGTATTAGGAAGCATTTTTATAATACATATTGTATGTGTATGGATATGTGTGTATACATACAAGGGGTAATAAAAATTTCCAGTGAATATTTATTTTATTTTAGAAAGGGTCTTGTTAAGAAGTTGAGGCTGGCCTTGAACTCACTATGTAGCCCAGCCTGGCCTTGAATTTGCTGACCTTGAGTTCTCTTGCCTCGGCCTCCAAGCACTGGAATTACACACAGTGAATGTTAAATTTTTTCAAGCACACTTAACCCATCATGTCTGTTACTTGCTGAAGCGCTTCGGGAAGACCTCATTTGTGTCTTCATTTGCACTGTTGTAGCTGCCTCAGTATCTCAAATGGACTCAAAATGTTTACCTTTTATGGTCATATTGACTTCGCAGAAGAACCAGATCTGGTGAATAAAGAGGATGAGGACATGCAATAATGGTTTCATGAGCCTGGCTTTCTGTTGGATGCCACTCAGCAGCAGAATTCACTATAGTTTACTCACACCTCATAAAGACACTCATGAAAGAGGAGTGCCAGAGCTTCAGGCTAATTATGTTTGAAGCAAGGAGTATTTTTAGGGGGATTAGTGACAATGTGTCTTTTACTGTAATAAACTTAAAAATAATAATAATAAAATCTACCCATTCGCCATATTTTAGCCATACCATTTTATTTTGTGTACACATATAAATATATTTCCCGCCTATTAGTGATCTCCAGAAATACATACATTGATGTGTCTGAGCTTCATAGAGCTTGTTAAAGTACTAATGACTCTCCCTGGTATGTGCTATTTTCTTCCTTCAGTCAGGTACTAGAAAGCCTTCACTGGGCACCTGTTTTCTGCCAAATGTTCTGCTAATATCATTATTCAGGGCTGAGACATAGTCCTTATGCTTAAATATCCCAGCCTTTTCAAATTTATAGTAATTTAGTAAATTAATAGTGTGAAATTTATGTGCATTGCTTTATTTCCAAAGCTATTTGCTGCTGTCATGTTCAGCTTTTTTGCTGAGTGCATAGACAAAATAGTTTTAAACCATTAGGTTAAAATGTTTCAACTTGCAAAAATCTGCTAGTTTGCAAACATCAATTAATGATAACTGTTAGTTGATGAATATATGTCATATTACAGTGTTGCTTTCATAGGCAGTCTCACTGGGAAACCAATGTTGTGTGATCTTTAGCATTTTCCAGTTTCATTGCTATTTCACAAGGTTCTATTTTTAACCAAGTTGTTATTCTTAAATTTTGTGTTCATTCATTTGTATTGTTTCCCTTAAAGAGTCTTACTTCTAAATTTTATAACTCTTATAACCCCGAAGTACCAAATTTACTCCTGGTCATTCTTAATTTAAAGACAACTCAATGGTTTGGAGTTAGTTGTGAATTCACACACAAAAAAGAATTATCTTTTTCCCATCTCTGTTGATGCTCACTTCTCTTTGGTTTATTACATCACTAAGTGCTCCTATGAAAATATGAATTATAATAGGAATCAAACCTCAAATCAATGATCATCTCTACTTGTGAAGAAGATTGCAAAGTGTTTGGAAGCAATAACATGACCAAAACGAGAATTAAAACCACCAACAACACAGCACCTGCTTGCTACTCCCTGTCATCCCCAAGTGACTCTGACACTAATTTTCTTCTTGGATACTTGAAGCACTCTACTACTTTAAACTTTAAGAGTACATCAGTGAGGCAGAATATAGATATTACTTCCATTTTCCTGGTATGGACGCTGACCACTTAAAACAGTTTTTATTTGTTTCTTTGAATAATTTTGGTAATAGTTACAGTAAAAAAAATGGTTAATTGAAATAAACATATTTAGAGTTTTTGCTTTCCAGGGAAAATTGTCTTTCCAAGCTATAATACTTGAGAAATCTTTACTTTTTAGTAGGACTGCATCTAAAGCACGCATAGCAGATTCAGTGCACAGTCCAGATGACAGCTTCTTAGAGTTATAATAGTACCAAAGTTACCATTTGAACTTATTTAATTTTTAGTATAACCTTATTATTCTCTTCTTCAAAGTGTTTCATCATGTCACAGATGTGTTTTTGTTTTTGTTTTTGTTTTTTGTACGGGGGATTGAACTCATGACCGTGAACTTACCAGACAAGTGCTTGTGCTGCTTAGCTAAATCCCTGGCCCCTCACAGATTTTTTTTAACTTGACTTCGAGGCAATAATGAATGGATCAGGTATATTTTTGTCCTAAATTATTCATTCATTCACGAAACATTTTTAAGATTGTTGAGCTGGGAGTTGGTGAACAGCAGTGAATTAGGGAGAAAGTCTCCACCTTTATAAAAGGAGAGAAACTGAAATACTACTTTTGTCAAAGTAGCAAGTTATAACTATTAGCCAAATAGACATTATTTTCACTTCCACTTGCAGCTTGTAAAACTTGTCAGTTATTTCTCCAAGGTATTGAATTTTCCCGCTCCAGCCTGGGGTTGCCATTGATTGCTGGTATAATTTATAGAAATCTCTGTTGTGAGGCCATATCTATGTCTCAGAGCTGTCCATATGAAAATGGTCAATACAATTTAACCAGTAATAGTTTTTTGATTGTCTATGGGAACATATGAATCTTTGACCTCACAAATAGTTACACAATAGGCCCTTATCCCTGTGGAAGAGTGTTCATTCCTTTGTAACTCAGAGGCCGTGTGTTTGCATGTTGGGTTTAATGTTCTGGAAGTCATTTTCTCTAGCACTGGGGTTATTTAATTCCAACGACTGGTTTGAATTTCTTTTAAAACTGTAAGTATATAGGATTACATTTAATTATTGGTTTATGTACAGGAGCATAGCTGCACTGAGCTGCAAGGAGCCCGTTATAAGTGCTCCTTTGTCCTGAGTAAATATTCGTTCCGTTGCCGGCTGGATGAGGCCCCATGAGTCTCTGAATCGTGACTCTAGACAAAGATTTGGAGATAGAGCTGATATCATCTATTAAGCTGTTGCTGTCTGCAGAGTCTTATAAAATAGCTTGAAAATCATGATATAAAAAAAAAAAAACAGTCTCTAAAGCTTGGACAAGTCAACCAGATGGCTGGAGTTAGCAGTTACAAGTACATATTTTCTGGCAACACAGTAAGCCCAAAAGGCAGACGTTCCACGTGCCGCATGTGTCAGTGTCCCAGGGGTGGCCATGACAAAGACTAAAGCATCACTGTGCATTGTGTCAGGGGAAGGCACAGCAGTGTGGGTCACATTCTGGCTCAGATCTCTCTCTCTGAAAGTGACAGCTGGGTAAAGGAATGATTTTCTTGAAGTATGCCATGATCTCTCAGAAATTTCTCAGGAGATGCTGTTTGAAGCATTAAAGAAAGACTTTTTTCCAGGATCCTAGTACCTCTATCTTCTTGGATGCAATGACTTGACAAAAGATCATGCCTGTTACTTTGTTTTCAGCCTTCACTCAATGCATTATTTAGAAGATCATAGTACTCATATTCTGCAAGGCCTGAAAATTTGACAAGTCACTTTCTCATAACCATGATCTAATCCTCATAAAAACCATATGGATTATATTAAATATAAAGAAATCTGTGAATACGCCATGCAAGTAATACTGGTTAGGGAACTCTCAGGACTATTCCCCAACTTTGCTGATTGTCATAACTATGAGTTTTAGGAATAATAGAAATGATGTCACTAAACTCAATAATAAGATAGTGTCCCACTAAGCAGAACCCTTTACCACCAAAAGGTTTGTCAAGAGTGGCAAGGAACAGCACAGATCAGCAAATATGGGCACTGTATAATGCTCCCATTGCAACAACTTTTAAATGCTTTCGGGATCTCTCTACTGCCTGAGACAGATGGTCTGTGACCTGCAGTGACTTCATTCAGAGCCACAGCCACAGAATCTGGGCCTGTGTCCAGTCACTAAATGGAGTCCTGCAGACCCTGTCATGATCTGCTCCCTGCCACCTTCCCCAGCCTCATGACTTTCTACTCTCCCCAGTCCTCCCACTTATCTGAATCCCATGCCCTTCTAGCCATTCTTAACTCCTTCCATTTCCTTAGTCACCTTTAGACTTTGACATCCAGCGTATGGTATGTAGAATGAACACGCTCCCACTTTATCTTGTGCTTCAACTTCTACTGAATACTTACTTATTTAGTTCTTGTCTCCTTTATCCAAACAATACATTATTTAGGCACTTTTCTATGCCAGCAAGATATGACCAGTTTGTCTGATCACCTAAGAAGAGTCTCTTTCCCATGCCCATTTGGGTTCTTCTCCTCTCCCCCAACACCAAGGATAAGGATGCATTAGGATGTATTCTAATCTCCATCCTTCTCACGGATCTCTTCTCTGGACCCTTGGTTTTACAGTTTACCCTCTGAAGAATAACCACTCTCCATCTGAAAGCAGCATTTTTTTCCCTCCTAATGCCTTATGACTTAGATGAAAAAACTCAGCTTTGTAGAGTGAACACCATTGCCAAATGGCTGCCCCTTCCTTTCTTCCTTCCTTCCTTCCTTCCTTCCTTCCTTCCTTCCTTCCTTCCTTCCACAAAACCATACATCTTCCAGGCCAAATGGCCAAATGGCTGCCACTTCCTTCCTTCCGTCCTTGCACAAAACCACACACCTTCCAGGCCACATTACAGGTTTTGGAACACCCAGTGCCAATACCATGAGACAGTGTATTATATCATATGGTAGATAGGTGAGCATTCTTACTCCCTCAGCTTTACAATGAGACTCAAAAATAGAAGTAAAATGTGACACAGAAGTAGTAAGGGACAGGTTTGGGATTTGAATTTCTATAATGCTAAGTTCTCCTTTTGTACTGCTTTCTATTTTCTCTACCTCTCAGAGTCTGTGGACTTCACCTTTACCAGCTCCCTGTGTATAATTTAAACAGTTACGGCTCTAGCCGTCTGCTTTCACAGAAGTATCTACCTGTCTCTGAAAACTACCAGTAACTAGCTGTCAACTAGTTACTTGTCAACCAGTAACTAGCTGTCAACTAGTTATTTGAGATGATAAATAAAAGATGATATTGTATTGCAAAATTCACACACAATTTTCACACCCTTTATCCAGACCTGTGACATATGTATTTGCATTTGTGAGAGGGGAGTTCTCAGATCTCCTGTCAGCATTCTTCCCAAAGTGCCTGGACCCAGGTGCCTACTCAGTTCCTATAATTGGGTACCTGGGAGAGAGACACCCTGCCCCCTCCCCTGTGGGCCTCCATGCTGTTGATCTTCACAGGTACATATGGATGTTGCTAGCACTGTGCTTGCCCAGGACTATAGTAACTGTTTTACATGCTGTAAAATGCAGTTTTTCAGTATGATTTTCAACGTGTGTGTGTGTGTGTGTGTGTGTGTGTGTGTGTGTGCGCACGGGCGCACGCGTGTAAATCAAGACTGACACAGTGGCTGAACCTGCATGCCATCTGACCCCAGGATCTCCCTAAGGGGGTTCAACCAGATGTTAGCAATTCAGCCTTTCTAGTGCCCTCTACTGTCCTGGGCTAAAATGACCAATGAAATAAAATAAATAAAATAAAATAAAATAAAATAAAATAAAATAAAATAAAATAACAGTGCTTAACGCAGACATTTGCTTAATAACTTACAAAAAATTGCTTTTGGACTGAAACCAGATTTTCCAAATTTTGGTTCATAATAAGTAGTTTTTAGACATTTAAAAATATGGATATGTAATAAAATGCTGAGAGACTCTCTGGAGATTGCTACAGCTGGCACTTCTGTAATAGAAAGCATACACCATTGAGCTAACATTTTGTTCTTTGACTGAAGAAGAAAACAAAGCTGTTAAAAGCTGGTAGGCTCATTTTCCAATAGCAATAGCATTAATATCTTTCAAGTCACTCCTAACTGTAACTAATTAGAGGTTTATGAGGGATGGCCTTCCTAGAGGGTCACCCCAGGTTATATAGCCCACAGAGCTGCTGTTGACAATGGGTTTGCTAAGAATTTCTGTTCAGCTCAAGATGATTATCTTTTTTTTTTTTTTCTGCTGCTGCTGGTGTGTCTCTTATTTTGACTGGCTGAAGTTGGATTAGACCATGAGGCCAAGATTCAAAGGCAGTGCCAGGTTGTTGCTGGAGATCTGCACCGACAGATTGTTGAAAACTTATTAGTCTGACGTTTTAACAGCCTGCAATAGGATGGAAATCTTCTCTTTCACTGGAAAAGCTTAGGAAGGAAAACATGAGCTTGAGCTGAAATCAACCCCAGTTCCAAATCTGCCGTCCTCTGGCACCAGAGTGCTGAGGGCTGCTGCAGTGTTTAGAGATTAAGTCCTGACTGTGCCACCCACGTGGCAGACAGGGCTGCATAAAAAAAATGTGAATGCTGGCCACTGTCAAGAGACTCTGAAAATGCATCTTTCAGAGCAGAAAAACTGTTTTGTGCTCAGCACCAGGTGCTAATGGCTTCGGCAGTAGCAGAAGTAAGCCTCCCATGAGGTTTCTGCTGGGTGGCTGGGTAATTCACTGGGTCATAGCCATTGTATGGAATAATTCCAGAAAAAGGAATAAGACCACCTCAGACTTGGTACTCTCTTTGGAATAAAAATGGGCTCAAAGATTGCATCTGATACTGTTGATAAAAGATAGCTTGTGCCATTAAATTGTAGTTATTTATTACGATGCTAAAAGTATTCTTTAAGCATCCCAGCTCTTCAAAAACAAACCAGCCCTGACTACCCTAACCTAGAAGTCTTAGATCACTACTGGCCCCTGCTTTCCTCTAGTTTCTCCTGTGACTACCAGTTTGATTAAGCCCTCTGCTTTCCCACCACAGTATTGTTCTTGTCCTTGGTGGCTATTTGTGTGATACTAATAGGACTTTGCACTCCCCAGCTCTTCTACCTGGAGACTCTGTTTTTTGCCCAAAAACCCTTTCCTACTTTACAGACTTTCTGGATACCTTCTCTGATAGCTCCAGCCAGGGGTGGCTACCCACCTTTAAAAGTGCCCACAGCCTTTTATTTTTATTCTAATTTCAGACTAGACTCTAAACTTCTCTTGAGGACAGGAATTATCCTGAATCTCGTTTAGCTCATGTCCACACTCATAGTAAAGTGCCTGCAAAAATTCAGCACTCAACAGGCCCTTTTCAATATCCATTTATTCTTTCACTTATTTGATGGACACTGATGGAGTCCCAAACTTCCAGATCCTGCCAAGTTTTGGTGAGTTCATGCTTAACAGAAATACTCCATAGACTTAAGTCACTTTCTCTCCAGGCTCTGTCTTGAAGGCATCAGGCTTTGGTGAGTACCACTGAGTTCTCTGCCTAGGGAAATTGTGATACAGAAAGTTATCAAATTTTGAAATGTGCTCTGAATGTCAAGTTTCATCCTTTATCGCCCTATGACAATTGCACACGAAATTGCTACAATTATGGTAACACCACTTGGCATGTAAACATAAATGTTCAGGGAAAAACCCATCACTTGGCATGCTAACCTGGATAATTTCAGTATATGCCACAGAATTACAGTAAGGAATTCATCATTCACTTATTTAATAAACATTGGGAGTGCCCATTATATATTAGTCATTGTTCTAGACATTTAGGGATTCAGTGGTGAGCAATGAAACAGATGCAATCTGAATTAATACATCAGCGCACAGGCATTTGCCTTGTTTACTCAGAACCGCACTTGAGAAGTTCATGTAATACATAGCCAACTTGCAGAACCAGAGTTCTTAGAGATGGGGTAAGAGAGGCAATGATGGCAGTCTTTGCTGGAGCTTTGTCTATTCTGATTGTCTTTGTTGCTTCCAGGACAGATGAGATTTATTTCACTTTCCACCAAAGTCTGCAACTTCACAATAGTCTGACCATGGTGATTTTTTCACCTCAGTAGACTTTGTTTTGATGCTTTTTTTTTCCCCAGAAAAATGAGTCTAGTAGTATGTCAGGAGTTCTTTCTCTTCTTTTATTTATTTTATTTTATTTTACTTTTTGTGGTACAAGGGATCAAACTCACAATGTCACACTTGCCAGGCAGGTGCTTATACTACTGACCTAAATCCCCAGCCCTCTTCTTTTGATTTAATGAGCTCTCAAATACAGTCTGGAGATGTCACTTTTTTCTGCATTTCTACATAGCATCCAATATTTAGTCACTAATTTGGAGGATGTCAAGAGGCAACTGAGCTAATAACTTTCTAATCCCTGGATCACCATCATATACTTTGTTTTTGAAACTAGAATTCAGTGATGCGTCCTGGTTCTCCAATTTCCCATCTTGGCCTATCTTCCTGGTGAACTCACAGCTTTGAGAGGTTATTTTGCAGAGTTGCTCTTAGAGTCATTTAGGCAAGTCCTTCCTGTTGCTTAAACCTCCATTATACTCTAAGCAATTAATTATCCTTTTAAAATTCCTTATGTTAACAAAAAACATAAATATAGGAAGAAAATATCAAAGAATCGTAACCTATTAATTATCTTCTGATAGCATTTAACATTATCTAGTGCCATCTGACACTAGTGACTATTAGTGTGCCATCTGACAATGAGTCAAACTCCCAAGCAATAAGAAATTTTATCCTTGATTCTGTTTGTTTGCTGATGTTTTCTCCCTTCCAAAGATATAAGACACTTTCTCTAAAAGGATGAGTGACTGGAAGCTTGCTGAGAGGCCTGGTGATAGCAAGTATATTAAAAACATAGAATAAAATTTTAAAATATGCAATATCTTATTTAAAAAACATTTGCTGGCCCAAGAAAACTGGAAGTACTATTTGTTAAACACTGAAGATAAAATGTGAGATTTCACTTTGATATATGATACTGTTACCAATATTTGGTATCATAAACATGAACTAATAAAAATTTTGATATCCCCCCAAAATAAAAAGATGTTTGTTACATTCTTAAAAATTATCCCCAGTATCAGTGTTCACAACTAAATTTGTGATGAAAATAATGAAAAATATAGTTCACTTAAGAAAAACATTTTATTGTACATTTTAGAGGAATACATGGTTAGGTTAATGGAAATCATAGAACTTTTGAATACTGATAGCTTTAAATTAAAGATGTACTATTTTATTTACTTTATTCTTTTTAGTTGACAAACTAAAAGTTGCATGTATTTATGGTATATATCGTGATGCTTTGCAATATGTATTCATTGTGGAATAGCTAAGTTAAGCCTATTGACACATGCATTGCCTCACATACCAGTAATTATCTTTTTCTATGGTGAGAACACTTCAAATATACTCAGTGATTTTCAAGTATAGAATACATTGTGTTTGGGCCTGGGATTTAGCTCAGTGGCATTAAGCACCTGCCTGGCAAGTGCAAGGTCATGAATTCAATCCCTGGTACAAAAAAAAAACAAAAAAAAAACCATATTGTAGGAGTCTCTTGAATTTATTCTAATTGAAATTTTGTATCCTTTGACCAACAACTCCTGAGTACTCCTCTCCTTCTGCTACTGGTAAGCATCAGTCTATGCCCTACTTCTGTGAATTCTACTTTTTTAGATTCCACATATAAGTTAGATCACAGAGCATTTGTTTTTCTGTGCCTGGATTATTTCACTTAACATAATCCTTTCATCTTCATCCATGTTGTTGTAAATGACAGAATCCTCTCCCTTTTATGGCTGAATAATATTCTATTTGTATAATATATGCCACATTTTCTTTATGCAGTCAACTGTTGATAAACCCAGGTTGATCTTACATCTTAGTTTTTATGAGTAATAAATGCACTATTTTATAACATTCTTCTTTTCTCCTTAATTAATTCTAAATTTATATATAATTCTAAATTTAATACAGAAAATTCTTAACAAGTGAGATTAGTGGCCATTTTATGAAGTGTTCTGGCTTTTCAAATTAAAAAATATTTCTTGTTCTTAATCCTTACTAAAAATAAGGAATTTTAATGGATAAATTTATAAATTCCTATTTTTGTATTACTGTCTTATCTACCATAGTTTAAACTAATACATTCTTGTTCATAATGAATTAAAAACTAAATTTCCAGTGGTACTACAATTTAGATAATATTACAATTTTATGGATAAGAAAAAAGGGTTGGCACAACTAAATAAATTACCTATAATAATGCAATAGATAAGAGAAGGCACCAACAGGGTTTGAAATTAAGTCTGTCAGAGTCAGTGCCTGAGCAATGTAGTAGCAACTCTTGCAAACAGTAAGCAGTTAACAGGTGAAAGAGGGGGCTGTCAACAGAGGCAGCCTACTTGGTCACAGCAAAAATGAGACTCAAACCTATGGAAAAACCTGTATAACTTTGTTAAGTGTCAGGTCAGCAGTCAGCATTGAATCTCTCATCCATTAGTAGAGGGCATTCTTCAGTGAGGGGTACTGTAGGCACCTCAAATTTCTACTGTTAAAAGAATACAACGAGAATGTGAAATGGTAGATAGATGGCACAAATAACAATGCTTAAGCCATCATGTGAGCTCAGTAAATGTTGGCTACTCTTCAAATATTTATCAGTGGCCCAGTATATACTGTTAATAGCACCAGGGTTATAGCAATGAGGCGTGATGAGCGTGGATTGATTCTTCACAGTCTCTGAGGGCACTAGCCTTACAAATATGGGTCATGTGCCAGACATCCTATGTGCTAGAGAAGGAAAGCCTGTGTCAGAAGGAGTCCCTGCTACTGGCGGGGCTCCAGATCCCCTGGACAGACATTGCCATAGCCATTTCTTATTAGACGGGGACAATGCTCACTGAGAGAGGTGGGCAGGAGTAGGGTGACTTGGTCTCAGTACTTCAAGCACAGAAGACAAAGTGAAGATGGAGCCCCTAACAAGAAAGGGAAATCTAAGAATTAGGTAGAATATTAAGAGCAGAAGTAGGTACAAAGTTAGAATCATCCAGGGAGGTGCCAGAATGGGGAGTCACACTGTGCTTGACAAGAACACTGAAGGAGGAGGCTGTAAGTAACCCAGAACCCCACAGAACTCGAGACCTTCCCTAGGGCACAGCCGGTGGTTTTCTGAGAGTTGGGCCCCGTGGTTTAGCCTAATTATTCTCCTAAACTGGGTCATCACCCTGGGTTGCACAGCAAGCAGGAGCCTGGCAGGGAGGGCCTGGTAAACACTGGCATCAGTGAAAATAGGCCCTGGAAAGAATCTGGTTTCTTGTAAATCCTGAGAACAATCAGATTCCCTTCTTGGCCTTCTTTTAAATCTGTTAAAATTCTCAGATAACTTCACCAAGAGGGCAATTAAAAAGTTGATTAAAGATGCCTCCCTCACTTGCCCAGAGGTGCCAGGGAGATGAAAGCGAGGAAGAGGAATGCCTGGTCCACACCAGTAGGGCCACAGCACCTGCCCTTACTTACACCTGGATCATGAGCTCATATGGTCAGTGAACAGAGACAGGCCATGACTGTTAAGAAATGCATGCTTTGTGGGCTTTTTAGGGATTTCCATGGCCAGGAAAGAATGCAAAACCTTCTGAGCCTACCCTGACATGTTTGCTAAGAGACACTTGCAAGGTTGCCCTTGCCTGTAGGAGCCACGTGAAGTTATACAAGGTTCTCCCATTATCCCCCCAGGAGGGCCCCACAGTGAAAGAAGGAAAGCTCTTCTATGGGAGCACACGTGTGGGCCTTGGCATTAACAAAGGGTAAGAGAGCATTCCTGAGTTGTTTCCTTATGAGACCTGGAATATAGTTTGATACAACTTCCTACCACTTTGTTCTGCCATGAAGTTCAAAACATTTAAGAAACTTCTGACCTTTCATTTAAAAATAATCATTAACTCTTTCAGGTCATAAAAATACTACTTTAAAAAGCAATTGATGCAGAAAATAGATCCCAGTTATTTGAAAGGGTTTAACCTCTGCCAAAATACAAACAAAACAGGAACCAAAGTAGGATCAGGCTCCATGGCTCATTAATCCGTACATTTGCTCCCTGACCTGACTTGGTGGCACATATCTACAGCCCAGTGTTACTCACAAATAAATGAAGCATAAAAAGATGAAGTGGCAAGATAAACCCCACACTAGGTCTGCAGAGTAGCTGGAAAAGGCTCACGATAGACTCTATCCAGAATTCAGTGCCCTTTTACATCTAGAATACAGTGCTCTTTCCATCTTCCACTGCACCCAGCCTCCCTCCTCCCCAGTGCATCCTCTCGTCTCAACAAAGTACCTTTCTTCTTTGTCATATCTCCAAGCCAATTGTCCATACTCCTGTGCAAAATGAGGCCAGCCTAAAAAAAATGGGTTGATTTGGAGGTAACAGTAGCATCTCTTCCCCTCTCAACCTGCTCCCCTTTGTACAGAAGAATTTCATAATTAGGTGTGAAAAGCATAAGTCCTCAGATCCAAGAGTGTTTTCCTTTTATTACTTTGTCTTATAATATATTAAGTGCAAGTATAATAAAGATTAGTGAGAATGGGATTAACCAAATTGTGAGGGTTTAAAGAAAGAGGAATATGAAGGAAGGTAGTCATTACTCAGTTACCTTAAAATCAAAGGAAATGAGTGGTGAGAGCCAGTGTTTGGGAAAGACAATCCAGTCTATTAATGGGTACTGGGATTTCCAGGGGTCTCTTCCAGGCTCTTTTTGTCCTGGTCAAAGACTTGGACAAGACAAGCAAAATGGAGAGGCTTTGCATTTGTTAAAGGTGTGAGAGGTATAAAAGGCATTAAAGGTAAGAGAGGCAGGGAAAAGCAGCACTCTGAAAATAAGTGCTCTGTAGAATGAATACAGGCTTGTTAAAGCAGGAAAGGAAGTCTGCCCTCCACAGTGTGGCAGTGAAAAGGCTCACAGCAGCCACGAGTTTAATGACCACCCCCTTTTATAACCCCATTCCGATGTCAGATCTAGGCCATCCTGTCAAAAACCTGCTTGATCTTATGACAGGAGGAATGAAGATGGCATTCTCTGATTGGTCAGGTACATGCGAATGTGGCCTATTCTCCAATAACTATGTATCTGGAGTTTGCTTTGCTCAAAAGTTTTGACAAGCAAATTATAACCAAGATATAGATGAGAAAGTTAATATTTATTTCCATGAATCTGTGGGTTCAGCAAGAGCATTTCAAGTGTCACTTTTCTTTTTCTTTATTGGCCCTCACACACTTCAGGGAGTAAATATTAGTCACCTCACTTTGTGTTTGATCATTTCAATGTATGATTATAGAGTGAGTAATAGAGACCAAGTTTGAGGGTTATTAACCTCATATTATTGAGTCTAATAGACTCTATACCTCCCATTGAGAAGGAAACTGTTAGAGACTGAATGCATCTCAAGCTGTGACTTTTCATGGAAACACAGAATCAGGTCCAGGCAGGGGAGTGAGACATGCAGGAACAATCTACCTCAACTCACCTCTTAGGTATTTTACTACAAGAGTCTTTGTTTAAAGTCCCTAGATTCAGGTAATCAAAGGAAACATTACTGAAATGTCAGGTTGCATGGATATGTTACATTAGGAATCCTGATATGAAATATTAAAATAACTGGCTATCTTTCTATTTCAGAGGTGTGGCGAAATCTTGTTTGAGAACCCTGATCAGAATGCCAAATGTGTTTGCATGCTAGGTAAGAGAGCTTTTCATTTTAAATTTATTAAGTGTGTTGATGTAATATGGAATCTCTGATATTCTATTGGTTTATTGTCTGTCTCTTGTTCCATTTTAGAGATGTTTAGAATTTATAAACAGCTGTAACATGTTTGTTGAATTGTTGATGAAAAAGAAAAGGTTTTGCTTTTAATAAGTGTCAGTCTGGAGCCATGTTTCTGAGCCTTTTGAAATTTTTCTTTGATGATAAACATAGCATAGTATTGAGTACTTTGTATTGAGGAAACTATGAACTATGATCAAAAGGCAAGAAGAATCACATTGTAATTCCTAACCAGAGATGATAAAAGCTAAATAAACTATTGAATATTTACAACACAGCACAAAATACTCTTACTTCCAAGGCCTCAGAGAAACATATGTTTGAGCTAATTTGAAGTCAGCATAGCAATAATCCACAATGCATTTGTAACATAATAACAATAATATAATAATATTTTGTTTTTGTGGGACAATATGTCAATAACTTTTATAGTCTCCTTTAATATATGTTATTCTGTTAGGGAATTAAGTTGATATTATTTTTCCTTATTTCATAAATTAGGAAGTACAGAGATTGTAAGTGATGGATTTAATCTCAAAATGAAAAATGATCCAAATCATAATAAGAAAATTCCCTTAATGGCACAGGTACTTGTCTGGCAAGTGCAAACTTGTGAGTTTGATCCCTTGTACCAAAAACAAGAAAGTTCCTAACCTATAAATTTTAGGTGTGAGTGATTAGATATTATTTAAACCACAGAATATGTCCAATGAACTTTATATTCATTATAGTAATAGATACAGAAATGCAGCAAAGATAATAAAAAAATCCTTAATTTTTTCTTAAAATGTCACATTTAAACCATATTCATAAACAATTCATTTTAGTTTCTTTTAATTACTATAGCCACTCATATTGGCAACATAGAACACTGATAAAAAGACCCAAAAGTAGACAGCAGATAAATAGAACCAAGGGAAGATCTTGGTTATTTATTAATCAAGATAATCATGTAACAAATAACCAACAGCTTCTCATAACTTAAAAACCATATCATATTTTTCTAGCCTCCTAATTTTATTTTATTGTACTGTTATCTTAAGCCTCTCTATTTCAGTTTTCACATATTTTTAATTAAGATCGTTGCTAAATACTAATACATTCAACGGAAAGTGAACATTTTAGTGGACGCGCATAGCCAGTGAATATAACAGCATCTACACACCCTTTGAAATATCCAATATTCCTTCCCTCTAACTGCAGAAATTTCTCAAAAACTAACATTCAAAGATATTGGACAAAGA
This sequence comes from Hydrochoerus hydrochaeris, assembly GCA_004027455.1. Classification (NCBI taxonomy): domain Eukaryota; kingdom Metazoa; phylum Chordata; class Mammalia; order Rodentia; family Hydrochaeridae; genus Hydrochoerus; species Hydrochoerus hydrochaeris. The sequence continues at coordinate 335,133 of PVLA01000629.1, forward strand.
TAAATAGATAAGTAGGTATGTATGTATGTAGATAGGTAGGTAGCTGAGTAAGTAGATAAAAATAAAAACAGAAAAAAATTTCTTTGTCCAACTATGGATTTGAAGGTAGTCAGTTTGGAGAATTTTCCGGTCTTGAGTCATGCATAAGTTGTTTCATTGTTAATTGCTACAAGGACAGCATTAGACTACTACTGGTGGTGCACTAGATTTAAAGTAAGATCAATAGTCTTTCTATCTCTTCTATACTATATGGTATGGCCTATCACAGTTGCCAGAAAGCATCCTTAACTATCAAATATTTTCCTACTGTACCTGCTAAGTTGCACAAAGTTTCAAAATTAGAAATATATTTATATAAGTCACTTGTAAATTACTACTTCAATCATGCAATTAATTGAGCATTCAATGTGGCAGGTGAAATCTAGACTAGTATCTTACATAATTCTCTCATTTATTCTAAGTAAATTAAGACACCTTATCTTTCAAAATACAGATACCCTTGAAAGTACAGTGTATTAAGTACAGTGTAATAATTCATTAAGCATTACTTATTAACCTTGTAAATTTCAATAATTTATTAGATTTTTACTTAGTGATATAGAACTAAATAATATTAATAATTCATGACAATGAGTGTTTTTATTACTTTGAGGACACACAGGAAGAACAAATATTTTATCTTTAAATACCATCATTTTACTATCTAAAATATAATCCTGAGAGAAGATAATATTACGCTTAGTGACCTTGAGTTTCTCACATACTGAAAATTGTCTGTGCCCTCAAGGAGCTTACATCTAAGAAGGCTTAGACTTTTTGCTACTTATTTTTTTAAGATTATTGCAACTCTAATTCAAACACTTATAAAGTCTTTTGAAATCTTCAATGAAAAAAGACCAAAGTGAAATTATCATGGATATCAAAACCACAGGCTAACCTGCCATTAGCATGCATCCTCCCAAGACCTACAACTTCACATCAATATAGGGCAAGATAAGAAAGAAAAAAAGTAAAACTGAATGCCTTACTCATTTAAAATAAACAAGAGGAATTCGAGTAGTGAATACATAAAGTCACTAAAACTGAGATCATATCTTGTATTTCTTTGAGAAATACAAGAATCTCAGTATTAGCACAAGAAAGTACCTCTTCTGTATTGCCTAAGGTAGTAATTAGTTTGGTGGAGAAATCTTTGATGGTGCCTTTGTGAATTCCTGAAGCATTTCTTGAAAAAAATTTTTTATCTCCAACAGCAAAAGATAAGGAGTCCCATACTTTACTAAACTATTAAGTTTTACCAGTGTTAACAACTATGAATGTAGTTTATATTTCTTCTGGTAATTTTATAACTTTTTTAAATGAGTAAATCAATATTTCTAAGCAAGAAAACCAGAATATATAAAGTCTGTATTTCGAAAACTTTAGCCCATTGTGCTACCCCAATATTGAGATCCTATCTGAGGCATCCACATCTTGAAACACTTCCTGGTTTCTCCATCTCTGCCCACCCACATTGCCATCTTGGGGTGCCCACTTCCTGAATCCTGGCACAGCTGAGATAGAATATGGACAAGGGTCACTAGCCAGGAACACAGTTGCAGATTGCTATCTGTCTTCCACAACTGAATCCTCAGTTCATTCTGAAAAAATACAGTTTTTGTGTTTTGAGTTGTCTGCATCACTAACTTTCGTGAATAAGTCATCCTCACCGAAAATTATGCTTCCAGCTCATTACCTTAAATGACGCATAAGTGTAAAATTCATCTTAAGCTACTCTGAAACACTCAATTCAATGCGATTTAAGTGGAAGCAAATTACTGTCATGGACAGTTCTTGCAGGGAATCATTTGTAGCTTCAGAAGATTGCTTTGTGTTGAATATGGAGGTAAACAGGGTGTACTGTCACTTGTAGAGCTGGCTACACTGAGGATTCACTGCTACTTTAAATTGTTAAGAGAGGGCAGATATGGATGATACACCAAATTGTACTCAATTGTTGCTTTCTTCTTTTCTTCAGGCTCAGGTCAGTAGGTTCAGAACACTCATTTTTTCCTTACCCCCTTCTCCCCTTTTAAAATTTAGTCACAAGATTTCTCTTCAGTTCAAAGTGGCCTTGGTTTGTAACATTATCAGAAAGGGTAAACAACTGTATATCAAGACTTGGACCTTATGTAGATCCAGTGGACTGATATGAAAGGCAAAGGGAAGTAGACAAGAAATTATTTCTTATGGTGTCTCATTATGGCAGTTTGCTGACAAAATTTACTTTTCAAAAGTACAAAGAAAACTCATTCAGTAAAGAAACTAAAGGCTTAAAGAAATTATGTAAAATGATTAACATTGACTCATTTCTTAGTTCATTTGTTAACCTTGCTCTGTGAAATAATAAGTCTGGGGAAAAGAAATTTTCAAAAAAAGAATTCTAGATCAGACTTGCTGCTTCTCTGCACTTCTCTTTGCCCATATTCTTGAGTAGGATTCTCTCAAACAGAAAACCTTAATGTGTAAGTTATCATATTTTATATGTTTATTTTATTTACATATAACATCTTTGCATGTATATTTATATCAGATATTTATCTATTTTATGATAGTGTTATATTAATTTTTTATCCATCCTCTCCATCAAGGTTTGTTTGCTCCAATTTGGAATGTTCTGAGACTGCTGCTGGTTCATGGCTGATTCTTTCTGTACAGATGAGGGGCATGGTTATTTGAATGTGCACTCAGAATTTATCTACCCATGTGCCTTAGATGTATGTAGGGAAATGGAAGTAAGAAGATGTGTTAGTCAGCTTGCTTGTCACTGAGACATAATACCCAGCACTCTCAATGTAACGTAGGAGAGGTTTAATTTCAGTCCACAATCAGCTGGCTCAAAGGCCGAGATAGCGTAGCAGAGAGAGCAAATCTGCTTTAGTTCATCATGGCAGGGAAGCAGAGCATGGGAAGAGTGCCAGACAAGAAAAAGCAAGGACCCCCAAGGCCACACTTCCATGACCCACCCAGAAGTGTGCTCCACCAGTTCCCCAGATGGATCCCAAAGCAAATAAAGTTGACACTACCCCTGAACCACCACAGGGGTGTTTCTGTTAGTCAGAATTCTGGTTCAAGTTTACTATAAATCATTGGACTAGATTGTTAATTTTCAGAGTAAGAGAATACCATAGAATCAATGTCTTATTAATACTCAACACAAATACAGAAGAAGGTCTTTCTTTCTAGTCTTAGCCCTGAAAACTTGAATGTGTACTTGTAGAAATTGCTTCATCTCTTTAAGCTCCCATTTACAGATTTTATGAAAAGTAGAAATAACCCATCAGTCTTTTATAGCCCCAAGGTTTTTCCAGTGTTAGAATGTGACATTCTGTGAGGAGACAGGTATTATTTCTCCTAAATATTATTGTCACCCTAAATATTATTATTACATCAGTAAGTTTCTGGATAAATAATAAATAATAGAAATAAAAATTGATAATAAGCTATTAAAAATAAATTACTGGTTGATAGCATTGACGGTGTCTTGAAAATCACCTAAAAAGTAAAACATTATATAAATGTGAGGCTATTTTGCAAAATATTAAATATATTCTTCAAAATAACAGGGTTCCTTAAGGACATAACAAAGCATTTATCCAACAGTCATTAACCAGATTGCATCCAACACCTTCTCCTTGCAGTGTGTTGAGCTAGATAGTAGTAATAAAATAAAAATAAAAATAAAAAAACAGTGGGGCACAAATTCTGCCCTCAAAAGGTTTCTGGCCCAATGAGAGTCAAGTCTTGAACTTGACATATGCAACTTGAGCTTGAGAGTGAGAAGTAATACAACAGAATTGAAAATAAAGTGTGTGGGGACTTCAGAGAATGTCAAAGCACCCAGATTTAAATAGGAAAGTGCAGAAAACAGTAACTTTCTAGGCAATGCAAGAGCTCTGATAATTAATAGGCCAGCTAGTAGGAGTGGGCAGTAAGAGTTTCAGGCCACAAAGAACATAAAAGGATACACTAGAAAGGATTTTGAGATCTGAGTATAGACAGTTCAACTGTTACCATTCATTCGAAAAAGAATCAAAGTCCTAGATAGAAGAGTTCTGGTCTTTTATTTAGTTAGTTGGAGAGTATTTTTCTTTATTCCTACAGTGTTAACAGAACACTCTCTAAACTCATTTCTATTGGATAGTATTAAGTACAACTATTCACTAGATGCTTGTGAAATTATTTAAACCCAATATATGTTTGACTCTGAAGATCTGAATTCTAGGTTTAATTTTAAAAAAAATACATGCTTTCTATTTCCCATTGATACCAAAAACCACAGTATCTTAGTTAAATAAAATAGTGTTTCATTTTTCATAATGGAGAAAATGACATGTTTTCATTTTGTTTTTAACTCTGGCATCAACCTGAGATTTTCATATGTGGACCCTTTTGAGATCTATAAATTCTTTCTTAAATATGCAACCTATTTAAGTTAAAATCAGATCTCTTATCAAGATAGCCACTGTGGCATAGTAAAAATAACAGATATCGAAAGGCTTAGTGCCATCAAATAACTGTGGCCATAGGCAAATCACTTAAAAGTTGTAGACTTTAGTCTTCTGTAAAACAGGATAATAAGTCATAATAGCAGTGCTGTTGTATACTTTATTAGATCTCTTAAGTATAAAATGAGAATATTAAAACATTTCATAAACTTTCTTTAGAAGTACTACAAATGTAAGTATAATTTTATTAACACTACAAATGTGTTCTAAGTCCTTTCAATTTTTTGTACATTAGTTGAAATACTATTGATATATAATGATAGTTTTGGTATGTTTTGACTATCAAACTGTCTCAATTTGTTCAAATGAGTAGACATTTTCAGTGCATGTTTGCCATTTAGAAATAAGAATTAGTATTAGAAATATTAATAGAAATATAGAAATAATAATTAAAAATAATATTTAGAAGTAATCACTATAGAGTTAGGAATGTTAGAACACACCTCTAATCCCAGAACTTGGGAGGTGAAGCAGGAAGATCACTATGAGTTCAAGGCCAGACTGGGCCACATAATGAGTTCAGGGCCAGCCTGATCTACACAACAAGACTGTCTCAAAAAAAAAAAACCAAAAAACAAAGAAAGAAGATGTGGTGGAGGAGGCAGAAGAGGTGGAGGAGGAAAAGGAGGAGAAAATCCCCATAGGTTATTAAAGACAGATTATTGTAAGTACTAATTTATGTGCACTTGATTTAAAAGTGTGGTTTATACTTAAGATCTTTAGCCAAAAGCTTTCAAGTTGCTTCATGTTGATTTATGGAGGTGAGAAAGCTTCCAGAATTTTAATCTTAACTGATATAAGCACTTCAATCATTTCACTCAGATATATTAATTTACTTTTTATGCATGCTCAAATAATAAAATTTCTGGACAATATTTTCTAACTCTACAAAAAGAACAGATGGAAACTGGATATTCCCAAGAGAAAGTAGCTGAAATATCACCCCTGTCCTTCCTCCAAGGCCTGGTTTTCATTGCATTTTTCACCAAATGACATATTTTACACTCATTTGTTTGTTGATTACTATCCCCTAGGCTCACCCAATGGCATTCACACAAACACAGAACATAAACATCATGAAAGTAGGGACTTGGTTTTGTTCTCTACTGAGTCTTCTGGAACCTCTGGCTACCTAACCTGTAACAGTTCATGTGAGAAGAATATAATCACATACAGGACTTCACTCAAATGTGCCAAAGACAGGTTGGTACAGCATTCAAAACCCTCTGCGAGCACAGTCAAGGCAATGGGTCAGCTGCTATATAACTAAGTAGAATTGGCAGTTTCCCAAGCATGTTACTCTGTGTTCCTGGACAAGAAGTATGTAGTCATCTGCAAATAGTTCAAATCTAACCTAAGAGAAAGGAGATCAGATAATATTTGTTGAATACCACTGTATGCCCAGCTCTCTACTGGGATACTCCAAAAGTTGCTATAAAAATGAGCAAGGCAGAATCCCTATTGTCAGAGTTTATCCTTGGGCAGATGAAACATTGTGTTAAGAAAACAGAAGGAGACCTATTATTTTATGTGGTCTATGTTTATAGAAATATACAGAAAGCTATTTCACCCTGAGGTTTATGGTTCTGCAGGCTTCTACATAATTCTGCTGCCTTTTAAATTTTTATATTTAGAAATCAATATTGTTTTGGGTAAGGAAACAAGTTTTACTGTTGCTTTCCACGGAATGTTGCTACATTTCCAGGGAAACAAAACGTCACATTTTTTTAATGCAGCTGAGATCCAGGACTCAGACAAAAGCTAACTGCTAAATAACAATGCAAGCAAAGGCCAGTTATTAAGACTGAAGCTATAAAACCTAAAAGTGATAGAAGTATCCATCTCATACTGTATTCACTATTTTCTGTTCAAAGGTAAAGAAAAGGCCAGTCAGTGAAATGTATAATCCTTCATGCAAAGCTATACTTAAGATGAAATAAATCAGATCCACATATGTAAGCATCACACTGTCTCCCTACCATAAAAAACTGAAAGAGTAAATAAGATTCAAAATGTGCAATAGACATTGTAAAGGTGAAAGGGAAAGAAACTGCTCAAAAGGAAAAAGAAACAACTGGAATTGGGAAAAGAAGAAAAGAGAGAGGAAAAGATTAGATAGATAGATGATAGATAGATAGATAGATAGATAGATAGATAGATAGATGATAGATAGATAACTATACTGCTAATCTCTGTTAGCTCATCAAAAAGAATGATTTGTGCTTTCATTGTTTGATCATTTTTCATGCCTCTGTCTTGTAATCTGAGCAACTACTTTGAAGATAACAATATACAATATATTAACTATTGTTAATCTCATTATTTTGAAATTCTGTTTCATTGGTTTTATCCTTTTTATTTTTTAAAAAAATTGAAAAATAAACAGCTACAATTAAGAAATAGGTTCAGTCAATAAACATTATTCTTGTGCAGCAACACAAGAAGGCAAAGTCACTGCTGCTCTACCTCATGCTCTCATGAAGCCCCCAGTCTAGTGGGACATGGACAACTACACAAATAATAGCATCACTGCATGAGAAGCCATAAAAAGAATGGACCTGAGTCCTATGGGAAGAGGAAAGTTAGAATCGTGTCTGGAAGGTCTCTGCACGAGTTGATAAGGACCTGAGTGCCAAAGAGAACAGCAGACAGCCTCAGGGCACTGGGGTAGGGAGCCTATCAGGAAAGGTGTCAGCATTTCTAGACAGGAAAAGCAACTGGTAGAGGTAAATTACTGTGAAGGATTAGAGAAACTGTAGAAGGCCACTATACTTGGAGAATAGATAAAAGAAGTCGTGAGTTAACTGAGTGTGGAAAGGAGAGTAGGAACAGTTCTGAAGGGCCCTGTAACAGGACAGAATCACTGTTTCAAGGTGATTAAGCATAGGAGCTATCATGTAAGATGTACAGGTTGTCTAGAGTAGAGAATGCCTAGGAGAAGAGGTTAGGAGAAAGACCAATTTCAGAAATAACAGCAGTTCAAATGAGAAATGATGAGATCTGCCTGAACTGAGACAGTAAAAGAAAGGACAGAAAGCACAAGATAACAGATTTTGCAAGAGAATGACAGAACTTCAGTGTGGATTCAGTGTAGGTAATGTTATGAAACAAAGGTGCTGTCCCCCTATCACCACCCATGGAGAATACATGAGAGTCAGATTTGCATCTGGGAGAAATGAATATTGAATGTGAGGCAGTAAATCTGAAGTACTTGGGAAAGTCTCAGGTGTAGTGGAACTCTGGGGCTGAAATGAGAGCTCTGCAAGTGAATGGTGACGACAACATATTGGTGATGGATTCACCAAGGGCAAAGTGAAGAGAGTGACATTAGAATGCTTAAAAGTATCTCCCCAAAAGCCTGGGTGAGTTAAAAGGAAATCTATAGAAGCCTAAACAGACAGGAGACTCAAAATGAGAGAACAGAGAGATGGGAAATCTGAAGAAAACGGTATTATAGATACCTTCTTCAAAAGGAAAGAGTTCAAATGGAGCAAATGAATTACTGTGGAGGTCAAATGTCACCAAGGCCAAAAGGTGTCCATTGGACTTAGCAACCTGAAAGTAACATTAGCAAGAGTATAATTAGCACAAGAGCAGAGAGGGCACGAGGCTCAAAACCAAGCAGCAGAGAGGGATGAGGAGGGCACTCTTCTGTCAAAGGGCTTGTCTGAGAAAGGAAGGCAGGGGATAGAACAGCACCTGTCAATCTGGGGTCAGGAGGGCTTTCTTGCGGTGCTGTGTGCAATGATGGTGAGAATGGAGAGCAGAGGTAGTAACTGAAGTTTTCAAAAAAGAAAGAGAGTAAAGGAGAGCCTACAACCTGCCTGTGACAGATAATGTGACCAAGGTGGAGGAGGAAGAGCAGAGACAGATACATCTTCCAGGGCAGGGATGGACAATGACTGGTGGGAGACATAGATGTTCCATCTAATCATGTTCCATTACTACCTTATGAGAAGAAAGCATGAAAGTCCGAGGAGAGTAAGGAGAGGAGGAGTGAGTGCAAACATAAAGTAATAAGTTAACTTGAAACTAAAGTAATATAAAATGTAAAAGAACTAACTAGAGGTGTGTGTGTGTGCGTGAGAGAGAGAAAGAGAGAGAGAGAGAGAGAGACAGAACCTCACTGAAGTCAGCAACCATGAAACAACATATCAAGGCCCATTCTTTAAAATTAAAAATGCAGAAAATCTAAGCTATGCATATTTCTCAATACACATTTCAGAGGAGTATCTTCTCTGTGTTCATGAAAACCTTCCTCTTCTCTTTTCTCTTCAGCTCTTGCTTTTTCTTCCTTTTCCTCCTACTATTCCTTCTCCTCTTACTTCCTTCTCCAACGGCCAGCCAAAGTTACCTACATAAGGATGCACCTTGATCCTAACTCACAAACTCCTCTCCTCCACACTGTAAATATTGGATTACATTTCCATTTCTCCATCTAGCCTGCAGATTTCAGGGGAGTCTCTAACTTATCCATCATTCTTATCCTAACACTTATTATTAGCCTAAATGAAGCAAAAAAACAACCCCTACTCAAGGTTGAAGAAGTGTGCAAGGTTATATACTCACCCTTCACCTTCTCCCATTGCTCGACAATGCCTTTAGGAGACTTTTGTGGCCTCTTTTACTTCTGCATTAACTTGCCAATTTGTGTGAAGACACATGAACTCTGGAAGTACCACCTTCTCCAGGACCTAGCTCACCCTTGACCACTCACATCAAAACTTCCTCTTCCTCCTCAGTCACCCACCCCTGCTCCACTTTCCCCTCTTAAGCAGCTTTATTCTGAGGCTTCTTGCCCTCAAGATGAAGCCTCCTAGGAAGCTATGCATACATCACTGTTCCTAACATCTCATGATTTCTATTTTATTTTTGACTCCAAAACAACATTGGGATATTTTATTGGAGGGAGCAGAGATTATATTTCATTGTAGATTTCTAACTCTTAAATTCTTCATGTAGGCTGGCTATGCAGGATGGCTTAAGAGGGCCTATCCTGTGATTGTCAAACCATCTGCTTTACCAGAATTATGTAGTTTTCTAATATTCATAGATTACAAACATTTGAAAAATGTAGAAATTTTCAGAGAAAAATATGTAAATTATAAAAATATACAAGAAGAAAATTTTAAAGTATTAAAAAAATGAACACTTGTTGCCATTATATCAATTGCTACCTTTGCTCTATTTAAGTACCAGAACATTAAACATTTTCAACAAATGTTTCTAGAAAAAGATAATCTAAATATTTTTGTCAGACCCCCCCATGACAAAAGATAGTTTATTAAATTACAAGATCTCTTCCAAAGAAGTAGCTAGCAAGTGATATAGAAGCTCAGATATCATAGTACCAAAACTTTTAAATATCACTGATTCATTTAAGCTTTCAATTACTGATTATTTTTTACTGTAAAACTCTTGAAGGCCAATATGAAAGTATGTTTACTTTCATATTGTCAAATTTCAAGTAGTCAACCATATATTAGCTTAATATGCTTGAGATTTAGGAAGCATTTAAAAGTTTTTATGACCTTTAATTTGACAAAATGGTCAGTGTTAGAAAACATTGCAAATTGTTATTTTATCTTCACCCATCTTCTGATTCTGGGGATTCTATTTCTATGAGGCACAATAGAAAACTGAAGCTTTCACTCCAAAAGATGCCTTCGCATTTCTGAGCATAGCCATGTTTTGCTCTAAAACAAAGACCCGTTCTGAGAAAATGTTTATTTTGTCATTGCACAAATCATAGAGCATACTTACATAAGCCCTGACAGGACAGCTATCTACACACCTAGGTAATGTGGTACAGCCTATTGCTCCTTCGCTACACATCTTCACAGCATGTTATGTGCTGAGTACTGCAAGAAACTATAACACGGTGACATTTATGTCTCTAAACATACCTAAACCTAGAAATGGCCAGAAAAAAATACAACACAAGAGTAATTTCTCAACTCTATTAGAATGATGTGGAACTATGGTTATACATGTTGTCCATCAATAATGAAAACATCTGTATGCAGAGAATAGCTATGTAATAATGACAGAAAAGTTAATAGAGTACAGAATTCTATTAGGTCAATGAATATCAGTATCCTTATCATGATAATTATATGCTACAAATCATAGTTTGTAATATATACAGTAAATACATTTAAAGAGTTACTGTGTCAAATTGCTTTCTAAAAATTTTATTGGAATGCCAAGAAAATGCACTGAAATATTTTGCCTCCCTCTAAAATATAAAGTATTTGGAAAAAGTAATTTAACCTTTTGGAAGTATGTATTGAATTCAAAAATATATTTTCCATGTTTTTCAGGAAACATTTCACATCTTTTTCCTGAACTACTGCATTATTTATAGAATGGAGTTGTTAATAATTAATCCCAACAGGCGATGGTGTACAAGGCACTTATTCTATCTGCTATTTCACTTTTTGTATCAGAAAAAGTCTTCTTTCCCAGATCATATTTATAAGATGGGTAACTAATGAAATGTCAAGATGACTCTGGATGACAATATACAAGTGACTATGATCATGTTTTGGGTAATTTCATAAACATTTGGACTTGGTCATTACAGAGGCTCCCAACATTTAAGGGTCTCAATTCTTTCATATGTTGCTTTCATAGGACTTTAAGGTTGAGAGTTTTGTAAGATGGAGATGACACTTTTTTATTAACATATATTAATTGTACATATTAAGGGGGATCATTGTGATGTTTCAGCATGTGCATACAGTATGCATTGATCAAATTAAGGTAACTAACATTTTTTTCTCCCTATCATTTCTTGATGTTAGGAGTCTTTATTCTCATCCCTTCCAAATCTTCATAAAATAGGTAATAGATGTGTACACTTGGCACCCCATTGCACCACAAAACACCAGTATTCCTTCTAACTGTATGTTGGTACCTGTTTTCTCCTTGTCCACCTTCTTCTCTCCTACTCTTCCCAAAATAGACATTAGCTCCTCCCAGCCTGGTTCACCTACCAGGAGTGTAGAAGTTCAGGGTACAGATCTCAGATGTGACGATGGAGAGTTGTGTAAATATCTAGGTCATAACAGCAAATAAAATATTTTCCCCTGGTAACGATTGTACTATTGAAAATGGAGATGTGTCTGTTTAAAAAAATGTGGCTGTGCATGTTTATTTTATTTACTTTCCTATGCAGAAAGCATCTCAGCAAATCAGTTTCAAATGTTAGCATCTTTGAGAGACAAAATATTCAATTTGTGTATTTAACATTAGAAAAGAACTACCAACATATATGCATGTGTACAAACTTACATTTGTCACTAGTCTGATAATAGTTATAACCTCTACATTTATTGGCACTTCTAATTCTGTTAATTTATTTAGCTATTAGTTAACTTGATTAAAAAATATTTTTCTTTTAATTGAAACACTGAAATAACCAGTTTTATATAGTACAGATCAATGGATGTTTACAAACCTAAGTCATCCATATAAAATTATACAGATTAATTTTATTGGTCAGCTTTTCATCACTGTCACAAAATACCTGGTATAACTTAAAGCAGGAAAGATTTATTTTGGTCCATAGTTTCAGTCCATGATTATTTGGATCCATTGCTCTTGGGCCTGTTGTAAAGCAAGAACATCATGGTAGAAGGACATGGTCAAGGATAGGGGCTCATTCCATGGCATCCGGGAAGCAAAGAAAGAGCAAGAGAGCTATAGAAGAAGTGACCAGGGACAAGGCACACCCTTGGAAGCCCTCCCCCAGTTACCTACTTCCTCTATCTAGGCCTCATCTCCTAATAAATAACCCCTCCGTCTATGAACTTATCAATGGATTAATCTATTGATCAAGTTAGCACCCTTATGATTCGATTACTTCTCTAGGTCCCGTTTCTGAACATTGCAGCTTTGGGGATCAAGCTTTCCACACATGAGTCCAAGGCACTTTATATCTAAGCCACAATACTAATAGACATATATCCTTATACCTTCTCCCAGACAATAACTCCCAAAGACCCCATTCTGATTCCACTGACTTCCATTCCCTAATTTTAAAATTTATATAAATGACATTTTAAAAGTATATTCTTTTTTTTACTTGTACCAGTATATGTTTGCAGTACATAATGATTACATTCACTGTAAAGGACTGATACATGTGAATAACACATTTTAATTCTCTTCTATACTCTCTTTTCTTGTCTGCATTCTTCCACTTAGCATGGCCTATGACATTTATCCATGCTCTTCCATATAGATGTAGTTCATTGTCTTTGCTTATTTATTTGTTTTGCTCCAGAACAAAGATCAGAAAATTATAGCTCATGCGCCAAACCTGATTTGTCACTTATTTTATTAGAACATAAATATGCCCATTAGGCAGAGCTTAGTTGTGATAGAAACCATCCTATCTCCAAGGCCTAGCACATTTATTATGTGTCCTTTTACAGAAAAAAACTTGTTGGCCAATGCTGTAAGTAATCCAGTATTCCAGTATAGGTGTGTGTTTGTGTGCACTTCATGTGAGTATGATTATTCATTAATTAATTCTAGTGATAAGCATTTGGCATGTCTAATTTCAGACTGCTATAAATTATAGTGCTATTAAAATTCTTGTATATGTCTCTTTGTGCACAAAATTATACATTTTCTTGAATATCTACCCAGAACTGCAAATATTAGGTCAACTTTAACTGATTCTGCCAAATAGTTTTCCAATGAGGGTATACCTACCAAATAAAAGTTCCATAAATAACTTAACAGTCAACAATTGTCTTAGAAAGTTAAGATGGCTGGGGATTTAGCTCAGTGGCATAAGCACCTGCCTGGCAAGTGCAAAGTCATGAGTTCAATCCCTGGTACCAAAAAAAAAAAAGTTAAGATGTTTAATTCATTATTCACCTCATTTTATGTAATGGCCTCTAATAAGGATCATGACTGACATTTATGTAAACAAATCATCAAGTTGATGATGGTAGTAATAAAACAGATAAATTGCATTTGTTTATTATCAATGAAAGTTAAAGCATTGATGTAGTGTATTGCATAAACTAAATTAATGGTTTGTCTTTGGTGAACACTTGGAATTAAATGTCCCACAATGATCATAATAAGTGTGTGCCTACCCACAGTGGAACTATAAACAAAACTCTGGTTCATAATTAAAAACTCTTCTCTGTTGAGCTAATTAATTTCTATTTTTTCTTTACAAAAGAGTATATAATTAGGTATTTACATATCTGAAGTTATAATATGAAAACTATAGTGAAGGGGAAGACAAAGTACAGAGGATTTTTAGAACAGTAAAATTACCTGTATGGCACTATAATAATGAATAAGTGTCATTATATGTGTGTCCAAACAGATAGAATCTATACAACAATAGGAGCCCTAATGTAAATTACCGGCTCTGGATAATTTGGAGGTATCAGTGCAAGTTTATTAATTATAACAATTACACTACTCTAGTCAGGGATCTTGACAATGGAAAAGACTGTTTTTCCAAATGCAAAATGTTGTGCATGCATGTGTTGAGTCAGTTAGCACAGGGGAAACATTTGTATTTTCTTCTCAGTTGTGCTCTAAAGAAAGCAGAGACACTTTTAAAAGATTATAGTTAACACATTTTAAAAATTAACTTAAAAGTTACAGTTAAGTCATCTCATTCTGAGAAAAAAAAAATAGTCTGTTCCCTTACTGTGAAACCACATGGCATAGCATTTCCAAACTTGACCCTCACAGGTGGTTTTCATGAACTGTTTATGTACTTACTATAGGAATGGAGCAGACAAGCATTTTCACTTGACCTTCCTATCAGTTTCTTTCGATATTTGTCATGCACTGGTGGGAACAGGAAAGTTACACAGAGCCAGCACTGAATAAAATGAATGGATTATAATTTTGCAATAAAAATTTTTCAAGAAATGTTTTTGGCTTCCCAGGTGGTAGATTCAAACATGATTGTTATTTCGCTTTTTTGGGGAGGCGCTCTATATTTTTCAAATGTTCAATAAATTACAGTGATCTTATAATAAAAGAGATTTTAGGTTCTTTCTCTGACTTCCAAGAGTACAAAGACTCCTTTGGATTTTTGCTTGCTCTACTGAAACCTATACTTGGCAAGTGTCAAAGCTTTTATAACTCTATCCTGTGGTGAGATATACACAAAAGGTAGTTGTAATGATGCATATGGCTTGAGGTAATCACTTGCCAGTTGCTACACCATAGAGATGGGTCAGGACTTTTATTAAACATTCTCTCACAAAGTCATTTAACAGGAAAAAAAAAGAATTGTCAGAAATCAACTATTTCCTTATAAAGGGCACGTGATCTCACCAATCATGTGCCTTGTATTATAAACCAAAGTACCATTTATTAACAGTCAACCCTCAACATATCTTGGAAGTTGCAAAATAATATGAAAATAAGGTAACTGAAGTTTGTGGTTCCTTGGCAGATGAAGCCTGCCAGAATACACTCTAGGAGTCTGATTCACTAAGAATGGGTAAGGGGTCAAAGCACAAGTAATATCACACCGCATGTATGGAACAGGACACCGCGGAACTTCCTTAGATTCTCAGAATTGTAACGTGCCATATGACTTCCTTCAATTCTCTTATGTTACATGCATATGCATACACAAGCATGCATAGACCCTCCTTAAGGTGTTGCATGTTTTGTGTTACATGTTACATGTTTCATTTTACATGTCATATGTTACATGTTTCCTGTTTCATGTTACAGCAGGAGAGTTTGCAATTTTTATTAGGATAACAAACAAGAGATGATTTGTATAATTGCAAATTCCAGATCTCTATTCTGTTCCTTTCATCTCAATCGGAGTCCAAAAGGTAACAAGATTTTAATCTGAAGGAATACAATTATTTGTACAGCTATTTTGTGCAGCTAATTAGTTATCACTAATCAGAGAAGAAACAAGGAGAAGAGCTTAATGTTTCTAAATGTCGTAGAGTCTGTCCCAAGTAGAAGAAAAAGCTGCTGATATAAAACTATATAAAGAACTTCAAATATAATGTTTTTCCAAATGCAAATTGTCGTGCATGCATGCATGCATGTGTGTACAATTTTGAGTGGTAGGAAAAAAACATGTAATTGTATTTGATTCATCATTATTTTTATGTACTTTATAACTTTCCTCTCATATATATGCATATATTTATAGTTGAAAAACAAGCATAAAAAAGACCTGTGTCTGTCTTTTAAAAACATAAAAGGGAATAAAAGAAGTGGGGAAAAGAGCCCAGAGCTGTGTGCAGCTGAGGTCTGGTAAGCTCTGAAGAGGCCCTGAAAGGTTGATCGGGGACAGGACCCTGGCATAAAACTTTCTTCAGAGCTAAGGGACAGGCAAGTCTTTGTTCAGGCTGTATTATCTGGTTTATTGTTTTCTCATGGAAAAATTGAAATGTGTTGTGACCCCTTTTAGCAATTCATTTGTTTTTCAAATAACAAGTTTTTTAATATTGGTCCATTTTTAAAGGGAAACAGCATACTGGAAGGAAATTTAGTGGCTTCCCAAAAATATATAGTACCTGAATTGTACCTATAATCACTGTGATTTCAGAGAGCAGTGTCAAATAACAGTAATATGCTAAGATTTCTAATATACTACTATAAATGAATAAGGATAGGAAAATGTCATTTTGTATAATATTTTGCTTATAGACTGAGACTGTTTAATCCAGATCTTATAGCATAATATTCTGTCTCTATCTTCCCTCGTAATGATGGATTTGTCTAACAAAAATTGGTTATTGGTATTGACCAACTGTGTGTACTTGTCTAGGCACCAGAAAAATAGCAGTGAATAAATTAGACCAAAATTCCAACACTGAAGGTTAGATTCTATTGACGATGTGAAAGTGGGGTGAATGGACAGTCAACAATGTAAATAAGTAAATTATATGCTGTATTATTTTAGAAGATGAAGTACACCGTAGTTCCCCTTTATGGGAGAGTATACATTCCAAGACCTCCAGTGGGTACCAAAAACTGACGATACTAATTAAACACTTTTAAAACACCATTTTGTTCTATACCTACAGAGCTATGATAAAGTTTAACTTATAAATAAGGCACAGAAAATGATGAACAATAGAGCTGGACAAAGTGATACATGAATATAACCTAAAGGTCTTTTAGGTAGAGGCAGGAGAATCACAAGTTCCAGTGAAGCCTAGACAATTTAGCAAGACCCTATCTCAAAATAAAAAAAAATTAATAATAAAATAGTATCACTATATAATGCATTAAATCTACAGCATCAGTATTCTTGCTCTTCGGGACATTATAAAATAAATATTACTTGTGATACTGCTACAGTCAATCTGATAATCAGATAGCTTCCGTGTGACTAACAGATGGGTAGTGTATACATCATGGATACACTGGACAAAGAGATAATTCATGTCCTTGGTGAGGTGGAATGAACTAGTAGAGATTTCATCATACTACTCAAAATGGCCCTCAATTTAAAAATTATAAATTGCTTGTTTTAAGAATTTTCTTTTAATATTTATAGACCATAGTTCACTGTGAATAACTGAAAATGCAGAAAGTAAAACCACAGATGATGAGGGACTGTTATAATATGGGAAGAAATAATTTAAGGGTGCCAATGAGGATGGAGCCATAGTGGTAGAGATGCAGATGGTGCTGCCAGTTTTCAACAAACGGCCAATCTTTCCCTGAGAAGGTGTACATAGCTAGGTTCTCCCATGAGTGCCAAAGAAACCTCATGTCTCAAAACCTGAGGGGCTCAATAGAGAGAGATAACTGTGCCTAAGGCAGGAAAATAAAGAAAAGAAGAAGAGAAATCATGAGAACCCAGATTGGGGGTTGGGTTGGGGTGTCCTTGTAGGAGCCACAAGACATATTTGAGGTTAGATGTTCCATGATAGAACTTTCATTTTAGAAGACTAGATATGTTGACTTTTAAACTTAACACAATAAGGGGAGAGTAACACTTGCAGTACATTCCCAGAAAATATTCCTGTGTTTAATTTCCTGATACCCTTTTTAAAGTCTAGAAGGTGTTATGTGATAATGTGGTGAATGTTTAGATTTACATTTTTTGTTACAGTAGAAGACATATTACCATTCATCCCCCTCAAAATGTTTCCCTTTGCTTCAAAACACATCTCATTGTTTTTTCCACTTTCTGAAATGGTTCTGGACATTATCTTTCTGAAATGTCTTTAGTTGTGCTGCTGCA
Source organism: Hydrochoerus hydrochaeris (assembly GCA_004027455.1). Lineage (NCBI taxonomy): Eukaryota > Metazoa > Chordata > Mammalia > Rodentia > Hydrochaeridae > Hydrochoerus > Hydrochoerus hydrochaeris. Next base: position 352,902 of record PVLA01000629.1, read on the forward strand.
GCTGCCTCTATGTTCTGAATCAGTTCAAAACGTTTACTTCTCGTGGATATTTTGACTTTGGGGAAGAGGCATAATTTGCACAGTGCCAGACCCAGTGAATAAGATGTGTGAAGACACACCATAATGTTTGGATGGACCCACTTTTCTGTTGGATGACACTCAGCAGCAGCATTAAATATATTATCACGCCTCATAATGATGCTCATAAAAAAGACTTCCGAAACTGCTTCAGAAAGTGGCAAAAATGATTGGATAAATATGTTCAAAGAGATGGGGAGTATTTTGAAGGGAATTAATAGGAGTGTGTCCTTCATTGTATTTTTAAAATTTTTAAACAATCACTGTGTATTTTAATCAGAACTTGTATGCCCATAATTGTCCTTTATAATAACTAGTGATGCTTAATTTTATATCAGCTGAATAGTTTGATTTATCTACTTTTCCCAAAATACATCCTAACAGTGCAGCAAAGCTCACACCAGAATGAAGACTAGAGCAAAGAAGAAACTGAACAGGCCATGGGACCAAGTATGGTGGCCCTGCACCCATGTGTAATTCCCGCACTCTTGAAAACTGAGTCAAGAGGATCACAAGTCTGAGTACACCTTGAGAAACTTAGCAATTTAGAGAGAATTTGTCTTAAAAAATAAAAAGGGCTGAGGATGTAGGTTATTGCAACGTCCTTGGTTTCAGTCCCTAATACTATAACCAAACAATCAGTTAATCAGTTGATCGAAAGGTCATGGGAGAAAAGGTATAAAAGTTCCAGTGCCATTTGGGCCAGACCTGAAGGCTTGCCAAAGCTGAGAATGGAGAAAGCCAATGGTCCCTATCCAAGTATTCTGCTTAGCTCTTCTGAAGTCTTAGCAATGACATTTGGCCTGGTAAAGAAAGGTTTGCTTTTTGGCAAACCTTTCTGCAGGTGAGCACTGGGAAATTAAACTGACTTAATTTCATGTTAAAACAAATGATTTAAACACCTCACTCAAAATAACTTTGTCATATTCTATATAGCACGTGTGTGTGTGTGTGTGTGTGTGTGTGTGTTTCTAGGGAGATCTTTTTAAAAGAAATTTTCTTCAGTGAGGAGCTAGTCTCAGCTCATAATCAGATTTCAGAATTTCAGATTTCAGAATCTTCCTTGGCACCTTGGATATCAAAGGCCACAAAGATAAAGAGACAAGGTCACTAGCTATATAAACAATGCTTGAAATATTCTCACCATCTAGGTAGAGTTGGCTGCCACTCTTCTATAGTAAGGTTGGAGGTTTTCAATTTTCTTTGATATGAAAACCTCAAATCCAGATGCTCCAAAGGTTCCCTGTCATACAATAAAATGATTAGTAAGCCTATACAATTTCATATTGCTTTGGAAAGTTGAGTGGGGGCTTTGTATTGCCTCATTCCTAGCCATTTGCAGTGTGCTATACTACAGGAAAGAGTCCCATGACTGTTCCTAGGCAGAGAGACTGAGGTGGGGTAAAAAGGGAAGGCAAAAAGTCCCAGGAGGGAAATTACAAAGGGTGTGTTGAACTAGTAAGATGCCACACTATAGTCAACAGTAGGCTAAGAGTGTTTTGCTAGAGAAAACAACTGACTCAACAGGAAAAAAAAAGACCTACCTTGTGCCAAAAGACTAGATATTGTTTCAGTGAATATTTGTTAACCCCTACTATGTGCCATCCTTTCTTTTCTTCATGGGTAGAAAAGCAGTGAATATACTAAGATTTCTTGAGCCTTGTGAAGTGTACACTGATAGAGACAAATAAAAGACAAGGTGTAATTTCAGGTAATAATGAAGACTATGCAGAAGAACAAAATGGGTTAAGGGTGTAGAGAATGACACGAGGGGGGAAGGTAGCTCTTTTTAGAGAGGGGGTAGCTAAAAGCCTTTCCAGGCAGAGAGAACAACAGGGGTTGAGAATGTTAGGAATAGCTAGGGAGCTGGAGCAGGAAACAGATGAACAAGAGGAAGCATGGCTGGAAGGAAATGAGTTCAAAGATGCAGGTGTGATGAGGTCATGCAGGTTCCTCTAAGCAAAGTGCTTCTCAAGCTCTAACATGCACACAAATCACCTGGGGATGCTGATGATTTGCTGATTTTGATGTAGCAGTTTGAAATGGGCCCCAAGACTTTGCACATCTAAAAAGCTCCTATTTGATCTGGCTCTGTTGGTCCCCAGGACACACTCTGTATAGCAAGTCCCGAATGTATGATTAGAGTTTAGACTCTGTTCTAACTGCAGTGCTTTGAAGAGGGAGTGGTGTCTTTATCTTCTAAAGAGATCATACTGCTGTGCAGCAGATAGATTCTGCAGGTGAGCACTGGGAAGGAACAAGGACATTAGTCTGAGCAGGAAATTAATGGTTAGGAGTAGAAAGTCTGTAGGAGGGTAGTGAGTGCACACATAGTGCTGTGAGACGATGTTTTTAATTATTCCAGAAAGATACCCAGAAGGGGAAAGCCTGGGTCAAATGCAACCTCTAATCCTAGTTTTTTTAGGAATATCCACACTGATTTCCACAGTGGTTGCACAAGTCTACACTGGCACCAACAGTGGAGAAGTGTTCCTTTTTCCCCTCAGCCCCTCCAGCATTTGTTATTGATTGATTTCATGATGATAACCATTATTTCTGGAATGAGGTGGAATCTCAGTGTTATTTTAATTTGCACCTTTTGAATGACCAGTGATACTGAATGTTTTTTCATATATTTACTTGATGTTTGTATTTCTTCATCTGAGAAGGGTGTATTTATCTTGGATGCATAGCAACACAATTTGTAATAGCTATATCTTGGAAACAACCTGAATGCTCGTCAATTGAGGAATGGATGAAAAAGATGGTCTTTTTATACTATTTTTATACTATTCAGCCATAAAGAAGAATAAACTTGAGGCTTTCATAGGTAACTTGAGACCATACTCATAAGTGAAATGTATCAGACTCACATGTGTTAACATCATATTGTCTCTCCAGTGTGAGAAACTGAAAGAGTAAATGAGAGTCAAAATGTGCAATAGATGTGGTGAAATGGGAAGAAATAGTTCAAAAGGAAAGAGGAACAAGGAAACATGGCAGCAGAATGGGCAGTTGTGGGTAGAATTATGTCCTCTTGAAAATCACACATTCAAGTTCTAAACCTCAGTACCTCAGGTGACTTATTTGGAGATAATGTGTTCACAGAAGCTATCAAATTGAATAAAACCAAATACAATATGATTGCTTTCTTTATTTTTTAGAGAGAGATTTAGACCCAATAAATATATACAATTAGTCTGTTGGTTCAGGACCCCACCACCACCACCACCACCATGGATACTAAAATCTTTGAATCCTCAAGTCCTTTGTATAAAATTCCATAGTATTTGTATACATCCTACACACATCCTCTCACACACTTTAATTATATACCCAGTATTTATAATAACTAATACAATGTATATGCTATGTAAATAATTGTTCTGCTGTATTATTTAAGAAACAATAACAAAGAAAAGAAATCCCCTAAGTGTCCAGAACAGGTATAATTTTTCCCTAATACTTTGGATCTGCAGTTAGTTGAATCCAACGGTACAAAGAATTGGTTGTACACTAGGGAGGAGGAGAGCTTCTCAATTAGGCAGACACTCTCCAAAGAGTAGTGGATTTCAGTAATCTGGGGAAGAAGACTCCCAAGGAGAAAGAGTAACATTTAAGTGTGTGTATAGAAGCTCTTGGGAACAGATGGCACAGTCAAATTTTTATTTTAGGCCCAGAAAGTAGTGACAATATTGAGTTGGAGTATTGGAGTAAAAAGATCACTAGACTAGAAATTGAAAATCATTGGCATAAGTTCTAGCTCTGCCATTTTTTAGCTGCATGAGGTAGAACAACTCCCTTCACTCTCAGCGTAAATGGTGTTCCCAGGGCACCTATCCACCAGGCAGGCTGCTGGGAGGTCCAAATAAAATAAAAATCCTAGTCAAAATACTTTTCAAAGTAAAAATGTTAGTTGGGACAGTTGTTAGTTGTTTGTTGTTCTCACTGCTGCTGCTGTTATTGTTTCAACCACAATGGGTAAGAGCTGCAGTGCAGTAAATGTGCATAGTACCAACCAGACACGCAACTAGAGGCTGAGATGCTTGATGTTATGAATATACTTGAAAGTTGGTTTTGGCAGTCGTCAAGCCATCCATCTTATTTTTTAGAAGCTAAAAAATCCAAGTTCATGTGATCTTAATTATAATCATACTTTTATTTAAAGTGGGAAGCAACGGAAGATTGTGGTAGCATAAATCACAAGTCATCTAATCTCATTTAGGTTATATGAAAACAAGATGGATACCTTTGAAGTTAGTGTGTTTATTTGCTAATCCACCTCCCTCCCCCTACACACACATCACATTATGTTTCTTAGAACCATTTGGACAGGAAGTATTATTCTTTTTCCAGGATTTTTATTTAAAAAAAATAATAAGTTCAGTGTCTGACTATAAATCAGTATGCAGTTAGTCAAAAGCAAACTATTTTAGCTACCACTCTTACATCAAATTGTGCAGTTTATTGAAATAATCAAGAGATTTTTCTGATCCTTGATGATGAACTAAAAAGAAGGGAAAATTAAGGCAGACAGATGACAACTACAATGTTCTCAGAATAGCTAAGGTGGTATGGAAATGTGTATAGAGAAGACAGAGGAATATTTCATTTAAAACAATTTTTTAATTCCCCAAAGCTTGGGATATATATATATATATTTTTTTTGTAGCATTGTAATTTAATTTTATTTCATTATAGTAAGAACACTTAGGAGATATTCTGTCCTTTTAAAGAAATTTTAAATGTTACAACACAGTATTGTTAAGCTAATTCATCATCTTTTAGGCTGAAATTTGACACTTAATGATTAGTAACTCCCCATTTTCTCTTTCCTAGGCCTTAGCAACCACCATTTTTTATCTGATTTTGTAATTTTGACTGTTTTAAGTATATCATATAAGTGAAATCATGCAATGTTTGATTTTTCTGTGACTGGCTTATTTCACTTAGCATAAGGTCTTCAAGTTTCATGCATGTCAAATACCGCAGAATTTCTTTCTCTTTAAAAATTGAGTAGCAAGCAGTCCATTATATGTATCTACATTTACTGTGTTCATTCATATGTTTATTGACATTTAGGTCATTTCCACATCATGGCATTTGTGAATAGTGCTGAAGTGACCATGAGTGTTAATATGTCTTTGAGATCCTGATTTTAGTTCATTTAGATAAATGTTCAAGAGCGAGATTGGTTGATCATACAATAGTTACATTTCTAACATGTTGAGGAATGTCTATACTATATAGCAACTGCACCATTTTGCATTCTCACCGGTAGAGTCCCTGTTCCTCATGTCCTCACCAACACCTACTGACAGTTATAAGATGACGTCTCCTTGAGACTTTGATTTACATTCATTAGTGACATCAAATATTTACTCACTGGCTAGTTGTATGTGTCTTGAAGCTGGCTTTATACATTAAATATTGTCCCTTTCTCCGTAATAAATTATGTTTTGGAAAATTCCCATTAGATAGTTTAGTTTCCTAGCAGAGGACAGTAACCAAGCTGAGGCCTTACCAGCTATCTATGCTTGTTTGTGCCCCTACTCATAAGAGCAGGAGGACAACTCATTCCCTATATCCAAAGGGTCCTCTTTTTCTCTGTTGAAACTCAGAAATTACATGCTGGTGAATGGCACTAATCAGTGAACAAGACTAAACCATTTCTTATATCTTGGTAATTTAGTGTTTCAAATACATTATTTTCAGAGGCCTAGAGTAAGGTGAATCACTTGCTCTACACTCTAGTAATTGATTAACATAAGAGTAAGTAACACTTATTAGGCACCTGTAGTTGTCAGACAATGCTATGTACCTCCCATACACTATTTCATAAATCCTCAAAATAGCCTTGTAACATTCTAAATGCTGTCAATTTTATCTCATTCCAATTAACCAAATGTGTATATGTATAAAATCCATTCTACTTAGCTTTATAATGCTAGAACTTTCTTATTTTCATTCCATTGATATATTAAGTATCTCTTCAGACAATGATCCTAACGATCTGCCCATCACATCAGAAAATTTAAGTGATTTATATTCAAAGACTGAAATGTTACTATACGTAGCAGGTTCAAGTGAAAGAAAAGCAAGTAAACTATTTCTCCCCAAATAACTCATATACAAAAACTTAGGTATACTCGACTTTGCTCATGCATATTTCTCTGACTTTTTTATAAGCTGGGTGCTTGCAAAGCATGTGTCATTTTTAAACAGCATTTTTTATCGAATAAATTCACACTTTATCACCAGAAAATTTACTCTCAACATAAGAAATACATGACAAGACACTGCTCATGTTTGAACTCAATCAGGTATACAGCTTTCTTTATAGCTATACAATCACCATTATCCTGCAAGTCTCTGGTCCTCTTGGTCCTCTTCTAATCTGTCCTTGTACAGATTCAAAATAGCATCAATTCAGTAAGCATGTGCTAAGCTTGATACTTATTATTTCCAAGGTGCTACTGGTGACTGTATGAGTGGATTTGCAAATCTCCAAATGTTCCTCCTACTCAGAGCTTCTCCTGAATATCAGGCAATTCAATGTCTCCAGGAAGGTGCTGTACAAGGTACAGCTGGCTGGGCTTGTTATGTAGGATAGTGGTAGCTCCAGGACCACCTGGAGAGCACATGCCCCACCTAAACAAGCCGCTGCTACTCAGCTGTTGTCACAGAATGTCTTGAGGGGAGACGGGCTCCCTGTGGCTCATGACCACTAATGTTTTTCAAGTAGATCTGGAAATTCACATGTCTGTGTAAACTATGCTGATTCGTAAGTGTTGGCGGCTAATGTCATTTTTTTTTCTTTCTTTTAAATACGATGCCACCAAGTCCACCAGACTAGCATTGTGTAACCACTGCCTTATGGATTCTCTTTCACTTCCTTAACCACTCTCCTGTCCTTCCATACCAAGAAAAATGTCAAAAGCTGTACTTCCTTTCTATTTAGAAGAGTATAAGCTTAGGGGAAATTGAAGAGTGGCTAGATCCTTCAATAAAAATTTTAAACTTCCAAATCCTGCCTCCGCCCTTCTGTCTTTGGACAGAGTCCTGACAGACAAGAATACACGCACATTTGAATTTCTCCAAGGAATAGGAACCTTACTATACTCCCTTACATGGAATGTGGAGCCTCCCTCTGAGATAACAAAGTGGGAAAAGTTGACAGAAGGCTAAAGGGCACATCAAGCTTTCAAATTAAAACAGCATAGGAAATTTAAATGAGATTCAAAGATCTAAATATTAAGACAGAAACACTAAACCTACTGGAAGACAAAGTAAGTAGAAATCTAGAAAACATAAGGGTAGGCAAAGAGTTCATGAACAAAACCAAACACCATGGAAAGTACTTTAATCAACTGGAATCTTGTCTTATTTAAAAGTTTGTGCACATAAAAAGAAATCACCAACAGATTGAAAATAAAACCCACAGACTGGGAAAAGATTTTTATCAACCGTTCCTTCAACAAAGGACTTCTAGCTAAAAAGTATGAAGAATTAAAAAAAATCTGGACCCCCAAATTTAAAGACCCAATCCAAAAATGAGCATCTGAGATGAATACACAATTATCAAATGAAGAAAAACAAATGTCAAATAATTTATATGAAAAATGTTCAGCATCATTGGTCATTCAAAAAATGCAAGTTAAAACAACACTGAGATTTCATCTCACTCCAGAAAGAATGGCTAACATCAAGAAATTAACCAGTAACAACTGCTGGCAGAGCTGTGAGGAAAAGGAACCCTTCTCCACTGTTGGTAGGAGGGTAGACTGGTACAACCACTGTGGAAATCAGTATGGAGATTCCTCAAAAAATTAGGATTAGAAGCTCCATTTGACCCAGCTATTCCCCTTCTGGGTATTTTCCCAGAAAAATTGAAAATGTCATACCACAGCAATATATTTGCACCCATGTTTATAGTAGCACAATTTGTAACAGCTAAATCTTGGAAACAATCCAAATACCCATCAACTGAGGAATAAATAAAAAAGATGTGGTATTTTTTATAATGCAATACTACTTAGCTATAAGGAATAATAAACTCAAGGTTTTTACAGGTAAATGGATTCAACTAGAAAACATACTCATAAGTGAAATAAATCAGACTTGTATGTGTAAACATCATATTTCCAGTTTTCTAGTGTAAAAAACTGAAAAAGTAAAGAAGATCCAAAAGTTATAATAGATATAGTAAAAGAGAAAGAAACTGCTCAAAGGGAAACTATATTATTTGATCAATCTTGCATGCCTGTATCTGATAACCTGAGCAATTACTTTGAGGGTAACATACACAATATAACAACCACTGTTAAATGTCTATCATCTTGTTTTGGAATCCTGTACTCCCTTTGTTCATTGTTGTTGTTGTTGTTTTCCTTTTGTTGTTCTTTTTCAATTGTTTGCTTCTTGATTTTTCTACTTTTTCTCTTTAAAATAAAACAAAAACAAAAACAAAAAAGATAACAATCTGTTGCAGCATTGTAGATGAAGACTACAGAAAAACAAAAACTAGCCTTAGGAAGCTTGGAAATGGTGATGTTCCACAATCCAGACCTGCATCAAAAACCAGAGAAAGCTATTGATAGTGAGCCTTGGAAAACATCCCATTTACTCCCTGTCAGATTATCAAACTATTTAAAATAAATGTGGCTCACCTTTAGAAGACAGGCAACTATTTTAGAAGGATTTTTTTTATCAAGTATGATTAAACATTTAAGATAAATTTCTTTTGAACTTTTTCGCCTTATTCCTCAAGTGACATTCTTTACAAGTTAATTTTTGTTTTTCTGGGCCACTTAGAGAAGAAGGAGAATTAGAGAGAGCTATGAAGGTTCTCAGGATGTCAGAGGAGGTCCCCAGCCCTCATAAGGGTCCTAGGGACCAATTTTACTTTCTCTCATGACTGATACTGAGAGCTTAGTTCCACACCTGCCCAGGGGAGACATTGAGGAGATTCCTATTAGCCAGGCAGAGAGGAAACAACCTCAGGGAAGATGAAGGATAGTTTTTCATTCCTCCTTTATTTCAGGTCTCTGGAATTTTTCTGTTATTCCTTCCTCCTGGACATTCTGTAAAAAGGGATCTATACAGCTTCACTGATAAAAGAAAGATGATCACTTAACCCACCTTTTAAAGAGTAGCATATGCCAAGAAAGATTTCAGAGGCACTGCATAATTCTTTTGCCTGGGGCTTTTTGGCTTTTTCACCTAATTTTCTTTCCTTTCTTTTTCTGTCTGCCCTTGAGAGTCAAATTCCTCATGATCCCCTTAAAAGTCTTTGATCTCAAATAGTATGGTAAGGACTTTGGGGCATCAGCCTTGGTATTCCATTGGTTTGGGCTTCCTGCTGTTTCCCCTACACTATTTCAGGCCCTGAAATCATCCACTGTCAACACATTCATTACACAGAGGTCCCCATATATAAGCTGCAGAGAATGAGCATTGACAGCTTTACCTAATACTAGACCTCTACAAAGATTCCAGATATGGGGGCGGGGGGTCTGAATTCTTTGTTGTACTAATGTTAATGTCAAGCTGGAGGGGAGTGAGCTGAGCCAGAGCAGAGGGACTGGCTCCTTAATAGCAGGAAGCCAATAATCAGCATTGCCTGGTACAAGGAGGTCAAATCATCTTGTATCTTGTTAAGACAACAGTTATGGCCACACTTTGGGGTAGATTTGCAGACTGAAATATGGGAAAGGGACATCTGGGAAGCTTAGAGAATCAGTAATGCCTACAGGATCATGGATTGACACCCAACCTTGATTATATGAAAATAGAAGCGTATTATCCAGCTCCAGAAAATGGAGGTAAAAGAAGTTGAAGGAAGGAAGGAAGGAAGGAAAGAAAGAAAGAAAGAAAGAAAGAAAGAAAGAAAGAAAGAAAGAAAGAACAAAAGAAAGAAAACAGCCAAACAGTCTGGTTTCTCTTGGCAGTAAGGATACTGTCTTCCCCTCACCCATCTCCTGACATTGGGATCCCTCCTGACTTACCAAACCAGAATGCAGCAGCACGGCTGCCACGAAAGATGGGGGTCAGTCTTCTAGTCTGACAGCCCCAGTTGCCATTAGGCCAAATTGGAGACAGAGACCAATTCATTGCAGTGTCAGAGCAGTGACTAGAACACTATTGGAAAGAGAGGAAAGAGAAGGGAAGAAATAGGTTAGTATAAAAAACACTGGCCAACTCCAGTAACCATCTCCAAATTCTCCCAGATCTGGAGTGGTGTTATATGACACTGGCATAGAAGTGCACTCCAACAGATTGAGAACAACACTTCATTAGTTAAGAAGGTCTGTGAAGCATTCACACATAACCAATATATTATCACATGTGCCTTCTTGGGCCAAGCTGCACTTGTCCTGTGGCCCTTACCCAGCTACCCTTTCTAGCTTCAACTCATACCATATTTGTTAGGACTATTGATTCCAAATATCAAGCATTTTGTCCAGCCAACTTTAAGTACAAAGGTGGAATTTATTATAAAGACCAAGGGATGCTTTGTGGAACTTAGGTTTACTGTAGCCTTTGCCAGGCTTAGGAACTGGAGAGCCTAACTCTGATTTCTGAACATCACTTCATTTTTTCTCTCTCTGCACTCGAGAGAGGTCCTCAAGCCTGTTAAACCCAGACACAACTTTCAAAGGCAGGGAGAGAATCTTTTGGGCCCAACTTGGAGCCAGTGTGCATTCAGTGTCCAATCAGGCACAGCTGGGAGGCAGTTCATATGTTAGAACAGGACTCAGAGGAATCTAATCTCAGACCTGTACTTCTCAAAGTGCAATGTGCATACAAGTCACCTGGTCATCTTGATTAAATATAGAATCTTATTAAGATTTAGGTGAAATCCAAAAGATAACAAACCTCTAGTTGGTGCTATTAGACTGGTCTGTGAATCACATGTAGCAAAGTTATAGAAAGTGAACTGGACCACTTCCTAGACATGGAAAGGCCATTTAAAAATTTTTCTCTGTGTCAAATGCAACAAATGCTATATCATACCTTTCATCTGGCCCCTATTACCCCTTGTCACATAGTGGGGTTTTTCCATATGTGATTGTCCCAGTGGAAGGGATCTCTGAGTCCTCTAAATATTTTTTCCTCACACTCCTCTAACTACTAACTTCTTCAGAACTCCCAATCCCTAAGTGTTTTATTCTCATCTAGTTGTCATGGAGAAAACCAATCTTATGATCAAACACACACCATTAATGGCAGTTCGATAAGTGAGCATTAATCAAAAAATAGTTATGAAGCATCTGTGTATTTGCCTTTTTTTAAAGAAAGTATGTTATATCTAATGAGGACTCCTTAGAAAATCAATATCTAATGGAGAAATTTCAATCAAGTAGATAATGGTCTGGCATTGTATTGTTTTGAAATATTACAATTAAAAGTGCAAGTTTCAATCGAGTCTGGCGAAGCCATGAATTGTGGCTGCTGGCACAGCAATACCTACCAGGGACTGAATAGACTTTAGAACCAAAAAGATCCTAGCAAAAGTTATCCAGGTAATCTAATCACATGAAATTAATCTTCTCCATTAAAATTACTCTTTGGAGTGTGTGTGTGTATGTGTGATATCAATTGATCATTTTCTCCAGGAAAACTACCCACATTATATAAACACTTAGTCAGTAGACAAGAACAGGCAATGCTGGAATATCTGAATTCTTGTGTTGATGCAGTGTTTAGAAAGTTTCTTAATTACTAAAAATTTTTAAACAAGTCAAAGTTGTTTTCACCTACACCAATGTCTTCAAGGGTTCTACGTATTCTTTCCTCCAACAGATTTAATGTTTCCGTTTTAATACTTAGATCTTTGCTCCATTTCAATTTTATTTTAGTGCATGGTGAAAGGTATGGATCTAGTTTTAATCTTCAGCATGTAGAAAGTCAATTTTTCAGGCACCATTTATTAAAGAGGCTCTTTTTCCAGTGAAGGTGTTTGGCTCCTTTGTTAAAGACAAGGTGGCCGAGTATGTCTGGAGTCATTTCTGCATCTTTTAATCTGTTCCACTGATACTTGAGTTTTTTTCTTTTTTTTCATTTCTTTACTTTTTTTTTCCAGCACAATGCTGCTTTTATCACAGTAGTTTTGTAATATAATTTCAAAATAGGTAAAGAATATGTGGTTTTTTATACAATAGAGTATAAAATTTGAGACCATACTCTTTAGTGAAATAAATTGGACACACATGTATAAACACCACTTTGTTTCTCTGGTGTGAGAAACTGAAAGTGTAAATAAGAACCAAAGTGTAAAATAGATATTGTGAAATAGAAGAAAATGTTCAGATGGGAAGAGGAACTAAGGAAGGGGAAGAAAGGAAGGGAAAAATGAGAAGAAAAAGAAAACCTGAAAACAAAGCCTTTTCAAATAATGAGGGGAAGCAGAGTTCAAAAGAGGGTGAGGAAATAGGAAAAAGAGAATCAAGATGTATCATGTACAGATACAAATTCCCTCTGATGAATGTGATCATTATGTATATCTAAAATATACCAAAAAACTTAATTGTTTAAAAATTTGTTTTAATCCAATCTAAGTTGATTAGAACACCAAAGTTTTCTAAGAACTGCTTTTTCCTGTCTCCTATATGAGCATTTTAATGAAAATATTTCCCAAACATCCTACAGGCATTTCTCTAAGCCTTCCCAAGTATGTGATTCTCTGTAGACTATGTTAGATCTCATCGATCCCTAAAGATAAAGATGTATTGATCTTCTATGTAAACACCCAGAATCCATTCAAAGTGCTACAAGTTCTTGCTGCCTCTTGTACCCACTGGCATGAAAATCTTGGAAGAATTTAGTTGCTGCCAGCAAAGCTCAGTGTTTACTCAGGTTTCTTCATTTCCCACATGTGTGTGCTCGCATGCCAAGCCAGGAGTATTTTCTCCCATCATTAGTAAACTCTGACAAAATAGACTTCCTCAATTTACTTCAAATGCTGAAGAAGCAAAGATGAAGTAAATCAGCTTGGCCTATAATGTGTATTTGGTGTATTAGATCAGCCAAAATGGGGAAAAGAGGAATGCTTTGAATAAGAATACAACAATTACAGGAAGATTTTTCATCAGCCACGGCTGTTGATAAAACAGTCAGCTTGAGCTTGGAGTGACGCATATTGGAGTCTCTGCCTAAGACATTAAAGTTATTCATCACAGGACCTGGAAGTAAATTGGAGTCTCCCAATTTTTTAAAAAAATCAATGTCATTCAGGCAATAATGCATATTCAGGATACTCCTAACTTTAAACTTCCAGCTCATATTTGTATTAACCTTTTGAAGAATTTTTATCTTACATGAAAATTAGGCATTTTCAAGTTGAGCAGTTAATACATATCCCTAGTTACAAAAATTGATTGGTTGATACTTGCATTAATTTTCCAGTTAAGAGGGATAATTAAGGGGTTGCTCTTACACAGATTCATTCTAGGGTGAGTCCAGGCAAAAATAGATATAGATTCAATTTTCATGTAGAAAGTAACATTTAAACTGGGATTTAATATGCAAAAAATGAGAAGAGTAAAAATGATTGCTTATTTTGGTGGTTTTATACATAATGGATTCTGGAATCATACATAAACTCAAACTGCTGTTAAAAAAAATTCCTGTGTGTACAGTTCTCAGAGAAAGATATACAAATAGCAAATAAATACATGAGGAAATGTTCGCCATCATTGGTCATTTGAGAAATTCAGATTAAAACAGCATTGAGATTCCACCTTACTCCAGAAAGAATAGCTGCCATCAAGAAATCAACTGATAATTAATGTTGGCAAGGCTGCAGGGAAAAAGGAACACTGCTCCACTGTTGGTGGGAATGTAAACTGGTGCAAGCATTATGGAAATCCATATGGAGAATTCTTAGAAGATTAGGATTGGAAGCCCCATTCAATCCAGCTATTCTCCTCCTAGGTATTTTCCCCGAAGAACTGAAAAATTCATATCACAGTGATATATGTGCACCCATGTTCATAGCTGCACAATTTGTGATAACTAAATCCTGGAAACAACCAAGATGCCCATCAACTGCTGAGTGGATGAAAAAGATGTGGCATTTTTATACAATGGAATATTACTCAGCTATAAAAAAGATGATCTTGAGGCCTTCATAGGCAAATGGAGACAACTTGAGACTATCCTCATTAGTGAAATAAATAAGAATCATATTTATAAATATCATATTGTGTCTCTAGTGTAAAAAGTAAATAAGAACTACAAGTGTAATAAAACCAAAATGTGTAATTACTATTGTAAAAAAGAGGAAATGAAAGTGCTCTAAGGGATATAACTGCATGTATGTTTGAGTGTGTAAAATAGATGACCATATTGCTGAATCTTTGTTGGATCTTTGAGCAGAACTGTTTGTAGTCTGACTGTTTGAATATTTGCTATGTACCCTTTAACTTTGTAATTTGAACAACTACATCCAGGATGACAGTATGTAATTTATAAATCACCGATTTCTTAGTGGGGCTTTTTCTCATTTTCCTTTTTTTTTTTCTTTCTTTCTTTTAGAATTCTGTATCATTGCTACCCTTTTTTCTGTTTTGCTTTTTTTTCTTCTCTTTAAATAAAATTTTAAAAATGTATAATTGCTATTGTAAAAAAAGAGGAAATAGGAAGTGCGATAAAAGATATAGCTGCATGTATGTTTAGGTGTGTGGGATTGATAACCATATCTCTAGGTTCTTGTTGGATTGTTGAACAGATCTGTTTGCACTCTCACTGCTTGAGTGTCCACTTTATGTGCTTTAATTTTGTAACTTGAATAACTATTTCTAAAAGAACAATATGTAATTTATCAACTAGTGATTTCTTACTGTTTATCTTCTTTGCTTGAAATTCTGTAATATTTCTACCTTTTTCCTGGTTTTTTTTCTTTTTAAATTAAAAAAAAAATTCCTGTGTGCAAAGTGCTGGTCTCCTCACCTGCAGTATGGAAATGGGGGCCATGAGAGTGAGCTGAGACCCAGTCTGTGATGTCTGTACACAGAGTCTATACATAAATAGATATTGGAACCTCTAAGGCTTCTGATACCCTTCTCTGTTCCACCCACCCTCTTTATTTAATCTTTACCTATCCTAGAAAAAGAAAAATGCAAAATTTACATGAGAGGGAGGAGGAAGGAACTTTGGAGAACTTTCTAGAAACATTATCTGTAATGGGATGAAATTAACGTTTTTCTCTCACCTCCCTTTTACTACCAGGCTAACAGTGGTTAAGCACTGGACTATACTCTTTGCATTCCTCTCTCCAAGACTATTCTGTAACTGTTCTCAAAAGGAAAGAGTGTCATGTTACTGTATTTTCCACAAATTCAGAGGAAAATTCAACTGGGAAAAAACAAAGCCCTCTAAATTGTTCTGATTCCCCCATTCAGCCATAATTGTCCTGTAGTGCCACCTGTCCCTACAGCTTAACTGAACAGACATGTTGGGAGCCACGGAGGCCCTCCAAGACAGCCTGATGGAGTTGAGTAAGACGGTGACTAGAGGTCTTTGGACTGTCCCAGCAATGTTGCTTCTCCAAGGACCCATTTTTCTGCACAAGTTTTCTACCATTTTTTCTACATAAGTAGAAAATTAAAATGGGTATGGGGGAAGGGAACTGGAAAAAGCAGGAAGATTAGTCAGTCCAAAATTACCTTTCTCATTTTAAAAGGGGAAAAATTTCTTTGGAAACAGACTGCACTTTGGCAAAGTTGCATAAATCAGAATCTTACATTATGAAAAACTTAGTTTGTCTCACCACGTGTCTTGCAAAAATAGATAAGGTGGCAAACATTCATAGTTGGGATTACTCAAAATCTTTTCTATCCTTTGGGAGAACCTCAAATATAGGAAAAGTAGAGTGGGTTATCTTCCAACTGGCTCCTGCTGGGTTTAATGCCAAACATTTCAGACAACTGGAACCTTCTTTAACTCAGTGGAAAGTCTGAAGCTTAGAGGAACACAAGCTTTGATGGTTTCATCCAGGATAGCAGCATACAGAGGCCACCAAGCCCTTGAGAACTTTTTCCATCTCTAGATCCCTGATAGCAAGATGTTTGTGGAACTGGTTGCTCAGACACCTGGTAATGCTCTTCACTACCCTCCCACTGCTAATAAAAGTCCTGGGATCAAATTATGGTACAGTTACTTCTCTAGCAGACATTTCAGCCCTGCGTTTTATAGAAGGTATCCATTCTGCACCAAAGACCCTACAATCAAAGCTGTGCTCAGTGTCTGCTCACACTTACTGGAGCTTTTATTGAATATGTAGAAAACACACACCTTACCTTTATGGAATGTATATAGGTAAGGCTCATTAATGATAGATAGTAACTATCTTAATTTGTTTACCAAAACATCTTTGAAATCAGAGTAATTTCAGTAAATTGAAGTCATGACATTTTCCTTTTAGACCTCTCTTCCCAGTGCTTTGTGTGGGAATGTTGAAACAAACAAAAATATTCCTTCCAAACACTGCAAAATGGTGGCCTTTACAAAACTTATTAATATGGTTCATTGAGAGGAAAATAATGTAAAAAACCATAATAGCCACCCAATTACAGAAGTTTTTGCAAAATAAATCATAAGAAAATTCAATCCAGTTTTGCTCACAAAAATGGAACAATCTAATGATTCAGAACTTAAACTACGGTTATGTTTTCTATGCGGGTGTCCCAGCTTAATAGCCCACAGCAAGATGACCCAGGTCCTTGGCTCACAAGTTGACCATAAATTGTGACAGACAGGCTCATGTGCCAGGTCGGAAGAGCAGAGAGTTATAACAAAAAAGAGAAAGAAGTAATCCCAAGTTTTTTACCCACTTACTTTTTCTGAATCTCTTTTATGAGATGAACCCATATTAGTAACATTTTGTTCAGATTTTCTTTCAGAAAATAAGATGATAAGCATTTGAAGAGAAAGTTATGCTTACCCTGATTTGAACACTTCACAGTATACATATGTATTTAAATATCACATGGTACCTCATAAATACTATATATAAACTTTCCTTTCAGAAATGGCTATTATGAAAGAAAAATAGTGTTGACTAGATAGTCAATTATTCTTCTTCCTAAGTTTCAGTCTAACCCAGACCAAGAACATGATCACACTTTGGGTATTCTCATCCTAGATGTAGACTTGCTCCTTGTGGAGAAGAAAGAACAAAAAGACACTAGATTGTTGTTTGTATATTTCCTTCCAGATAGTCTTGAATCCTGTCCTAGAAGAGAACTGTGCTGATCTGGAAAATGTTCTGCTCTCCATCATTGAAAGAAAATATGTATAGACCTACCTACTGTCTTTAAAGAAATGTTCGTATCCAAGATAAATTATCTTCACAAGCAACTAAAACTTTCTCCCTAAACAGCAAACTGAACCCAAACTTTATGTCAGATCTTGCTAATAATGAATGGATGACAGTAATGACATCAGAGTTTAGCCCTTTTTAAATGATTCAGGATCTCATATTTTCAACTCAAATGAAAACCAGCTAGAATTTCATGAATGTTCTCTGGGGCAATGGCAAAATAAGGTGATGCTATTTCAGAGGAATTTGGGTGAAAACCTTCAAGATTCTGTACGGAGTGTGATGCTGCCCTGGCAGCAGGCCTATGACAAATGGTGTGGCACCTAGATTTGATGAGTAGGAGATTCCCCTGTGCAGTTATTATTCGACCCAAGCTCTGCAGCCATGGGCATGACATTTATGATTGTGCTATATCACCTGGAGGCCACATACAAATTTTGGCAAGACTGAGCATTCAGTCTGCCATTCAGTTGTGCACACCTATAATCTTTGCACTTGGAAGGAGTTTAAGGCCAGCTTGAATTACATAGTGAGACATTATCGAAAGAAAGAAAGGAAGAAAGAAAGAAAGAAAGAAAGAAAGAAAGAAAGAAAGAAAGAAAGTTCTTCTATTTATCCTTTGCCTTCTTGTTACTGTACTCCCTACCCTCACATCCACCAATACAAGAAAATTGTCCTCAAGGGACTACTTCCTGCTTGCTGATGCCTGAAATTCCTTCAGCTAGGAGAAAAGCCTTTGGATCCACAATTACACTAATCTTGTTATATATGAATACGTTAATATATTTACAATATGCTACTAATGAGGTACTATTTCCTGTGGATGTTTTGTAGTCATGCAAAACAAATTGCTTCCTAAGTGTAATAACAGACAAGAGAATACTAGCTAAAGGCAGGAAGAAAGGAGTCCCAAAGTTGAGGGTGATCAGAGAGCTGTCAGGAGAAAAGACACTGTAAACATTCAAGATTTTTCAGTCTGGCCTTAAATTACTTTAACATAAATATTGATTGAGGAAAATTTTTGAAGAGAGATTTCTTTCCCATAACTACAAAATCAGGTTGTTCTGTTTTATGTGATTCTTGAAGATTTTTAGTTTGTTTTAGTTGATGTTTAATCCACAAAAGGGCTTCTTTGCCAAAATGTCACTGCAATCAAGAGTTTTTCCATCTTTGTCATCACTACAATAAATCAAAGCCAAGGTTGAAGGTGAATGTGCCTCTGTTTTTCCCACAAATATTAATTAGTCTAGAATCCTTTACCATCACAATCTCTTGGAATCATTCAGCTCAGACTCAAAAGTAGTGATTCTGGTTCATTTTGATTTTCAAATATGTATCATTGACTCACATTTCAGATTATTTTTAGTTTATAATTTCTTAAAGTTCAAATGAAGCCTGAACTGCATAATACCTACCTCACAGACATGGACAATAAATATTTAATAACATTTATGAGATTCTAGACATTTACTCTGTTCAAGCTATGAAACACTAGAATAAACGGATCATCTTTCCTTTTTACTTAATTTTTCCCTGTAGCTAGAATTTGTGGTTGGTTTATAATCAGGATAAATGAAAACAAATAAAGGAAAATATGACTCAAAGTATGTGCTACATCTCTCCCCATGTTTTATCCATAGATATTATAATATTATTTCCAGTGTTTGGCTCATGAAAAGAACACAGTTAAGAAACTTCAAAATAACTGTTGTTACACAAATGAAAATAGCAATTTCTATGAAGTGTGAAACTTTACAGTTTATGAAATGCTTTCAAGTAAACAGTTTCATACAACCTTCTTCACAGCCTGATGAATTAAGCATGAAGTTCTTACCTCTTATTTCCTAGGCTGCAGAAAACAGTCCAGAAATATTCAATGACTTAGACAATGTCACAGTGAGCTGTGAAATCAATTATTGATCAAAACACACCTGTGACCATAGTTAGCTATCTCTTCCATCCTCAACATGAACTGAGATCCCTTGATTTTGAAATCTAGTCAACCTCTGCTACACTGAACCACATCACATTTCGATAGGTGGCATTTTAAAAAAAGAGAGAACTGTTTGATACCTGTATTGGGGAGAGGTAGAAGCTATCCTATTTTTTACTTTAAAGACAGGCATTAAAATTCTAGTCTTAATCTGCAAGTATAGCTTAGGGTTGAATACTTGCCATGCTAAAGGCTCTGAATTCAGTTTCCAGTACCACAAAATCATTATTATCATCATTATCAACATCATCTTAGCAGAAATGTCAATTCAATACATAGAGTTGAAGTTATCCACAGTGTCATCTTTTATGGAGGTTATCTTCTTGGCCCTAAACCTAGAGGTTTTCAATTTTGGCTAACCCTTAGAATCGTGGGGAGATTTTTAAGATGTCAGCTCTTCCAGTCTCTCCCTTCAGTAAGTCTAGCATGGAGCTCAAGCATTCTGAAAACTCCCCTGGTGGCTCTAATATGGAGCTATGGCTGAGCTCCACTGATACAGCTGGAATGGGAGCGAGTTTGTTATAACCTGGCATAGAAATGATCTTTTTTTCCTCCTCAAAATAAAGTAAAAAGAGCATGTCTGTTGAAGGTCCTAATCACTTCTATGTGGAGGCCTTGTTTAATTTCAAAGCAAGCCAAAAAGTTGTGTCTACCAGAAAATTCCTGTGGGATATTATTAAAGGGTTTATGGTTAACTGATGGACTGAATTAATGGTGAGTATTAAGGCAGATTCAACCTCAGAAATCGGGCAGATTAACAAAGTGACCAATGTGGAGGTACAGATTTCAAGTTCAACTGCAAGTTTCCTATCTTTCATAAGACAAGGACTGGTGGTAATGAAAAAGATGCTTTCTTCCCTTTACTGGTGAGGACTGAATGGACCAACCCTTATAAAAACTTATGTCTATCCAGACAGACATAGGAGGAGAGGTATAATTAACTTGAGTAAGCAAAGAAATAAACAGCAGCCTGAAAAACAGCTTCTAGACATCTAAGAGAGACTGGGTTCTGTCCTTAAACTACCCCTTTCTTGAATAATCTCCTGCACAAGGACACCCTAGAAATTATATCAATGGCCAAAGTTTTTCCCCCTTGCATTAGGGGTGTGTGTGTGTGTGTGTGTGTGTGTGTGTGTGTGTGTGTGTGTTAGGGAGGGAGAGTAAAAGGGAAGGATATTTACCTCATTCTCACTGAGGTCTTGTCCTGTGAGTCCCATGGAAGAAACACTTAAGGATAAATACATTTGTTAACATGAGTTATTTTACACTTATAAGATCAAGAAAATGACTATATCTTTCAGTGTCACATTTCTAGAAGAGAAAATACAGTATGGTGCTCCTTAACAGGGTTGAGACACACAAATTTAATCTAAAGTTTCTATTTCAAGAAAGATACATTTGAACCCATCCGACCTGGAGTAAGATCATTTCTAATTGTTGCTTAATCTTTTGCAGTTAAAAATGTACATAAATAAACATATAATCAAAAAACTATTAAAGCACTGAAAGCCAACTGAAATGTCTCTGTCACATATAGAAGTCATGAATACAAACAACTCCACCAAAAAACCTGTTGGTGAGAAAGTTTTAAACTCAAAAACTTGCTTTTATTGCATTAGAAGGGTCAAGAATTTCATTTAATCAATTATATTCAACTAGCACTTATTGAGGATCTACCATGAGTTTAGCAAAGTTGACAGTAAAAAAACAATATATTATCTTCTCATAACAACTATAAAACATTAAAAACTATAGTGATAAAAACTGTTATATAATATTGCATATATTAAATGTCTCACTTAAATCTATGTTGTTGCTGCTACTACTACTGCTGCACCTCTCTCTCTCTCTCTCTCTCTCTCTCTCTCTCTCTCTCTCTCTCAATGGAATAGAAACAATGCTAATAGCAGCAAGAAGAGTGCACAACAAAGTTGGCTGGGACCATTTCAATCTTTCCTCATTATAACAAATTATGCTAAAGCAGCACTTCCATCACTAGCAACTATTGACCACTCTGGAATCAAAGATAATTGAGAATCCAAGTTGATTGAGAATCAGACCTTGATGCCTCATGTTGCCTCCCAACTGTGTGTTATGTGGTCAGTCCACCCCTTCATGCTGCTTTGTAACCCTCTGTCCCCACCTGGGACCATGAGCCCATAAGGCCCTCAGGTCTTCTGCCACCCTATTGTACTTCCAAAACCCACCAGCCTATGCACACAAAAAGCCCTGAGCAGTTTCCACTTTTCCATTCAAATCATCCAGATCCAGGCACTTTCCTGTGACAAAGCCTAAGAAAGAAACAGTTTACACCAATAGGAATCTATATGAATCCCACTATCTTAGAAATGATAAAGATTTTGAAGAGGTTTTATTTTAAAGGTCCAATTCTGAAAAAGATACATTACTTTTTTGTTAGTTTTTTGTGTGTGAGTTGATTTTCTTTATCTGTTTTGCCTGAACAAGTCTCTAACTTGTATTCAATCAACCCTAAGGATCAATAACAGCAGAAAAGGAAAACCAGGCAGTACAAATAGAAATTTGATCTTTTCTGGGAGACCAACAAATTATTTCTTCATGTTAGAAAAAGACATAAGTGAAGTTCTTAAAGCATCCCTGTAATCTCAGCTATGTACAAAACAGATTACCTTCTGTCCTGATTAATTGATTAACACTAGTTCAAAGCCTTGGCCATATCTGCAATCTGCAAACACTTTTCACCAAAAGACAATTTGAGTAAGTCATAAAGAAATAATCTAAGCTTATTTGTCAGGGCAATAACTAGGAACATTTTAAAATTTAGTGAAAAGGAAACTAAAATAAACCTAGAATTTGATTTTCATTAAAAATCTATAATGCAGAAATGGTTGAGGTTTGTTTGTTTTTTGTTCGTGGAATTTAATTCAGGGATTGTACATGCTAGGCAAATGCTCTATCACTGAACTATATTCCTTTCCCCAAGTTATTTTTAATAAATTATTAATAAGCACTAGTAATATCTATATTTACTATATATCATGGAGAAAAAGGTTTTTTAAAATCTTTTTTTGTTTTTAATTTTATTTAAAGAGAAAAAAAAGGGTAGAAATAATACATAATTCCAAAAAATAAACAGTAAGAAATCACTAGTTGATAAATTACATATTGTCCTCTCAGAAATAGTTGTTCAAGTTACAAAATTAGAGCATACAAAGTGGACATTCAAGCAGTGAGACTGCAAATAGTTCTGTTCACCTATCCAACAAAAATTTAGTAATATGGTTATCAATCCTACACACTTAAACATACATGCAGTTATATCCTTTAGAGTACTTTCTCTCTGCTTTTTACAATAGCAATTACACATTTTGGGTTTTATTATTCCTACATATCTTATTACTTTTTACACTAGAGACACAATGTGATATTTATAAACATGATTCTTATTTATTTCACTAATGAGGATAGTCTCAAGTTGTCTCCATTTACCTAAGAAGGCCTCAAGATCATCCTTTTTATAGCTGAGTAATATTCTGTTGTATAAAAATACCACATCTTTTTCATCCACTCTGCAGTTGATGGGCATTTTGATTGTTTCCAAGATTTAGCTACTACAAATTGTGCTGCTATGAACATGGGTGCACATATATTACTGTGATATGACCTTTTCAGTTTTTCTGGAAAATACCCAGGAGGAGAATATCTGGATTGAATGGAACTTCCAATGCTAGGCTTCTGAGAAATCTCCATACTGATTTCCATAGTGGCTGCACCAGTCTGCACTCCCACCAACATTGGAGCAGTGTTACTTTTTCCCCCACAGCCTCGCCAACATTTGTTATTAGTTGATTTCTTGATGGCAGCTATTCTTTCTGGAGTGAGTGAAATCTCAACTCTGTTTTAATTTGCATTTCTCGAATGACCAGTGATGATAACCATTTCTTCATGTATTTATTTGCCATTTTTTTATCTTTATCTGAGAAATGTATGTTCATCTCAGATGCCCATTTTTGGAGAGGGTCTTTGAATTTGGGGGGCTTGATGTTTTTCAATTCTCTATATGTTCTGGATATAAGTCCCTTGTCTGAGAGGTTGCTGGTGAACATTCTTTCCCATTCTGTGGGTTTTCTTTTCACTCTGTTGGTGATTTCCTTTGAAATGCAAAAACTTTTCAATAATATGAGATCCCAGATGTTGATTCTTTGAAGTGTTTCCCATGAAGTCTGCATTGTATTCATAAATTCTCTGCCTACCCCTATGTCTCCAAGGCTTCTACCTACCTTGTCTTCCAGTGGATTTAGTGTTTCTGTTTTAATATTTAGATATTTAATCCATTTTGACTTTAGTTTTGTGCATGATGATAGGCATGGGTCTAGTTTCAGTCTTCAGCATGTGGAGAGCAAATTTTTCCAACACCATTTATTAAAGAGACTATCCTTCTTCCAGTGAACATGTTTAGCCCCTTTGTCGAATATCAGGTGGCCGAGTGTCTTTGCAGTTGTGTTTACATCTTCTAGTCTGTTCCATTTATCCTCAGGTCTATTTCTTTGCCAGCACCATGCTGATTTTATCACTGTGGCTTTGTAGTATAGTTTCAAGTCAGGAATTGAGATGCCTCCTGCCTTGCCTTTGTTGTCCAGAATTGCCTTTGATATTCTAGTTTTCTTCTGTTTCCAAATAAATTTTAGGAGTGTTTTCTCTAGATCTGTAGGTATGTTAGTGGTAGTTTGATTGGTATTGCATTAAATCTGTATAACAATTTTGGGAATATGGCCTTTTTCACAATGTTAGTGCTTCCTAGCCAAGAGCAAGGAATATCCTTCCATTTTCTAATATCCTCTTCAATTGCTTTATTTTCTGCTTCCTTTTTTAGTGTAGCATAATTTTCAGCATATAAGTCTTTTATATTCTTAGTTTGGTTGATTCCTAAGTATTTCATTCTTTTAGATGCTATTGTGAAAGGCGATATTTCAGTGAGTTTTTTGTTTGTGTACAGGAATGCTATTGGTTTTTGAGCTTTAACTTTGTATCCAGCTACACTGCTGAACTTGTTTATTACCTCTAGTAGTCTTTTAATGGAGTTTTTTGGGTCTTCTATATAGAATATCATGTCATCTGCAAATAGTGATAATTTAATATCTTCCTTTCCTGTCTTTATTCTTTTTATTTCTCTCTCTTGTATGATTGCCCTGGCTATTATTTCCAGAGAATAGGAGTGGTGATAGTGGGCATCCTTGTCTTGTTCCTGATTTTAGAGTGAAAGCTTTCAATTTTTGTCCATTTATTATAATTTTGCCTATTGGTTTGTCACAGAATGGCTTTTATGAGATTGAGGTAGACACCATGTATTCTGAGTTTCTGAAGGCTTTTTATCATGAACATGTGTTGGACTTTATCAAAAGCTTTTTCTGCATCTATTATGATGATCTTGTGAATTTTGGTCTTTGGCTCTATTGATGTGGTGTATTACATTTATTGATTTGCATATGTTAAACCATCCCTTCATTCCTGGAATGAATCCCACTTGACATATGCATGAATCCCACTCATGATGTATAATCTTCTTGATGATTTGCTGCATTCTATTTGCCAGTATTTTATTGAGAATCTTTGCATCAGTGTTCATTAGTGAGATTGGCCTATAATTCTTCCTTTTGGTAGGATCTTTCTCTGGTTTTGGTATCAGAGTAATACTTGCCTCCAGGAATGATTTAGGGAGGATTGCTTTCTTCTCAATTTCATTGAAAAGTTTAATGAGTATTGGCATCAAATCTTCTCTAAATTTCTTGTAGAATTCAGCTGTGAATCCATCAGGACCTGGGCTTTTCTTTGTTGGTAAGTTTTTAATTACATTTTCATTTCAATAGCTGATATTGGGTTATTCAAAATTGCTATATCTTCTTGGCTGAGCTTTGGCAGTTTATATGTTTCTAGAAATCTGTCCATTTCCTCTGTGTTTTCTACTCTGTGTGAGTAGAGATTTTCAAAGTAGGTATTCATGATCTTTTGAATTACCATGGGATCTGTAGTAATTTCCCTCTTTTCAGTTCTTATTGTATGAATTTGGGTTTTTTTCTTTCTTTCTCTTGATAAAGTTAACTAGGGGTTTGTCAATTTTGTTTAGTCTTTCAAAAAACAGCTTTTTGATTGATTAATTCTTTGTTTTGTTTTGTTTCTATTGCATTGATTTCTGCTCTAATTTTTACAATTTCCTCTCTTCTATGAGCTTGGGTTTAACTTGCTCTTCTTTTTTTAGAAGCTTGAGATGAAGCATTAGGTTGTTTATCTGTGCTCATTCTGTTTTCTTGATATGACAATTTATTGCTCTATATTTCCCTCTTAGGACAGCTTTCATTGCATCCTACAGATTACAGTATGTTGTTTCTGCATTTTCATTAAATTGTATGTATTGCTTTATTTATTGTTTAATTTCATCTGTAGCCCACTGGCTGTTCAGAAGGTTGTTATTTAATTTCCATATACTTATGTAGGTTTTACAATTTCTTCTGCCATTAATTTCCAATTTCAGTGCACTATGGTCAGATATTATGCATGGGATGATTTAAATACCTTTGCATTTACTTAAGAATGTTTTATGGGATAATATATGGTCTATTTTGGAAAATGTCCCATGTGCAGCTGAGAAGAATATGTATTCTGATGTGATTGGGTGGAACACTCTGCAAACATCTACTAAGTCCAATTGCTCACAGGTATGATTCAGTTTTATTATTTCTTTGCTGACTTTTTGTCTAGTTGATCTATCTCTTTGTGACAATAGGGTATTAAGGTCCCCTGTTACAATTGTGTTCTTGTGTGTTTGGTTTTTCATGTCCATTAGTATCTGTCATATAGTTGGTTGCTCCTGGATTTGGTGCATATATATTTATAATTGTTAGTTCTTCCTCTTGAATTTTTCCACTAATGAGTATGTAGTGATCTTCTTTATCTCTTTTAATGATTTTAGGTTTGAAATTCACATTGTATGCAAATACAATAATTACCCTTGCTTTTTTCTGGGTTCCTGTTGTATGGAATACTGTTTTCCATCATTTGACTTTTAATCTATGAGTTTCCTCTTGGGTCAGATGTGTTTCTTGTATACTGAATATTGTGGGATCATATTTCTTGATCCATTCTGTCAACCTATTTCTTTTGATAGATGAATTGAGGCCATTTAAATTTATGGATATAACTAATATGTACTGGCTCGACTTTTCCATGTTATGTTCCAGTTGTTTGCTTTCTGCTTTTTCTTTTGCTTAATTGCTTGTCCTACCTGGTGGTTTCTTTCTGTTGTTGTTCTGGAGATTGTGGTCATTTTTATTTCTATCTAGTATGTCTTTCAATACTCTTTCCAGGGTTGGTTTGGTGGAAATGAATTTCTTCTGTTGTTCTTTGTCATGGAAGTATCTTGTTTCTCCATTAAATTTGAATGAAAGTTTTACTGGGTACATCAGTCTGGGTTGAAAGCTGTTTTCTTTCAGGGCTTGAAATATCTCACTCCAAGCTCATCTCGACTGAGGGTTTGTGCTGAAAAGTCTGCTGTGGTTCTAATGGGTTTTCCTTGATAGGTGAGTTGTGTCTTTTTTCAAACAGCTTTTAGTATTCTGTTTTTATGCTGCATGTCTGGGGTATTAATTATTATATGTCTGGGTGTAGATTTATATTGTTGTGATTGTTTGGTGTTCTATATGCCTCACTTATCTGCATATCAGATTTTTTTCCCCATGTTTGGGAAATTTTCTATTACTTCTGTGAATATTTTAGTTATGTCATTTGCAGTGACTCCTGCTTCTTCACTGATGCCCATTAGTCTTATATTGTTTCTCTTGGTATCATCTTAAAGCTGCTGGATTGTCATTTCATGCCACTGTGTTATTTTTAAAAGTTCTATCCTTTCATGATCATTAGTTGCAATCCTGTCCTGAAGGTCTGAAATCTATCCTCAGCTTCATTTAAATGGTTTTGCTAGCTTTCAATAGAATTTTTTGTTTCTTGGATATCTTTTTGAGTTTATTTCATGAATTCTGCATGTTTTCTGTATTGTTCATTCAAGGTTTCAATCAGTTTCCCATGCTTCTGTACTTTTTTCTCTATTTCTTCTCTAGCTGTGCTGAGCAGTTCCTTTACTAAGGTTATTATTTTTGTCTTTACATGAGAGATTACTTCTAATTTGATTTCCTCTATAGCCTCATGGAGTTGGGGTTTTTTTATTTCACTTGCTATATTTTCAGAATTTCTGGTGTGTTACTTTTGAAGTCCTCTATTTCAATGTCTCCTGTACTTGCTCCTGATGGACTAGACGTTTGAGATTGCATTTTGCTTTTTTATTTTGCTATTTTCCCATTTAGGGTTAATATTTGATCCTTCAATCCCACTAGCATCAACTGTTGGTAGTGTGTATCTTGGGATCCTATTGAAAGGTTGATGTTTGTCCAATTGCTGGGTCCCACAATGAAGAGGTGGGCCAGTCTCCTGAATTCCCCTGCAGGGCCTGTTGGGTGAGTCCTATATTCTTCCTAGGCTGACAAGCCTAGGAATATTGATGGAAATCAACCTTTAGTTCCTGCTGTTATTATGTCTTCAGGTTGTTCAGAGTCACCATATCTCCTTGTTGGTAGTTTGTCTCGGCTGGGACTCTACTGTGTCTCTGGGTGTCTCAAAGGCCCTCTCCTGGTTGAGGGAGGACTTATGGGCACTCTCCTCAACCTATCTGATATTCTCTGTGTGGAGGAAGGACTCACATACCCACTTGCCAAGCTCACCAATGGCCTACTTCTGGAGGGGGCTTCACTTTTGCTCCTGTTTACCCACTGATGGTGGCAAACTCTGTTTCTATTTTAGGGGCAAACTCACCTCACTGATGGAAGCCTGCTGAGTTTTTCTATTAGGATGAGGGGTTACTGAGTCTCCTCCTCTCATTACTGCATGGTTAATCCACTGCAGCCCAAGGTTCTGGGGGAGGTTTGGGAGCCAATGATCAACAGCAAAGCTAGGTCCAGGAGGTGGGGGGTCTCTGATGGCAGTGGTAGGACTATGGGGGAGCTTGTTATATGCTGGAGTTCCTAGGTCCTGAGGTGAGTGGCCAGGACTGTGGGGGACAGGAGAGGGGCCTGGTTCTGGCCCAGCCCACCTGCATCACTGGCTGGAGTTCCCAGGTCCCGCAAGGTGGTGTGCTGGGAAGGTGGTGGTAGCAGGAGAAGCCTGGGTCTAGCCCAGTCCTGTGTGCACCGCTTGCTGGAGTTCCTGGGTCCTGTGAGGTGGTCTGCCGGGGAGGTGGGGGTCATGGGAGGAGCCTGGGTCTTAAAAAAGAGTTTTTTTAAAACAATATTTTCCCAAGAAAGATCATACTGCATGTAAGGTTTACCCTTGAGTAGGACAAAACACCCAGCAAGTCCCTTACCAAGGGGACATAAAGTGCTTCATATCAAACAAGTCGATCTAAATAAATATACTGAGAAAAAGAGTATAGAATTTTCTAATTTCAAAATCATGACTATATTTTAGCATAATTATTGGCCTGTTTACAAGCCAGCATATCTTTCATACCAGCTTGTCTAGCTTTCTAGATTTCTTTATTCCAATAAATTAAGCAAAGACACTTGTTCTTATTTGAGTCACAAATATTTTTGAGCAACACTGAACGTCACTCAGTAGCCTACTGATTTATCAAATAACTCAGTAATTAGCCACTATATAGATTTAGATTCCTTTTAAGTTACATATGACACAGACTCCAAAGTAATTAAAAAATACAGTAGTACCATGTCAGTTTTCTATAACTACAAAAGAAAGGGAAATGATGGAGACAAAAGTGCAGATTGTTATCAATCTGGGACAAGGAAGAATGTTTTGTAAGTTTGTCTTCTGTCAATGAATTGAACAATTTAGCTTTGTGCTCAGAGGTGAGGACCTCTCCCCTTTTTAACTCTTTTTTTTTCCTGTCACATTGTAGAAAGTTAAACAGCAGAAATATGCTTATTTGATTAAAAATATAGTCTTTATTTTGTCCTGGCTGTTTGGTCCAATACTGAGGAGAAAACTCCATCTAGTGATCCTAATTTTTTTCTCAGGTGCCTGGCACTTGTGTGGAGTCCAGGGCAGTTTACAGTCAATATACCATTTGTAGTTTTCCCTCTCTGGGAAATAGCAATCCTCACCTAGAGCACAGCGATGTAGAGAAAATTAGTTACATTAAATTTGGGTTACAGTGCACTGGAAATCTGTTAAGTCTAATAAGAAACAAAGAGGCCATCATCCACTTATACTAAAGCAACACTTGAAAAAAGCTGGAGGCCACCCTTTACTTTAAACTTGTAATTCTGTGTCTGCAATAATCTGGGTTTGGGTGTTTTTGGTATTTAGTTGGTGTTTTACTGACCATATGATAATTTCAAAAACAAATAACTATAAAAAAGTGGTTCTCACAGTAAAAAGAGCATATTAATAATTCATGTAAAATTCCATCAATGGGAATCTATCCTAAGACAACCTAAAATACAACCAAAAAAAAACTATTTCTACAGAGATATTTTGACAGTATTATTTATATGAGCTAAAAATTTAATAACAATCTACATGGCTTAAAAAAGAAATTAATTTAATTATCGTGCAAGCATATGTTGAAACATGCAGCCATTAAACTATAAGTGCAAGAAGTTTTAATGGAAAATAGAACTGTTTCTCTTACCATGTTGAATAAAAAAAGAACATAAAATAGCTTAAATGCTACATCATCATCTATGTAACATGTGCTAAAGTAAAACATAGGGAAGACAACAGAAAATGTTAACGGTTGTCATTGGGGGACTATGCATGATTATTTTCTTTCTAATACTGTTCTTTTATTCACTTCCTAGCAGTAGTTATTAGATTTTTACATAATCAGCACACACACACACAAATATACACATCCCACTAAAAATACAGTCAAAAAACTTATTTTCCAAGCTATTTTAAATATACTTGCATTTTAAGCACTATATTAGGCATGTATACTGACAGAATATGGCAATATTACCATATAAGGCTGCTAGAATTAGCTGATATAATATAGCTTTTTAATAGGAAAAATCCTGTGTAATTATTTAGCAATATCATTGAGAAGAGGAGGATATTCATAGTTTTTTTAAGGTCTGCTAGACAGTAAAGATCAAAATCTATTGTCATTCTTTCTGATACCAATTGGAGTTCTGATCACCATGAAATGAAGGAAATGTGTAAACTTTGATATAACACAGTATGCTTCTCAATTCCTAGACACTACACACACACACACACACAAATATATATATATATTTGTAATATATATGTATATTGCAAATTATTATATAGTCAATGTGTCTCAGTTTAACCATCTTACATTATATTTCAATCTTGCCTTTAAACTGACAACCATGAATTTTAAAATCTCATAAAATGATACTAGGATATTACAATTAGTATTCCTTTTCACTCATTGACTTAAATGGTAGGAAGAGAGGAGGGGGAAGGAAGGAAAAAAGGAAGGAAGAAAGGTGAGAGGGAGGTGTGGAAGAAGGGAGGGTAGAGGGTGGAAGGGAAGAAAACAGGCTCTCAAAATCACTGCAACAGAGACTGGAAAATACAACTTTTCTATATGCCAAAGAAGAAACAGAATGATAAACAACATATCACCTTTTCTCTGCCACGGACCATAGACAAAGACAGAAGTAATGTTCCCTCAGTCCTAGAGGAATAAAAGGTTTTGACCAATAATTTGTCTGTGACTCAGTCTATTTTGAGAAAAGCATAAAAATTATGTATCTTGAGAGAAATTTCTGAAAACTATCACAACCAAGTGATAAAAGTGACTTCAAAAACTGTAGAATCTCAGTTTGCCTTTGGAAATCAACCTGTTAAACACTCTGTACCATGGTTTAGGAACTTCTAACACATAAAGACATCGGACCTAATGCCATGATTAGATTCTTCTTTCAGTCTTCATTGTAGCTTGTTTCTGTCTTCTGAGAGAAGCATACCACAATTAGCAAAGGCTTTGACAAAGTGAACAGGACTTGAAGTCACCTTCTCATTTGTAAGCTGAATCAAAGAAAACAAGAAACTGCAAATGGAAAATAAGGTCAGAAGTACAGGGATGAGAACTGGATTTGCTGAGATCACAGAGATAGAAGAGGCCATTGTTAGGACATTAAGGAGAAATGATTGCTGTCCTGGTTCCAGGGCTGAAACAAGGTCAGGATAGAGAAACAAGGAAGAGGTGAGTCCCACATAATGGCTGCATGTGGTATTCCTAGATTTAAAGCAAAGAAGGTTCATTTACTCGGAGTGACAGGCCACACCATGTGCAAGACAGCCTACTTTCCAGTCCAAGGTTGACATTACCAAAACCCTTAGCCTGGAGACCTAATCACAAAGTAGCATTCATTGCTTTGTTTTGCTTTCTCAGATGGTTGGTGGAGAAAGAGATTCATCCTAATACTGATTTTTCACTTCTTACAGCTTACCTCAAAAAAAGCCTTTCAAAATGCTCTTTATTTGCCTTGCCCTGCCCTGCCCTGCCTTGCCTTGCCAGTAAAGATGCTAATAGAATTCACCAGTAGTATCAGGCTGCTAGTAACCAGATGGTAATACTTAAGACACTCAAATAAGTGTGAAACATGAAGATCTTTCTCTTCAGAGTAGGACTCACCTGAGTCACTATGGGCCCATTTATCACTATTTACCTGAAACACTGAAGGATTTATTGAAATACATAGCCAAACTTAGGGAAAATATAATTTTCATTTCACAATAAATCTTTTCTATTAACAGTTGCTCAGGCTGTCTGATCTTGGGCTCTCTTTTCCAGGACCACAGTATCCCTATAACCAAATGTGGATCTTGACCATCTTAATCACATTCCCATATTTTACCCAAACTTATCTATTTTGACTCAGCAGAGGCTTCCTGATCAGTGTAGAAATGGCCCCAGGCATGGCTGCCAATCTGATGAAACAGCTTCACTTAGGTCCCCACTTCAGGCATAAACCAGGGTGATTATAGTAGAATCATAAGATATGAAGGCATTTCTTGTCAGATAGTCACTTAAAAAGTGAGGTTAGGAGTGTAAGCTTCATTAAAGTTGAAGAATTGGAGTTTAGGGGAAATTATTATGATTTAGAATATGGTTTCCTACGGCTGAGGATACATCTCAGTGGTTGCATGCTTGCCTAGCATTGGTGATGTTCTGGGTTTGATACTTAGCACCACAGAATAAAAATTTTTAAATAAATGTTTAAAATTTAAATACTTATACTTAATAAATATATTTATTTTATTATTTTATTTTATTTTAAAACAATATTGTTATCCATCTCCCCTGGATGAAACTTTAGGGTCTTTGCTTTGCATACTCCTAATTTATGAATTAGATGATCCAATTCCAAGTCAAGAACAAATTAGTGACAATTTAATAAAAGAAAAATAAGCCCCTCCAAAGGTACTTCAGCCACACTTTCAGCCACACCTCCTTGTTTCACCTACAGTGACTTAAATGGTGCCACTTCACTCTTCTCCATCAACCCTGTCCTTGACTGTGTCTGCTCTCTTCCCAGTCTACCACCCACAGGTCACCTTCCTACCATCAGATTGCTCCAAAGGAACCACTTTTTTCCTAGGGCTTCCTTCATGGAGGGCCCCTGCTTGTTTGCTCTCTCTTGACCTGATTTCAGATCTTACTCCTTATCAGCAATGTACGAGACACACATGTTGACTTAGCCTGGTGATGAGACCAGACCAGTTGAGTGACTACTCCCTTTGCTCTAATTTCCTCATTGATTAATATGTCTGCTCTCAAATACAGTCCATAGGAATGAGTTCCCAGACTCCCACAGATAGTAAAACTTCGTGAATGCTCAACTCTATTGTATAAAACAGCTTAGTATTTTTCAAGCAACCCACATAAATCCTTCCATGTACTTCAAATCATCACTAGATTACTTACAATACTGAACATAATGCAAAGGATGTTTAGATAGTTGCCATTCTGTATGGTTTAGGGGAATGTGGCAAGAAAAAAAGTGTTTATATATTCATTACAGATATTTTTTCCTCAAATTTTTTTAAATTTATTTTTTATTGTACATGTTTGCAGTTCGCCATGTTAGCAATCCTTGTGTGGGGTGCATGCATCTACATTACACATCTTAATTCCTTTTACTATCCCCTTTCCTTCCCCACTTCCTCTGTCTTTTGGTTCCCTTCCCATTTGAGAAAGACCTATCTCCCTATTTCCCATTATCTATCTTTTCTTTTCTCTCTTATATTTTGAGACTCTCATATAAGCAAAAGCATGCAATATTTAAGCTTGTGTGTCTGATTTACTTCACTTAAAATTATGGTCTCATCCATTTTCCTACAAATGACTCAGGTTTCTCAAATGTTTTCCATCCACAGTTGGTTGAATCTACAAGTGCAGCATTAGCAGACATAAAGGCCAAATATAGTTTGACAGTTGTGGTATAGAAACTTTAAGAATGAGGATTATGTGTTTAACATAATTTCCATTTTCTTGGAAGTATTTGTAGAATTGCCTTTCAACAATACTAAGAATTTCAGCAGTTGAATCATTTTATCTGCAAATTGAGAAAGGAAAATGTTAAAGTCTAGAAGTAAGCAATTAAACATAAAAGAAAAAAGACTATAATTCCCTTGTTTAAAGAGAATGCTCTGATAAGAAACTATAATGTGAAAGTAATTTTCCTCACTTTAATTAATAGCAAGCTAACATCTAGATTCTAGCATAAACTTTTTTCTAACATTATCCTTCACTTTGGATAACAGAATTAGCCCCATTCTACAGTTAGAAAAATGGATACATATTCAAGGATCACTTCTAATATAACAAAAGAGCAAGAAAAAAAGCTAATAGCTTACAGCTGTAGGAACATTTTCAAAGAAGAAGCACAAATCATGTTATCTTTGATGTAACATGCGTAGAACTCACACAAATGTTTGCTGTTGAAAATTACAATAGTCAGTGGGGAAAAGAATCTTTTTCATCTTTTTTATTTTAAAATTCCAATGTGCATGTAGTCACTGCTCTAAGGCAGGCCAAGGTATTTTTTTATGAATTAAAAATTTGACTAAATAACTTATTCAATAAGTTAATTAAAATTTCTTTATAATAAATCTTAAAAAGTTCTTCCTCTTTTTGTCAGTTCTTTGATGGGAGAAAAACACATGCATAATGACAATGACCAGACAAAGCTCTTCCTCTTCCCAAACCCTGTCGCCTGGATAGTTGTTGGATTGTGAGGAGTCCCAGAATTCTTAACTCCCACAGAAATTGCCACTTGCTGTGTGCCAGGAACAAAGGTCTCTTCCTTCACATGATCTTCAGAGCCAAAGTAATAGACAAAGTACTTTGCTGTCAGGAGCTAGTATGTGCAGCTACAATGAGTGCATCATATGATTTGTGAAAAAGGTGAGAGCAGAAGTCATCTCTAAAATATGTTGGAAGAATTACTTTGCTTAAGGAATGTTCTAGAATGGTGGAACAAGACATTAGAAAGCTCAATGCTGAGGTGATGAGGTAAAAACCTACAGCAAGTTAGAACTCAAAGAAACCCAGTGTAAGAAGAGTAATGGAAAATAAGGGGCTACTGGCCTGTTAAAATTTTCCTTTTGTACATTTCAGATACATTAAATTCATTGATTCTCAGTGATGCACTAGGTTCAATAGACAAGACTAGCTCTTACTGATGACATATCAAACAGACTTGTGGGTAAAAATACAGACTTTAGATATTGGCAATGACTATAAATATTCTTAAATGATAGGTTTTCTCAGAGCTGTTTTTCCTAGAACAAAGTTCAGACCTAGTTAGGACAGGTGCTAACTTGGACCAACTCATTTACTTCATTTATGTCTCACCTCATACATGTCATTTTATAGTTCGAAGGAATTTTTCTTCAAAGCTCTGACATCTGTATTCTTTCTAAGTAATTTCTCACTTATACAGTTAATGTTTTATTTATTTTGAAGGTAATATAAAATACAGCAAAACAAGAGAAAACAAAGCCCATCAAGACAATGCAATGAAATTGGTACAGAACTTCACAGCAGGATATCGGGATAACAGTAATAGGTACCACAGTATATCTCATTATCTTCACAATAGTTGTCCATTCAATCAGATATAACGAAATCAAACCAAAAACAGAACATTATAAAACCTATTAAAACAGAATTAAATAGAGCAAAACAATCAAAACAAAGCAAAACAGTGAAAACAGTATTTGCCTTCAAAGAGAAGATGGAAGGAAATTCCCCATATTTGCTATATTGCATATGGTCATCCTCCCAAGAGATGCTCAGACCTCTGGCCCCAGGTCAGCATAATCAACCCAACAATACAAGCATTTAGTTGCCTTATGTGCCTTAGCTGCTATCAACTCCAGCTGTCCTCGACACCATGCTGTTGTTAACGGAGGAAGGGAGCCAGAGGGTGGGACATTTGATTCTCTCAAGGGAGACAGACTTGTTCTCTTCCTGGCATGCCCACTGCTTGCTCATGCACCACCCCTTACCAGGAAAGAGGGCGTGCTGCTTTCTTGCTCAGCACCCCCAAGTTCCAAAATGGCTGAATCTCAGGAGATGCTGACTTGTTCCAGTTAATTTTTTAAAAAATACTTATTAAGATTATTTTCTTGATTTTTGGAAAACTACATCTTCATTTTAGGAAACATCAATTATATAGGAAAGCTATATAGAAAAAAATAAAATCAATTACTACGCACCAGTATTGGTTACAATCATTGTCAATATTAATTTATGTAAAGCAGGCAAATGCTTTTCTAAAATTTTCCATGGAAATAGTTCATGAAAAATATTTAAATAATTTGAATGATTTTCTTCTTTTTGCATATTCATATATAGATATGATGTGTAGTCCATACACTTAAAAAACAATTTTAGTTACAGGGTTTATGAACACACTTTTGGTTTGCAAGTTTTCATAGAACTTTAGCTAGTGCTCAGTTTTTATCCTGTTGAAAGTCATCTGTTAGGTATATTAAAAGAGTTTGGGGCTCATGCAGTCTTCTATTCATTATATTAAAATGCCACTGTGATATGACATAGGTGACCAGAATTTTTATCCCTGTACTGCAGATGGGGCATCCAAACCAGACAGTGTTGTATAACTGAGGCAGGACTAGAAATAGAACTGAGGTTATTTTGAAAGTTAGTAGAACAAAAACTATAGATAAAATTATGTATTAGTGATTTGTGTCTCTAGTCCAGGCCTCCTCTCTTTGAAATGAAAATGTGTAAGATACGTAGGTCCTCTACTATTTTTTCATGAATTAAGAACCAAATCTGACCTTGGGGAGTCCATATGGATACCCATTGAAAGTTAGTTAAGCCAGTTGCATGTGACAATTTGCTGCCACAATTTTGCTTAAAAGCTTAAATATGAAATTAGAGCTACAAGAATTTTTTGAAATTGACATTGAATATGGACATTGAAGTTAAAGTATACATATATGTGAACGTATGCAAAAACAGACAGAATTTTGAGACCAACCATATCACTGGAGCCAGTTTCACAATATTCGTGTTTGTAATCTTTTCTTGGTCACAATTTTGCTAGAAGCCGGTGGGATTCTTTTTCCTGAGTCAAGCTTGCACTGCTGGGAGGCAGCAAACCGCAACAGACGTCATCAGACCTCTCCTGCTTCAGGATATATATACTGATCCCTGCAGGGGTTGGGGGAGAATTTTATTTTTGCTTAAACAGTCTTACACAATTGTCAGCGGATGTAACCCTTGCCTTTCTTTGAAGTGTGAGCTATCAAAAACTAAACAAACCAGATCGAGCCAGTTTTCTGATTCAAGGTGACAGGGCAGACTGATGCCTGAGTGATATTTCTTTTTAGTGATGGAAATAGATTTACAAATTTGTGACATCTAATTTGCACCTTCCTTTGAAAAGGTGGAAGCCAAAATGAAATTTTTCCCAAGTATCTTTTTCTCTGGAGAGCAAGTAATAGCACTGAAAGTAGGAGAAAAATAGGAAGATTAACCACACAATGCATGAGGTTAGCAAGCGAATGAGGCGGAAATTGTCAACTATGAAAGAAAGTGAGACACGCTGAGGCCCTGGCATGCAGATAACCCCTATTCTCCTTGTGACCAGATAAATATACATTCTTGATTCCCGGATTCCTTCCATTCTTGGTGCAATACTTGAAAAAAAAATTTGACCAGGTTTTTGGCATTTTCATCTTTTCTGGGAATACTTCTAAATGACCTAGGGGAAATTTTCTAAACCAAAGAACAGTTTTGGCAGCAAAAACAAGCCCCAGTAATGTATTATGATTGAAACAAAGTACTTTAGCCTTTTAACTCATGCAAGGATATATGAGAGCATCTATGTTAAGCTGAATAAAATGAATCTTGTATCTCTTTTTACTGTGTAAAAAGATATTTTTGCTTTATTATTTTAACTATAAAAGACAAACATAATAGATGATTGCTAGTAAATAAGCAATTGACTACATTATTAATATCTGTTATAACTTACTCATAAAATTGTTTTCAACTATACTAAGTTTGTTCTATCCATCTTGCTGTTTTCTCTGATATGGGGAAAAGAGTATAGCAATCTATCTGGGCTTTATTTCTCAACTATACAATAAGTAAAATAGATACTATTTCACAGAGTTGCTGAAATGATTAGATGATACAGTATACGTAAAATCTCTAACTCAGAAACTATAACTGGTAGATTCTTTCTGATTCATTTCTTCTACCTTATGATTATTTTCCATAGCATTTGAAAAATGTGAAAGGATGTCATCAATAAATTGTAGGAAGTCTAAAGAGTAGGGGAAAAACCAGCTATGTCTACAAGGCTTGCCATTTATGAATGCTAACTAAATACAAGGCATATATCAAGTACTCAATAAATATTAAGTATTGTACTACATACATACTTCACATCAAAAAAACCCAAGTGTTTATTTTCCTTTTTACCTTCTAGTTGATGAAAACAAGGCTTAGGAGGTAAAATAACTTAGTGTCACACAGCAGGATGTGACAGAGCCAGAATTATCACTGAGATCGGCTCCAGTGCTCCTGGTATCTCCACTATGGCATGCCACATTTCTACAGAGCATAAGGCAATCAGGTCTCAGGCAGATCCAAGCATCTAGAACAGAACAGGGGAGTCAGCAGTATGCTTAAAAAAAAAAAAAAAAAAACTTCTGAGAAAGAGAAAGTAACTCCCAAACCTTCTGTGCACTTTGGAATAAATTCTCTCATAGATAGCTAATGCAATTTCTAAGCTACATGTAGCCCAGTAGCTCTAAGCCTACTTATTTACAAGAGCAGTGCACTTCAAAGATAGCATTTACTAGCTGGCTATCTGCTTACAAAGTCTTTAGAAGATTCAAACCAGTAGAACTGAAAGCAAGGACAAGTTGCTACAACCAATTACATTGAAAACAATAATAGTCACCTGAAAACATATCAAATGTTAGCATAAAACTTTGAAAACCATAGTAGTCTGAAATCACTGAGCAAAGGAGCAAACAGCTTGAAATATGCATTTTTATACCTAAAGTATATGACAATTATCATAGTTATTTAAATTGTTAAAACAGAAATATTATCAGTTGGTAAATTAGGTGAAAATATTATAGGCACTTAGACAGAGATACGACTTGATGGACCCAGTATAGAAGATGAAGACATATCAATCACAATGGTGGCTGGAGGTGCATCTGTCAAAGGCCAGGTCTCAAGATAAATATGGGCTGACCTGGCCTACATGCCCCTCCAAGGGATAAGCCATAGCAAGATTATGTTACAATTGGTATCATCTGGTCCAGTAACGTCTGGCTAAACATCAGTCACTCAGGTGGATGAGCAGAGCATCCGAACCTATCCCTTCCTAAAAATGCTTTTGTCCCTTCCATATACTCTTGCTACCTACCTGATTCCCTAATGGAACAATACTGGCGAAGCTGTGATACTGATACTCTTATTGGTTAAATTATAGTTTGACCCACATTAAACTCATAATTTTGTACCCACTTTATGATTTTGCTCTATAGGACATTCTTGGTGAAGTAGCTTCTGGGACAACCCACTTTTGGACCCCTCCTGTCACTCAGGAGCTATCTTGCAACCTCTGTTGTTCCTTAGAATTCATTCTTCAATTTGGAGGGACACAAACTCAGTGTATCTGACATTTAGCAGGCTAGGAGTTATATTTCACCTATATCAAAAGTATATTACACATTGCACATACAAAACAAATTGCATAGAAATATTGTTTTCTAAGGTCAATGACAAATAAGAAGTACCTGTGAAAAAGAAAAATCATTTAAATAAAATGTTTCCTATAGCTGAAGGGTTATGATAAAATTAATTTCTTTATCATTAACCCTGAAAATGTAACTGCATAAACTTTAAACTTTGACTTTGCTAGACTTTTTTCTATCACATATAAAATTTTGAATTAGGTGATCCAATACAAATCAAGAAGACATAGCTTAACTTCCAGGGACCTGTTCAGTCTTTGGACATCCCATAAAACAAGAGCTAGATGAAATTGCACCTGAGAGATGTACTGAGTTCTCTTTTTGATTTGACATTTTAGTCCTGCTAGACGGTCTTAGATAGACAGCACATAGACAGTAGAGTTAACCTTAACAGAGATATGATTGATTCCTCAACATTGCAAACTATCCTGAACCCAACTCAGTCAAGACAAAGAAAGCCAACACTTGCCTGTGTCTTGCCATCATGACATTCAAAGGAGAAACTTTAAAATCTCAGGCAACAAAAGCCCAATGCATCCTCACTGTAGGTAATTCAAAACAAAACAATACAAAATCTTACATTACTGTAAAATTCCAACAAAGTTCTAATATTTCTTAAGATAGTTATGTCCAGATATGTGGAGATACATATCTCCAAGGTCACACCCTTATTTTAAAAATTTGGGTGACCAAGTTTCTTTGGCCCTCTAAATATGAACTTAGCCTATGTATTGACTGATTTTGGGGGTCATAAATCTCCCACTTCCATGACTGGGTTCTCTCTCCCTAGACACAAGCCTAGAAATGTCTCCTGTCTATCCACCTTGCTTATTCTCCATGTTGTATAAATTAATTTCTGCTTTTATCCACTTCATAGAGTCAAAATATATATTGATATGTGGATTCTGTAAAGTATCATTCTGGAAGTAAATACTGCAGAAACGCAAAGTACTGTTATTAACATTGATCTGCTTCTAAGGTTAATAAATGATTCTCTGGGAATAAATTGTTTGAACAATTAAGATGAACAAAAGTAAAGATAGCCAATTTTCTTCTAGTAAATTACAGGGTGATTTGTAAGAGTTGCATTCTTTCATGTGAGTTAAAAATTGATTCCCTGAAAACAAATTTCTTCTTAATTTTATAAGAAGTGAAAAGAACCAATAAGGAATCCAACAGTTAATACAGCTAAAAATAGGGGAGAAAAAGGGAGAAACCATCACAGTATTGAAGCTGATCTATTAGGGATTTTCTTGACCCTGTAAATATCCAGGCACCACCAAAATGCTTTTTACCATTTTTGTTCTCCAGTGTACTTCATGATTTGAAATATTTTGTCTATGGACCGCATTAATTTGGCAGTAATTTTTTTGTTTTTCCTTTTCCTTTTTTCTTAACCATAATTAGCTGGAGCTTTTGTTCAACAAAGAATTAGCAATATTACTTCGTTGAGTTGATATAATCAGCCTATTTAATGTGTCTTTTCCTACTATTGTGCTATAAGCAGGTACTGTGATCTCTTACCTAGTTTCCTTAGTTCCCATGAAGGTATTTTTGTGTGTGGATAATTGGTCAAATTGATATATCTGCAGAGTGGATGATTGCTAGAGAATCATATTTCACTGTCTTGCTTCACCTTCCAGTTCAGTTGATATAATTAAAAAGAAAACAAAGAACGTGACATTTTTTACAATCTAATCAAAGCTGTTTTATGTCTACTAGACTTTTAGGTATATGTATTTACATATATATTTTTAAATATATGTATATGTACATATTAAACCACTTAATATAGTGAAATGTATGTGATAATAAAACATAGCCTGTAAATATATCAAAAAATTGTTCTTACAGGGCTTGATCTTTTATCCTTATCATCTTTCTGAGACAGGAGACTATTGGTTAAATCCCAAGCCCCTCTGTTCACAGAGGACAACACTGAGTTTTGGATTGATTATTCCCATGGCTAAGATTAAAGAGTTCCTAAAATCTGAAATTTTCCTGTCCATGTGATACTTCTACAACCAACCCCATCTGCTTGCCATGGTCTCTAAGTAAGCACCCACATTAAGAGCAAAGGGCTCACGAGAGAATTCTCCTTATCAAATAACTACATTAGGTCACCTCTGATCTCTGCTGTCCCTGACAAATCGCCACATAAATATTTGTCACAGCTTTCTTTATCTATGTACTCACCTCCATTTTACCACTGCATAGTAACAATAGTAAAAGGTGTCCCTTGCTCTCCATTGATAGTTCCTAGGATGGGGATTTAGCTCAGTGGCTCAAGCACTTGCCTGGTAAGTCACGAGTTCGATCCCCTGTAAAAAAAAAAAAAAGTAGTAATAGTTCCTAAAGTAAAGTAGAAGAGCTATCTCTTTCCCATCTTTTTATCCTTAACAGTTACAGTCCCTACTTCTAATCTGTTAATTTGGCACAGGTGAGATTCGACTGAGTTATTAAAATATTTCATTTTCCTTTATTTAAAAATCTGAGTGCACCAATAATTCTCAAATTAATATCTAGGAACTCTATAGTTCATATTCAGACTGCCTACTTGTCATCTACATGGATTTCTAAGTCACCCCAGACCTAAAATATCCAACCAGATGCTTGACTCAATATTCTAAATCTATGTCTTCTCATTCCAGAAAATAACACTAGGACCTCACTATTCCCTTAACCCGTCCATTCAAGGGAATAATCTAGACACCCAACATCCAAAATATTTTCTGAAGCAGTTTATTTTTCCATCGGTCTCACTGCTACTGCTCTAGTCAAGCCATTATTCCTCCTTTATTGAATGTTATTAGCCTCTTGAACAATTTCTGCTTCTACCCATTCTAATATAATCCATTTTTGACAGAGCCAGCAGTGTGGTCCTATGAAAACTCTATTAATAGATTATGTCATTCTTCTCCTGAAACCTTTTAGTGGTTTGTCATCATACTCAGATGACTACAAAATCATATTCTGCTCTCAGAACACAACATACCCTGGTCTGGAACCTTAACTTATATCACCCTCTCCCTTGCTTAGAGTCACTATCAGTCTGCTTTTCTTCACTGTACAACATAGCTATCTAGTTCTCGCTTAGGGTTGCTCCTACTTTTTCATTTTATCCCTCTGTCAAAGGACTCTGCAAGCTTTTGCTTTTCCCCCAACTACTTATTTATTAATGTAATTCCACACTGACTGAGTTTCTGTTGGATCATGGAGAGACTCCTGCTTGTTTCCAAAATTACACCTCTGTTTCTAAAATGCCACTCTCAAGGTACATGGCCATTCAGAAACTAAACAGCTCCCCCACTACATCTAATGAATAATCTGATTTTGTAGCAATATTATTCTTGGTCCACACTCGTCTTTCAGTGGAAGAGATCCTAGCCTGTCCAGAAAGCAGGACACTGATAGGTGTGACAAGTTCAGAGACCATCCATGACCCCACCTCCAACTGGAATCTTGCCTTTACTAATTGAGCAGAAACATAAAGAGGTCAGTGCTTCAGATCATTCCATGTAAACTCTTCATGTTGGTACAGGGCACTAAATCTGACGGCCAATTAGGCCATACCACATTCACCCCACCAACAACTTTTCACCATTCTTCAGCAAAGAATTGTGACTTCTCTCTGTCCCTTAACCCAAGGACTTTCTTTCCCTGTGCTGGTTTTCTGACCACACTGAAGAAAGGCAGTGCTTCTTTTCTTTGACCCTTTCAGCTTTTCTGATCTCTTCCAGTATCCAAATCAAGCAACACTTGTATAAGAAACTCCTCAATTTTCTCATTACAGAGCCATCAGTTGGCAAAAATAACGGAATGCTGTACTTTTTGGAATCACCTTACTTTTCTCAGGCCACAGAGACATCATTTAGAAAATTGCTACTTTAATGGCCTAAATAATGTTTTCAGGCCTAAGAAGTCATGAAGTTTCCCAGAGAGTTTTACTTACCAGATAGGAGTGGGCAATATCCTTAAAGGTCCAACTCACAGGTGTTCAGGCCTCACCATGAAAGCCTTCAATCAATTATTTGGTAACTGCATCCATTGGTGGAGGAGTAGGCAAGCATAGCATTTTTTAAAAAAAAAAAAATTCTCCTTAAGGAATAATTGTATTATAGTAGAGCTTTAGAGATTTAGGGAAAAATTAGTTCATTTTTCAGTGTTTATGGCTACTTAGATCCCACTACAAAAAGCAAACATAATAATTTTTACTCAGTTTTGTGAACCTGGATCTGGAGAGCCCATTGGATGATCTGAAACATTTGCTAAAATTTAGACCATGAGGAAAAGAAAGTTTGGTAGACTTAAGGTACAGCGTCTAGCCATCTATAGCCTCCAGGATCCTGGAATAACCTTCAAAGTCATGGTGAGGGAAAGTCGATACTTTTTTCACTTCATTTTTTTTCTTTCAGCCCCCTGACTCTCCACCCTAAGCGTCTACTACCCTTTCCTTTTCCTCATTGTTATTGCCCCTCTTTTTTTCCCCTTTCATCTATCACCGGCCCTTCGTGGCTGCCAGCTCTAAGGATGGTGCCTGTAGCCAAAGGGAGGATTTTCAGGAAATGAGAATAGCTGGGTTTTACTGAGTGCCTACTTTGTGCCTGGCCTGAATATGTGTGCCATCCATTAATTTTCTTTATTGTCCTGAGAACTCAGTTTATCTGGTGCTTTAGTTTTATTGGAGAGTAAAACCTGTTTTATTTTATTACATTATGATTCTGAAAATTGTCTCCAAAAAAAATCCAGAGAAAAAGATCCCCCACAGTGCCAACTTGAAGAACACAGATCAAAGTGACAAGTTTAGCCAACAGGTCAGAAATAAGGAACATACAACAAAATCAGTAGGTTTCTGTGGCCAATCTTTTTTATTTGCACGTTTGTATTCTTGGGGGAAAACGTGACTTTACCAATCCTGTTAATGGGGGAAAGTTCTAATCCTTCAATAATTTCAAGAAAACCAGAATATGGTTTTAGGTCAAAGGAGTACTTGATTTTGCAACACCAAATATCCTTTCTGAGGTTGCCCAAAAATGCTGTGGCTATCACACACAGAACTCTCTCCATACTTTCACCACAGGAACAATAGTGCTAATTCAGCATACTGTAATCTAGACCAGTTTGGGAAAGAAGGGGAGCTCTAAAGAAGATACTAGAGAGACAAATACCTGTACTCTTGCAATGAAGTTTCATAAAATTTAAATGCCAAATTTACAAAATCAAAACAAATGATAAA
This sequence comes from Hydrochoerus hydrochaeris, assembly GCA_004027455.1. Lineage (NCBI taxonomy): Eukaryota > Metazoa > Chordata > Mammalia > Rodentia > Hydrochaeridae > Hydrochoerus > Hydrochoerus hydrochaeris. The sequence continues at coordinate 397,806 of PVLA01000629.1, forward strand.
GGAAACAAGCCACAAATAATGAAGTGTTTATTAAGTGTAGAGAGTAAGTAGACTTAATTATGTTTAGTTGAAGAAAGAGTTTAAGTTTTATCACTTCAAATAATTGAATGAATTGATAAATAAGTTATTACTGAAGACAGGAGTTAAGAGTACAACAAGTAATTGAGTCAGAACAAATGGAAGAATGACTGGCTTGGGGTTTATTCTTTCCTTCCCTTAGGAAATTTCTTAAGAACTAAGCCCTTTGGTTGTTCAATGACACTTTTTAAAAAGATACAAAAGTTGATGGAGAATTTACAGATTTAATTCGTCTAGTGAAAGGACTACAAGTATGAATGACTACATCACTAGATTCACTACATAAGAATAAAGCCAAAGAAAGTACCTGAGCCAGACAACAGATATCTGACCCTCTGGACACATGACTATCTTCAGCTTCATCGGCATCCATCACCCTAGGACAGATATCAGCTGTGGGCCAGAACTGAATTGTCCACATGGACAGTTGTCCATGCAAAAAGTGACCCAAGTCATTTCCTTAACACCTGGAAACAATTAAGGCTCTTTTCTTTCCATCTCTGGCCAAGCTGTTTAGAAAGCACAGATGCAGCTGGCATTGTGGTGTGGTGAGCTGCCTTAGCAAATGCCTCCAAAAAGAAAGGATCTTTTCAGTATATCGGGTAGCTCTGTGGACTCTGTTTACCAATTCTATGTCATCATTCCCTGCTTCTTCAGACTCAGGAATTAAGGTCAGAGACAGAGAAGTTGCTGCTGCAGTTTTATCTACATAACATAAAAACCACTGTGATGATGCTCCATTGCTAACCCCAGAAGTTCCAGCAATACAGCAGTGGCAATCACAGTGACAGTCTGTGCCAACCAGGTTACTTTTCAAAAGAGATGAGGTCATAGATAGCACAGGGCTTCGTTTGAAGAAATCATCCCACCACTGGAGAGAGACAAGATATTCACCTAATTTTTTAAATGTTCAAGTGAACCATGTGCAGCTTATTCTTTTTATCTCTGGCCACGCTAAGAGTTTACTTTTTTTTGCACTTTCTTGGTCAAAGTTGTGGAAAAGATCTGAAGTCCATTCTAATGGTAGCAATCATGATCATGATTATGTTACATTGGCTTGAGGAACATCAGATCTAATCTTTCCATAAAGGCCATCTATAAGAACTTTCTTTTCTTCTGATTTATCTCCTATAAATGTTTATGATATAACTAGACAAATTTAAAAGTTATAAATCAAACAGTATGCCTACTGCTTTATACAATATCCCAACAAAACAGACAGTATAAAATAATATTAGGTGTATAATTAACACCTTTCTAAAGCTTCATAGTATCTGAATCTTGAGGAAAAAATGAAGGGTCATATTCGTGCCTACCTCATTTGAGTTTTTCTAAGGATTATATAAGGAATTGCTTAGGAAATGCTACTATGTCTGGTAAATAAGCATTCAAAGGAAATATACGAGCTCAAGTCCTTGGGATTCCAAAAGTTACACTGTCTGTATCATGCTTCATTATTGACAAAATAGGAAAATGATATACTGTCAAATGAATGCTTGTGTCTTCCCACAATTCATATGTTGAAGCTCTAATTCTTGATGTGGTGATATTGGTAGGTGGGGTCTTTGGTAAGTATTTAGAGTATAAGGATGGAGTCCTTGTTAACAGAATTAGTGCCCTTATAAGAAAAACCAACAGAGGACTTGTTTCTTAGCTTTACCTGTCATGTGAGAATATAGAAAATGGTAAACACTGGTTAGCCAAAAGAGAGCCCTCCCCAGAAACACAAAATGCTGACTCTCTGATCTTGGACTTTTTAGCCTCCAGAACTGTAAAAAATAAATTTCTGGCTAAGCATTGTGGCATATGCCTGTAATCCTAGCACTCAGGAGCCTGCGGCAGAAGGATCACCGTGAATTTGAGGCCAGCCAGGGCTATATAGTGAACTCAAACCCAGTTTGAACTACACAAGACCTTACCTCAAAAAAAAAAAAAAAAAATTCTGTTACCTAAGCCACCCAGTCTATGATGTTTTGATATAACAAGATGACTAAGCTATAATTCTATGGAAGTAATGATTTTATCTCTAAAGTCTCTTAAAAGTAACACTGTATAATTTCTCTTTCTTTGTTCTGTTGGAATAAAAACTGCTCCTAAGCTACAATTTTGCTAGAAACACAGTATCAGCTCCCCTAAGAAATGTGGAAAAAATGATCTTGAAGTTCTAAAAGCATGAAACTTTTTAAAATTTTAAAATCAGCAGAAATATAATTAACCCATATTTTCCTTACTATAGACAGACTCCATATCTTATAGTATGTAATTTTTTTAAAGTTTTAACTAGAAATTTCTAAGACATTGTCTTATTTGTCAAGTTATGGAAAAAGGTTTAATGAAAAAAGTTGGTTATTATCATTATTAATAACAACACTAATTGAAATTTATTGTGTCCACATTTATTTTATATCACTACAATTCATTGTACACATGTCTCACTCTCCATTAAATTTGTAAACAATTTTAAGGTCAAGAACTATGTTTTCATATACCAAATGCTTAGTGTGAAATAGGCACAATAATAATACATGTTAAATGAATGAGCTAATGAATGAATGAAATGACACTAGGATTTCAAGTTACAAAATAGAAAGCAATATCTTTTACACTTTAATCTGAAAGACAGGCCAGAGCATCAAAGGCAAGTAGTGATATAAATTAAGTTATATTACAGATCAATAAAATGCCTCTTAGTTTAAAAAGAAGTCAGTTTTAAGGTGAAGCATCAAGACTTCATGAAGAAAATGATACCTTATTTGAATTAGACTAATTAAAAAAAATTTCCCAACAAGGGGAACAGTGTGAACAATAACATAATTGGTTTCTGAGTGCTGCTGTAACAAATCACCACAAATTTATTTTATAGTTATGGAAGGCAGAGGTCTAAAATAGATGCCTATGGGCTAAAATCAAAGGTTCACAGGTCTGTGTCCTTTTCAGGAGGTTCTAAAGAAGAGTTCATTGTCTTGTCCTTTCCATTGTTTAGAGGTGGCCTGTGCCCTTTGGCTGTCAGTAACTGGGCCATCTTCAAAGCCAGCAATAGCTCGCAGGGTCCTCCTCCCAGCCCATCTCTCTCACACTGACACTCTTACCTCTCTCTTTCACAAAGAACAACCCTGGTAACTGCACTAGCCCTCACTAGATAACTTAGGATATCCTCCTTAATCAAATGCCAGCTGATTAGCAAACTAAATTCCATCTGCTATCTTACTTCCTTGTCCTTAAATAGGCAACTGAATGTTAATGTCAAATGTAAGCTATCTCAGAAAACATAGCATTCAAGAACAGAACAGATTCAGAGAGATAATTGAGCAGAACAAACAACATATTTACAGATCCCAGGTATTAGGATGTGGATATCTTGAGAGGCCTTTTTTCTACCTACTGCACGTAGTACAGAACACATGTGGCATGTTTGGGCAGCAATAAGATTTCCCTAGAAATTGTGTGTATTCAACATACATTTGAGAATTTTATAGAACTAGGTAAATGGGAGCTATTTTCGAAACATAAAATACCCCATAAAAGAAATGTGTAGGTATGGTCTATTTTGTAAGTAGTAATTCTCTTTGTGTCAAATGAATACTAGTAGTTGCCATCACTTTGCATATGTTACATATTTTAAAGTGACATGATTATGAGTTTTGTCCAACCCACAATACAACAACTTTTGTAGATACAAAAGACTCAACCAATATCTTAAAAGACATGACTGAGGAAAGACTTAAAGAACATAACTTAATAGTAGTTTGATCAACTGCCTCTATGGAGTTTGAAAGCAGGAAAAAAAATAACAGTATTTAAAAGGCCTCAATTAAGAGCTAATGACTTTGTTCTAAAGTTGAGCCCTAATATTTTAATTCAGACACACAAATATGACAACCAAAGTATATGAATGTACGCAAGTCAAAGCCGGATCTGTTTGATCTTGCACTTAACTGGGCAACAGGATTTTAATGTCACTGAAAACCATATCAGAAAACAAAGAATGCAAGAATAGAATGAATTCAGAGAGAGGATCATAGGAAACACAGGTTAGACATATCCAGAGAACTAAATAAAACAGAGAAGAACCAGCTAGTATCCTTATCTTAGAGACAGAAAGATATGAAATCATTTCAGGTAATTTACAGTCTAAAAGGAGCAAAATGCACCTAGAGTTCAGATGAGGATGGAAAAGAAAATTACCAAAAGAAACCAAAGTATTCTTAGAGCATACTTTGATGATAGGGTTTTATAAAAGTGCTGTGAAATATTCTAGTGTGCTAGGCTTTCTTTCCTCAAGTCTGGTGCTGTTACTCTTCTAGCTACATACATATATATAAAAAAGGATTCACTAGGAATGTTTACACCATACTTTGTAGACTGTGTTGTTCATACTACATTTTAAATGATTTTCCCTTTATTTCCACACTCAATTCTTCTGCCATTACGGTGAACAACTTCTAAAGTTACCTAAGATGATAACCATAAGACACATTAGTGGTTAATACAATACCTTCCAGCTCTCTCTTTTTTTTAAATTATTTCCCTGGATGACAGGAAATATAGGTGTTCATAACTACAACAAAGCACTTAGCCTTAGAAAGAACCAAGAAAGATAATGGAAAAAATATAGCAAAATGTGTTTCCAATTAGCCACAGATGCTTTCATTTATTCTAAGCGTTCTTGTTTAGTTAACTGTACAAATTTTTAGTCATATAAATGTGGTGGTATTGCAGCCTCATGCTCTTGATTACCCTTGTCTTCCAGTTGACTTCACATGCCTCTGGCTTCTGGCATCGCTTTCTCACAAATACTACATCTGAGGCTATATGAAATGTAGCCTGGTGTGGAATTTTTTGTTTATCATGTGTGTGTGTGTGTGTGTGTGTGTGTGTGTGTCGCTACAGCAAAAGTTAGAAATGGCACCGTGATACATTTCTCTGAGTCAGCAACACCCATTGGCTACTGGCTATAATGCCATGAATGCTTGTTTTCCTGTTTTTCCCCATCTGTATTTCTTTGTGGAATAATCTGGTCACCATTCATTCATGCCTGGACTATTACAGTGAGAAAGATTACCAGCCTTAATCCAAAGATCACTTTGCATAAATCCTTAATAAGTCAAATGGAGGAGCTGGTGTTAGAGAGAGAACCCTCAATGATGGAGATCAAAGACTCAGAGCCTTGCCTGTATCCAACTGTGCTAAAAATAGTGATGGGGTGCAAGGAAATGCTGGAGAGGAGAGACTGCAAAATTGTTCTAAGTTTTGTTTGACATTTTGATGAGAATAGACTTTCAAAAGTAACATTTGGTTATGAAGTTATTAAGGTTTCCTCATGTACATTCCTCACAATGACTTGTACTTAATAATCTACTTTATCTTTAAATTTAACCGATGAGAGAAGAGAAATAGAAAATCCAAGCCATGATTCAATGTCATAAAAGACCCTGAACACAACCCTGTACCTTACGTGGCACTTCTGCTTGCCTCTTTTCCTGGGGAGTTCTTTATCCAAGCCAGTGTGATTGTTTTCAAAAGTCCTAATAGGTTGATCCGTAAAGAGCAGACTTTTGCTGCATTTGCTGTCATAAATAACTAATAGGACACAAGCAGAAAATAGCTGTCACATGGCAGTCCTTTAGCCTTGTCACTCAGGATGTGGTCACAGACCAATAGCCTTGTCATCCTCAGGGAATTTGTTAGAAATGCAGAGGCTTGGGTCCCTACCCAGAACTGCCACATTGGAATACGCATTTTAATGAGTTTTCCAGAGAAACAGTGTTCCAGAATAGCATCTGAGAGACACCTTTTGACATAGGTATTTTATAATATTCAAAACCACTGAGGTAATAAATGAAAGGGGGAAATAAAGAATCATTTAAAGCAGTAGGATTACACTTCAAACACATGGAAGAGTTGAAATGTCCACATTGACTTTGAACTCTGTAATCATGAATATAATGAATATTAAGGACAAACATATGTCCTGTTTACAAGGCTTTTTACCTTACCATTTTCTTGTTTTCCTTTTGTTATGTTGTTTGTTTCAATAATCTTTCAATGTCTTATTAGTGTTCTGGTTTATTTTTATTATATTAAGAGGGAAATTCCTCATCCTGGCATTTTCCAGCAGTTCTTTAAAGATAGTCACTCCTCTGTGACTGTCCTCTCCTAGGGATCTTCTGAGCTAAGCCCAATTCTTGAGAACTTTCAGAAGTCATGCATCTCACTTGTCCAAAAAAGAAGATAAGAAACATCATTTTAGGCTTTGTTTAGGATACTTTTTAAACATTATATATGGTTTTGCACACCACACTTCTTTTCACACTCTAGTACATTAAGATCAGTTAAGATCAATAAAAATTCTAAAGACCTTTAAGAAATAAAGTCCCTAGGCAAAAAAAAAAAAAAAATGAGGCTCCATAAATTTGTCTAGGGAAATGAGGTCAGCAGGCAGCCTGAAGACACATGCTCACTACCAGAACATATGACACAAATCTGCACAGCTTGTGAACATCAAACACACCCATTAGTCATTGAAAACGGAAACACAATTCCCCATTGAGAGAACTTATACAATATTAACTAGAACACTAAATATGGTGAAGATCATGCAGGTTTAACGCTGGACCTGATTCATAGGCTATTATACCTCCAAAATGCAACAACAAGGAATATTTATCCTAGTCAGCCTTCTGCAAACACACAGATTGACCTTTGTCTAACCACGCTCATTCACATATCACATATTACATGCCTATCTTACTCTGACTTTCCAGCCTTATACACCATCAGTAAATCTCTTTCTTTTCTTCTCTCTCTCTATCTCTCTGTCTCCCTCTCTCCCTCTCTCTCTCCCTGCCTCTATCCACTACCTCTATCTTTGATTTTCTCTACCCCTGCACTTTCATGGGGAGCACGAATTATGACTTTCCAAAATGGGACTAACTTTAATGGTGGTTGGTTTGGATTTTCAGTTTTCTAATAACGTAGATCTTTGGAAAGCATAGCTTAAATTTGAGTTTATATAAATTGTCAAGTATGATTTTTTTCATAGTTTAGAAATAATCATAACAGATTTTCTAGCACATTATGGATTAACATAGCTCACGTTTTAGTCTTCTTTGATTCTTATAAGATTTGAGTATGATAGATAAAACTCCTACTGCTTTCATGCCCATTTATAGATAAGGTACTAATTTGGGGGCAAAGTTTAATGGAGAGTACAGGCTAAAACCCAGGTTTTATGAACCTAAGCTTAGTCTAGGAGGGTTACTTTAGAAATTTCATTGTTGTAGATTTTTTCTTAAAGTAGATATACTCAAATGTGAAATGATTAAAAGTGTCTTCTACTACCACTTATAATCTTTCACAATCAGAAAGTCCTGAAACTGTCACAGACAGAAGCGGCAAGAGTCATCCACCATAACGTCAGGCGTTCGGCAGTGGGTGAAAACACGGCAGCATGTTCACCAGTAGGAGGTGCCACGGAGGGGAAAGCAAGTCTTTCCACCTCTTTGATCTCAAGCTTTTCCTTACTGAACTTACTGGCTGTTTAAAAGCTCTCAAAGACATTAAACTTAACATCACTGAAGATATCTAAGAGCCAGGCTAAGATCGGACTCTAGCTGGAATCCTGGTTTCTGTCTGTAGATGTATAAAAATAATAATACTGGAACAAGAGGTAACTTGCTTTGAAAGTCAAGATCTAGGCAGTAGAGCCGGACAGATCTCAGGACCCAAAAAAGGGCTCAGGGGCCCCAAACAGAGTTCTCCTTCTGCTGTCATGATAGTTAATACATATTTGCAGCGTGAACAAGAGAATGGATATAATATAGATACCTGCTGTGAAGTCAAACCGTAAATCTATCAGCTCAATCCCTTCTTTCTTTCCCAACCTGATCTCTCTTCATCTTTTCCGCGTGCCTCCTTTCCACGTCATGGTGGAAATATGTGCTGCCTTGTATGGTCGAACAAGTCCTTTTCCCTCCTTGCTGGCATGGATCCTTCAGATGAGCTAAGGCCAAAGCTATTATATTTCTATTTCTCCTGAAAGACACTGCAAATTGTTTGAGCTTCTTCTACTTAGACTACAATAAACAAAGTTGAAAGACCAGTTTTTCCTTCCCTGCTCATTTTGGATTATATTTGAATTGCATTTCTGAAATCATGGTAGTCATGCAATTTCTCTGTGTGTGTGTGTGTGTGTGTGTGTGTGTGTGTGTGCGCGCGCGCGCACATGGGCGCGCACTTATAGATTCATATTTAAACCAATTATATGAAAAGAAAAGTCTAATACATAATAAATAAACTCCCTCAAAAGTCTGAAATTTTTTCGAAAAGACAGATATATCAACAGGGCTATTATAAAATATCCAAGCAAGATTTTTATTAAGAAAAAAATTATATGAGAATCTATGGATAGTCTCAAAAGACTATCCATAAACCTTATAAACATATAAGAATATGTTTCCATTGTATACTGTTTTACATACTTACTCATAAAAATATTTTAGAGAAGTTAAAAAAAAATGTTGGAGTATTGAACATGAATACTTCCTACCGGAGACAAATTATGACCAAGCAAACAAAATTTCAAATTTTCATTCTTGAGGGGGAACCTTATAAATATAGGTTTACATTTGCATTGCAAAGGTACATTCTCTAGCATGATTAGAAATACTTAATTGTTAATATTTTATTTTTTAAATTATGCACTATAAAGATTTACTTGCTTAATAACTAGAGTACTTACATCTATAAGATTTATATTACTGTAAGAACATTAAACATTCTTCAAAATAATTTAGGAACCAAATCAACTATGTCCTTAACACTTTCCTTTGCCATATATTTAATATTCAGTTTCTTTCCTTTATAGATGCAACCACACAAGTCTTTTTGAACAAATTAGGTTTCCATTGGAACAAGCTGTTTTGATTTTGATAGTTCTCATTACATTTCTTTCACCCAAGAAGAAAATACTTTTGTTTTTCTCTTAATGGAATACTAGGAAGGCTCATAATGCCTGAAAAAAAAGATCTTGGTTGTTTTGAAAGCCCATCTTAAAATGTCCTTTCTATATCACATTAATAGCTGGTATTAACATTTGCAAGAATTCTTACAAGTCAGATAGAGGTGGCTGTGCTCCGTGACTCCTCAGAGCCCCTAACTTTTCCCCATACCCAGGATTTGGACTTCTGGCTATGGATACTCTCCCAAGATGAATGATGCCCACTGGACAAAGAAAAAAGAATCAGAGCTTTAGGAGCATGTTCTTCTAATACATTTGTCTGAACGACCAAAGGATCAGAGCCTGTAAAAGTAACAAAGGCATCTTTTTACGAAATAGTGTGGTCAAGAGATTTCAGTCCAGAGAGTGCTAGTGTCGCATCAGCTTCTCCCAGTCTCTTTGAGCCTGCAGTTGAGCCAAAAATCTCTTGTGCCAAGGTTTCTTGCAAGATTTCCTGTCCTTCCTGTTTCTATATGAGCCAGAAATACCATGAGAACGACCTTTCTTGTGGTATTTTTGCACTTCTACTCTGGACTGAAGATAATCCCATATTGGGGAAAATTTTTTAAATTGTGCAAATATTTTCAACTTTTAAACCTTCAGAGAAATAAGTTCCCCCACAAGAATGAAAATTTGAAATTTTGTTTGCTTGGCCATAATTTATCTCCGGTAGGAAGTATTCATGTTCAATACTCCAACATTTTTTTTAACTTCTCTAAAATATTTTTATGAGTAAGTACATAAAACAGTATACAATGGAAACATATTCTTAGATTTTTAAAATGTCATTACTGAAGAAATGTACAATGCAGAGTTGTGTTAATATATTAGTGTATATGTTATATTATTATATCATATATTTGTTTTCTTTGTTCTTAACCCCTTTGTTCCAAGGGTCAGGATATCCTGATGCTAAGTGCTATTGCAAAATAACTGAACAAAAATAAAAATAGACAAACCCTTAGGAAACTCTTCAGTTGTTCTGTCAAGGAAGTTTGTGACTGAGGAGTGAGTTTAAGACATTATTCAGGAAATATGGTAATAGAGTGCAGGGGCCTATGTGTCTTTATTAAATAAAATCATTTTGATCCTGAAGAGCTTGATATCCCCAGTCTGATGGAAAGGAAAGGTGAGATAAGAACAAAAAGGCTGTCAGAGTGGCAGGTGCAGCAAGCTGGTGCATAAATCCTTTCGTCTCTTAAGAAAGAAAAATAAAGAAAAGCCTGTCTTTCTGATAAAACAGACAACTAATTATCCCTTCATTTGGTTTATGAATATCTGATTGTTACAGAAAGAGCTGTTTGATCAATGGTTTAATAATGAAATTCAAAAAAAGTAGCGTCTTCAATGTCTTGCATTGTTCTTTCATACCCCCAAAGCCTCTTAGCCCTTTTTCACCTATTAGGAAAAAAAAGTAGGTTTTCTGCTATACTTTTCCATCCAGGAAAAAAAAAAGATAAATCACTTAATTCAGTGTGGAAAATCAAACTTATTAACTATGGATTTAGAGGAATAATAATAGCAACAAAATTACAGTAGCCTTTCTGCTTTCAACTTTCAAAAAGTGAGGTGAGAGCAATGAAATAAAACTTCCTCTACAATGGTCTTTTTCTACTCCTCCAAGTCTCCTCTGTGCTCCCCTAAAGAAACATTAAATGACTGTATGATCAACCAGCCCTGAATGGCATGTAGAGCAGGAGCAACAGATTGTACATCAGCAAAACAAAGTGCCAAGCAAAACAGGCCCCTTTGCAAGGCAGAGCTGTGAAGAGGAGAGGAAATGGAGTGCTGCAGTGTCCTCCAAGAAAGCAGGGGTTCTCCGTGTGAACCTTCAAATTTGAATTGTTCCTACAGACCCAATTTTCTGGCAAAATTGCCAAGCATAATACCACCCCACTTTCATTTACGTCTGTGGCCTTTCACATAAACAACAGGGGGCAGCTCTTGCTGCTGTGTCAATTCTGACTTCCAGGGTGAGGGCCTTCACCTCTGAGCCTCAGGAAACAAGAGGCCTGGTCACAGTTGTCCTCAATTCAGCTGTGCTCAGGTGGGGACACAGTAGTCACTGGGCCAGATATGAAGCCCACACTGCCCTCTCCCCAGAAAGTGAGTCTTCCCCACTTTCTTTCCTTTATTATCCTTGCTATTTACCCTCCCCCTCCCCTTGACATCCTTTAAAATGATTACTTTCCTTTGAAAATAGTTTTTAGCCATCCCTAGCCATGTGCCCACACTGTCCAAAGCCTCTGCACGTGCATAAGAGGACCTTGCTGCCTCCCTAATTCACATCTTTCAGAGTTAGCTTTGGAATGTGATGCAGCGTTATTTCCCTTCCAGCTGAAGGGCAGCTGAGGTTACAAAGGGATTTGACTAAAAGGCCAAAACTCAGTTAGGTTTGCTGAGAACCAAGTGACAGCGAAGGGGGAGGGTGTGGAGAAGGAAGCAGTGTTGGAACTAAGGTCCTGAGGATTTCCCTATCCCAGCTCAGGGCCACAGAGGACTAGCAATGTCCCTGTCACCACACACACACACACACACACACACCACCTTCCAGGCAGAAGTGGGAGGTCAGCTTCCCCTGCTTTTCTGAGAGCTCCTTGGGTTTGCAGGACCAGAACCCCCCGTAAACTTCTAGGTTTCCTGCACCAGGGGGTGACTTCTCACTTGCAGCCTCCAGATAAGTGGCCTCTGGGGACCCCTTTAAGAAAGTCTGGCAAAGAGGAAGCCCCATTTCTTTGCCTGAAGTCCTACATAGCTAAGCCATTTGACAAAGTTTGACAAACACCAAAAGTGAATTGAAAACAAATAAACCTGGAGGAAGAAGAGGAAAAGCAAATACTGAAACCTCGATGGCTTTCCCCCCCCCCCTCCCGCTGTCGTTCCAGCTGTAGCCTGGGATTAATTAAGTGCCGTGAACTTGGTGCCTGAGAGAGAAGGGAAAAACTGCATTCTATCTCTAAGGAAGGAGGAGAATAGTAACTGTTTCTCACCAGTGAGAAACCTTGGGAAGTGTACTGCTCTCGTCGCCAGTGTTTGTGCAGGGACTGGAGAGCCAGGGGGGCTGTGCCAGGCTGGAGGAAGCCGGTCTTTCCAAGGCTGGAGAGGATTTCACAGGGGTTCGCCTACCCCTGCCGGGGAAGAATTTCCCCTCTGGTAGCAGCAGCCGCGGCGGCCGCAGCAGCAGAGACAGCAGCAACAGCAGCAGCAGCAGCAGCAGCAGCAACAGCCACGGCAACAGCCCTACCTCCTCTGCTGGGGAACAGTGCACAATGCCTGTGCTAGAGCGGTATTTCCACTCGGCAGAGCTAGGCAGGAGGTGGCCGGCCCCAGAAGGTGTGCTGCCCTCCTCGCTGGGCAGCAGGCCGGGGTACCAGCAGGGGCCGCTGCCCTGGGACTTGCCAGAGATGATCAGGATGGTAAAGCTGGTTTGGAAATCTAAAAGTGAACTGCAGGCAACCAAACAGAGAGCCATTCTGGAAAATGAAGATGTTCTCCACAGCTTTCCAGGTAAATTGACATTGGGGTGCAGAAGGTAACAGGGGCCATTTCTGATTACTCTCTTCCTCAGAGAGCCCGAGCCATAAAGATGGAACAAGGAAAGAAGACAAGGTGTGGAGGATAGGGTCCCAGGGCTGTGACTTACAGTTGTCTGCCCTGTTGTCGAATTGCATCTTAAAATTAGGAGTGCTACCATAGGAGGAGCATTAGAGTGGAAATTGAGAAACCTGGGTTCAGGGCTCAGTGTGCCACAGGCTTGTCCTATGGGCTTAAGTCAAATTTCTTGAGTTTCAGTCCACAAGAGGAGGGAGTAAAACTGGATATTCTCTACTGTCCATCCTACCTCTAACATTTCTTGTTGACAAGTCTCCAAGAGAAGATTTCTCTTCGAGTTGCTTTTTATAACTTTTCGTAAAAGTAAAACTGATGGATTTTTGATTATGCATATGCAACTACAGTATGTGTAATGTTCCTTGGAGTAAGTTTGGCCTGAATGCTTTTTTATGTCCTGGGCAAGTTGGCAAGTTGGTAAGCTTTCTTGCCTCATTTGCTCCTTTAACAAGTAACAATAATAAAAACACCCCCTTTGATATGAGGAAAACTCAACTTGAAAAATCAACAAATGTGGAAAGGATGAATCATGGAGGTTTTGTCATGTCATAAAAATGTGCTGTGTGGGGACAGTCATGGGGGAACTTTGCTATGTTTCTAACAGTGGACTCAAGGGCACAAAGATGCCTAGAGTCCCTGTGAAGGACCTCAAGAAGGTCCATAAATGACAAATGCCATAATTGAGTTCAGGGTACTCTCCACCTTTGGGAATATTTTGGTGAATATTTGGAAAGTAGTGGGTTCACTTGAGAGGAAAGAATATGAGTGTGTGTTCATGCATTTGAAGTTGTGGCTAGCCTTGTGCCGTGGAATTCTGACATGCCATTGGAGGGGAGAAAGGGGGTAGGCAGAAAAGACAGAATGAAAATTACCTTTCTTTTTCTTGGGAAGACTAGAAAATAAAAACTCTCCTCATTTTATTTTCAACAACTTATGCTGTGAACTTTTTAAAAAGTTGTCTAATAATCTATGCATATTATTACAAAGTGAGGATCTGGGCAAAGAAGAGACTTGCAAAGAAGGAAAAAAAATCCAGTGTTGGTCTCTAGTAAACAATGAGTATTTGAGTACTCAGAAAAGAGAAGGAAACCAATCAGCCTGAGGTTTATGTGGCATTTGGGAGATGGAAGCCCAGGGAAATGGATCTTGGTCAGAAGAAATGAGGTAATGCAAAAACCATCCCATATTTCATGTGAATAGAGCAAAAAAAAAAAAAAAAGGAAAAAGCCACCTGAGCAGAAAATTTAACTATGACATTTTAACTGTTACCGCTCTTGGTTTGTTTTATTAAATTAAATGATTACAGTTCATATCTCAAATGGCCCCCTTTGAGAAAACTACCTAATTCAATAGCTGTTAGCGTGTGTGTGTGGATAGGTGTAACTATTACCATAGTTAGCAGACATCTAATTTATGAAGAAGCAATAGACAGAGAAACAGGTCTCTATCAACTCTGTCTCACCAAACAAGTTACACTTTTTTAGATGTTACAAAGGAGAACTAGTTGACTCTCAGAACACCCTTCCTATCGCTGCCCCACTTGCCGCAGGGAATGAGTGTCTCAGCAGCCACTTGGAAAGAAAGCTACATCAACCTACTGTTCCTGTCACCCTGCCTGCAAGGAAGGAGGCTGTGTTTCAACCTCTCCCCAAAGGATGCCAGCTTGTCTCCTTCCCTGCTTCAGTTCTAAGGAGGGGAAAGATGCTCCTTTCCAGGGTGGGCCTAAAACCTTCTCCCCACCTATGCAGCACATAACCACATGCTGAGCCCCACTTTGCAAATTTTCTCCTGCTTCTTCCATGCTCACCCTGTCCCCAATGTCACATTTCCTCCCATCATGTGACACCATCTTCACTGGAGCACAATGGTGGGGGGCTCAGGAACACATGGAGAATATTTCCAAATTACCTGAGATTTTTCCAAATTTAAAAAGTGATGGCTTAAGCTGTTTTCAGCAATGTATGTGGGTTTAGGATAGAAAATGCCTTAGATATTCCTAAGCAACTCACTGTGCATTAATGGTGCCCTGCATTTAAGCCTTGCCTCATGTTTGGATGTCCTTCTTTGGTTTGGCTAACTAAAACTGTTCTACTCAATTTCCAAAATCCATTTCAAGCATCCCAGCCCCAAACTTCTCAATAGTTACTTGTTCCCCTCTCTTTGTTCTCTTTACCAGTAGGCATTTACTATGTTGTTTGCATAGCATATAGCACTTTTCCCACACCAGTAACTGAAAACCAGAAAACTAAATATTATCAATTCTGTGATATTTTGCTTTTGATAATACATGAACAGGTACAAAAACCATGAAACTGCAGAAACTCTGAATAGAACCAGTAGTCACTTCAAAGGACTCTAGAGACAAGTGTCATTGGTGTTTAGGAAGTTTAATGTAATCTTAAAAGTTCCAACTTTCTTTTTCCTTCTTGAAGGACATCAACGTTTTTGTCTATCCTTCATTGACAACACTGGAAATCTTTTCTTCATGAGTGAAATGCAAAAATGTTTTGAGATTTTATTTAGTTAATAAAGAGAGAGAGTAAAAAAATTTATGGGAAAGTAAACACACAAATATAAGTTGTAAGTAGGGGCTGGGGGTATAGCTCAGTAGCACAGCGTCTGTCTGGCAAACACAAGGTTGTGAGTTTGATCCCCAGTACAAAAAAACAAACAAACAAAAAAAAGTAAATGATGGAGGGCAAAAGAGAGCAATCCTCTGAACAAAACAAAGAAATGCTAAGGAAAGGATGGTACATGTGACCATGACTATTTGTCACCATCTTAAAATCAGCTTGCACTAGTGAATGTTGGTTGGCCCTTTCAAGCAATAGGCAGGAAGTAGGAATGGGAGAAGGCAGGAGGAAGAGAGACTGGTCACTTTTATGTATTAGAGTACATGAGATCACAGGGTGCCCCAAGCTGGAAGCTGCTGGCATAGCTGAAGTCAGAATGTCAGCTCAATTCATTGAATTGTACTCTATTACTTAATTAAATGAATACATTTTATTCTCTTTTTGAAGCAAAGGTCTATTTAGCTACTTAATAAATAATTAAACTATAATGTATAATGTACAGTAAACTGTATTTTAGAAAGGAGGCAAATAGTGCAGAGATTAAACAATTTGGACAAGATTACACACTAAAAATGTATCAGAATCAAACCAGTATCTCTGTTGCTCAAATCTGCTTCACAAAATTCACAGTCAGGGCATGAGCTGGGACATTTAAATGTATGTTTAAAACAAGACACGGGGGCTGGGGCCATAGCTCAGTGGTTCAGTGTTTGCTTAGCATATACAAGGCCCTGGGTTCAGTATTGCCCTCTCCCCTGCCCACAAAGGACATGACATGGCTTTATTGATTATAAATTGACGGGATAAACATGAGAATTAGTGATGCAAACCTCAGTGAGACCAGAAAAAAAAAAATAACAGTTTCATGCGAAATTAGTCAAAGGACCATGCCTCGTTTACTTTTTTCTATTTATATGTGGCTGTTTGTCTCAGGCTCAAGCTTCAAGTGCCAGAAAGGTCCAGGAGAAAGATCTTCATCTGTTCTCAGTCACAAGTAGGCGTGTAGCACAGTGGGGAGAGAGTGCCCTGGAGTCGGGGTGAGGAAATGGAGGGAGGATGAGGGCCACACGGGTGGTTTCTCAAAAGCTGTGAGTGAAAGTATTATCCTAATTACCATTCTAGTCAGCAACCGGTTTAAGACTAGACATCCTGCAGCAGGATTTATTCCTAGTTAAATAAATGATTTGATTTTGAAATTCAACCAAATCACTACAAACTCTACAGCTGTGGAATTTGACTTTCTTTTGGTGTCTCTCATCTCAATTTTACATTATAGTTTACTTATTTATTAAGCTTGTTATCATTTCAATAGCCTTTGGTCCCAGAGCAATATAAAAACACAGCTATCTCCAAAAATAATCACATAGCCCATTTCCCCATAACTACTGTAATTTGTCCCACATTTTAAGGAGAACATAAATATCTGAAATGTGGTTTGTACCTAACCCTGAATATCAAACAATGTCAGACAAGAAAATCTTTGAAAGAATATTAATTCCAGAACTCTACAATTCAAATTGGCATTTAAGGTACAATTTTAAAATGTCTCATGTCAGATATATAAATTTAATAAATTGAAAACAACACTTTGAAGAACATTTATTGGATGCTTAGTGTGTATTATGCTGGGCAACACAAGCTTAGAGATAAATGAAAGCCTTAATGAGAGAACAATTATGTATTTATAATTCAGAATTCAATCTACAGCTTCACTGTGAAAGAAGCACTTACTTGTATTAATTTCTCTGTCTTTGGCTATGCATGGTGGTGCACACCTATAACCCCTACACTCAGGAAGCTGAGCTAGAAGTATCACCATGAATGCAAGACCACCCTGGATTACATAATGAGATCCTGTGCAAAAAACTTCTCTGTCCACTCAAGTATTGACTGTAAAACTGGTAAAATTCAAAACCACTTGTAGAAACTCACATATACTTTCAAATACTTATCCATGCCTAGTGATTCCATCTAATGCAGAACAAATTGCTTTGAGAAGTGAATCAATGAATCACAATGGTGGGTAACCTGATATTAATTCATAACAGTTTTCTAAAAATACTACTTGTAGACATCAGGCTGTATTCAATGCCTAGCTAACCTAGATAATAATCATTGACAATTTAATCCATCTTTTAAATGACAATTTAATGCATCTTTTAAATAAGAGTCAAAACTGGAGCACACCATCTCATGTTGACCCAAAGTTTTTCTTTCATCCGATTTGAATGACAGAAGCCCAGGTTTAAAATGGTTTTTTTCCAGCTCCCCAATTCGAATTAGTCTAAATCCATAAGAGGCTCAGAGTTCCAGACCATAGTTGCAATGTTGAGATTTAAAAGTTTTTATGTCCAGTACTCCATCCCACACTATATGACCCTGGGTAAGTTATTTCCCCTCTTGGTGCCTTTATTTGATGTCTATGAAAAAGAAATAACAATAACAGCATCTTCACATAAGTTGCTCCGAGGATTGAAAGGAATAATATCGCCCTGCCCCCAAAAAACTCCTAGAACGAGCCGAGCCTTACTACTTTCTCAACTAAATGGTTAGCAGAACATGTAATTATAAGTGCTGGTTTTATTCTCTCATACTGTTTTCCTCCTCTCTATTAAGTTATATGGTTCTTGCTAAAACCTTATGTTATTTTATCTATAATCTTATGGTAGCCTGCAATCACAATATGCTCTCTATTCCTCTTCTACCCTGTGGTTTAGATCAACAATGTTAAAAAAGAAAAAACAGAATTTTTCAGTCTTCTTCCAAACCCTTCAGTGATTTTTCAATGTTTGCAGAAAAAATCCAAAATCTTCCACCCTACATTCAAAGTTCTCCACTCTTTGGAGCAAACTCAGTTTTCTTATTTGTCATTATGGACCTCTGAATATTTGCCTTCTACCCAGGCAAGACAAGCAACCCACAGCTTCCTATTTGCTTTCTACCCATTGTTCCCAGTACTTAAAGTGACTTGCCTCCATGCCCCCTATTTTTCCCATTCCTTAAAATCACACTGGCTTGATGGTCCCTCCCGAGGTTAATGAAGAAAAGCAGTTAGTTGGCCCTTCGTAGCAGAGAGTTCTACATCCAAGGATTCAAACAATTGTAGTTCAAAAATCATAGTAATAAGCAAAATGTGTCTGTACTGAAGATGTAGACTTTTTTCTTGCCATTTCTTTAACAAATATCTATATAGCATTTACTACTTTTTACCAGGTATTATAAGTATTATAAGTAATATAGAAATGAATTAAAGTACATGGAGGCTACACACAAGTTATATACAAGTATTACACCATTGTGTATAGGGAGCTTGAACCCTGGCAGATTGGTATCCATGTGAATGAAGTCTTGGGCCCAACCCCCTCCCGGATAAGCAGAGATGACTATGTATTTTCCTTTCCTAAAGTCTCACAGAACTTTCTTTGTATTCATTTCACAGGCAAATTGCTTTATTTTGTTTAATTTAGTGTACATTTGCTTCCTTCTCTTTTCAATTCCCTGCTTTTTGAGAACCTGAAGAACGTTTCTATTTTCTTTGTGTTCTCCCTAATATTTTTCACATGTCAGCCACTCAATACATTTTGATATGTTAAAAAAAAAAGAAAAGAAAATTGTCAGAAGGAATAAAATCATTTAAAAATTGCCATTAAGTGCATGAATGAATATTTTTTCCTCAGGACACATTATTCAAGAAACATGAATTCTACTTCTTCCATTTAATGGAATCGTTTTTAAACATATTCTAGAAGGAGGTCAGGATGAGTCATTATAGCTTTTAAAATAAAAGAATACACAAGAGTGACTTTCAGAACTCAAAACTAACATAAGACAGTTCTCTCTTCATATAGAGAAGTTGCGATTTATTGATAATTATAAAATTTTAGAGAAAATGCATGCAAATTATGCATGCATTTATATACTTTTAAAGTAATTGCTTTGTTCATGCATCTTGAAATGGTTTACACAAAGTTTCCAAAGCTACTTCTTTTACAGATAACAGTCTGTATACTCAACATAGTTTTAAAAATAGAGTAGAGAAGGTATGTGTTTTATCTGGCCCTCCAAGAAGCTTTTGAAAGAAAGAAGCTGATTTGAAGATATTCCCAGGTCCTCTGCTCTTTGCCTTGGAGCAATTTCTTTTTTCTTTTCTTTCTTTCTCTACCCCACCCCCATTTGAAAAAAACAAAAAGTCAGGTTTGCATAGACAGTGAAGCACTGACTTTTGCCTTGGACTAATTCTTGAAAGAACTAACAGTTTTATTATTAAAAAGATCGAATGCTTGAGTTATTTTTGTTTTAATTCACAGAAGCAACTGCAAGTGTGTGCCCTTCCTTACTATCTATTTTTTTTCATTA
The DNA here is from genome assembly GCA_004027455.1 of Hydrochoerus hydrochaeris. Classification (NCBI taxonomy): domain Eukaryota; kingdom Metazoa; phylum Chordata; class Mammalia; order Rodentia; family Hydrochaeridae; genus Hydrochoerus; species Hydrochoerus hydrochaeris. Next base: position 417,420 of record PVLA01000629.1, read on the forward strand.
ATTATCAATACACTTCATAATATTTAGTGGGCATATCTCACCATATCAAAAACAGTAAGCAAAGTTCACAGTACTTGTGGTTTAATATGTCATAGCCTGAATATACACAGCATAAACTTTATTCTTTCTTTTTCCATTTATCCCTCCCTACATCTCCATAAATTTCTCTTTGGAATTGATATCAGTCCATAAAATGCTAATAGACTACTCTAACAGATGAGTTTTTAATCTCTGCACTAGTCTTAAATTTTCTTGAACTACAAAATCAATATTCCCTCCCTTCGAAGCACTTCTCACTTAAAAATTCCAATGTGTATATGTTTTCTAGGTTATAAACCAAGTCCCTGTCCTGAGCATTTTGTTACTTCATCATCTGTCACACAAATGCTGTGGGAGGACTAGAACCTGCAGATCGCATCCTTATCATTAGTGACAAGATAAAATTTAAAAGTCAGCCTTGTGTGCAATTAAAAGACAAAGCAGGGTTTAGTTGTGAGTGTCCTTGAGTCCATAGAGTCAAATTTACTGTAGAAAAATTAAATCCTTAAAGAGCAAAGAACAAATTTCAAAAGAATTGGGTAGCAGTTGCTTGAACTTCATAACTGAGAAGCTAAAACGTGTAAGAGCCAGAAAACTAAAATTCAATCGTAATCAAGGAGAGTTATAGTGGGGATGAGTGTAAAATCTTTAGTCATGGTATTGAAAAGGAAAACTCAATAGTCAAGGGAAGTAAGACACATATAATGCAACAGCTAGAACTTTGCTGGTTGTATCGCTCTAATGTCATTCTGTATTCCCACTGACCTTCACTCAACATTGTATGAAGATAACTGACTAATCTTCATGCCCAGTAATTTCTTGTACTTTTTTGCCTTTGTATCTATGTTCACATTAATTCCTTTACCTTAGGATCAATTTCTCACATTGGTTAAGACTTTAGCCATCTCAAACCCTTCCTGGGTTACTCCCAAAAGGTTCAGTTAATGCCTAGTTCTTGGGGAGTACCTATCACACTTGATTTATTTATATTATTTTATCTAACTCACTACATTGTAAACTACATTAAAATCATGTTGTCATTATATATTTCTTATCTACTCTGTGGCACCTAGCCTTGAAAGATATATTTGCTTAAGAAAAAATGTCAGTCTCAAAACAAGAAGAAACCAGACTGGCAAAGTAGGAAGGAAAAACTGATCTCAAATTGTGAGACATAAATTCAGAACTGTGTCTTGAATTAGAGAAAGAGATGAGAGCACTTGGAATGGCAGCTCTGGATGGAAGAATCAAAAAAGAAGTCACTCAGTATAAGGTGTATCAGGTGGTAAAGGCCTTTCACTTGATAATTTATACAGTAGTTCTTGTGGTTTTACGTAGCGTACTATGGCACTTGGAAAATTTGTCTTATAAATTGAAAACAAAATATTATCATCTCAAAATTCTCATCACCTACCAAATATATTCAAATATGGTCTACCAAACTTATAGCTATGAATTCATCAGTATTGCCACCCCAAGTTTGTCTTTTTAGCAACTACTATTGCAAGAATGACCTTTTTGGAGTAGAAAACTTATCTCATCACTTTCCACTAAAATTACTTGAAGCTTTCTTATTGCCTGAAAGAGGATCTCTTCTTCATTTTCAGAAATGCAATTTTCCTTGAATAGTATTTCAAAAAAAATCACCTGCTTTCTGACTTTTACCACCCATCATACAGACAGGATTAATCATTCCCCCATGTGTTGACAGTGTACAGAGACTGTGTATGTGCATTTAGTACATACTAGTTCCTATCTATTTATATATACTTATCTATCTTTCATCCACCCTCCCACCTACACAGCCATCTACCTCAGTGTTTTTGATTCACTTTTATTGTCTAAGGAACCAAAGAGAGTGTCTGGTATAAGATGCCCACTAAATAAATTTAGTTCTTTTCTCATATTCCCAGGGAATTGTATTTCTACTGCATCATAAAACATATGCCATTCTACCCTGGTATCATTGAATTGCTTATATGTCAGTCTCTTCTAATAAGACACAACCTCCTTCCCTTCCACATTCTTCTCAGGAGTACAGCACAATGCTGTGCACTCAAAGAATAGTGATTCAATTAAACTGTTTCGAAAGAGAAACCTAGAAATTTAAATTTTTAATTTCTCTCTCTGACTCAAAAAAAATCAAATTGAAAGACCCAGTCCAAAACTGAATATCTGAAATACATAGACACTTCTTAAATGAAGAAGTACAAACAGCAAATAAATATATGACTAAATGTTCAGCATCACTGGTCATTCAAGAGATACAAATTAAAACAACACTGAGATTCCATCTCACTTCAGAAAGAATGGCTATCATCAAAAAAATCTCATGCAGCAAATGCTGGTGAGACTATGGGGAAAAGGGAATCCTTTTCTACTGTTTATGGGAATGTAGACTGGTTCAGCCTCTGTGGAAATCAGTATGAAGTTTCCTCCAAAAACTGAAAGGAGAGGTTCCATTTAACCCAGAAATTCCCCTTGTTGGTATCTTCTAACAACATCATACTACAGCAATATATGCACACCCATGTTTATAGCAGCATATTTTGTAATTGTTAAGTCTTGAAAACAGCCCATATGGCCATTATCAAGTGTGGGTTTTTTATAGATTATAGTACTAGTCTTCCATAAAGAATAAACTTGAGACATTTTTTAGGTATATGTATGCAATTTAAAGCCATATTTTTAAGTGAAATAAACGTGACACATATGTTTAAATACTGCATTGTTTCTACTGTATGAAAACCCTAAAGCACAAATAAGGGCCAAAATAGATGGTAGATATTTGAAAATAGGAAGAAAATGTTCAAATAAGAAAGGGAATGGGGTCGGGGGGGTTGAGAGAAAGAAGGAAAATGGAAAAAAAAGACAGTAGAAAAAAAATGGAAACAATGTTTTTGTAAATAAGGAGGGAAAGAAGGGTTGAAAGTAGAGGAGGAAAATGGAAAAAAGAATCAAGATATATTATGTACAGTTACTAATTCCCTATGAATATGATCATTATGCATATCAAAAGGGTGCCAATAAAATTCATATTATAAAAGGGAAAAAGCCATTTTTCTTTATAAAAAATAATTTAACTTTCTAAATATCTTAAGTAAATAACTAGCAGGTATAGATCACAGTTTCCTCTAAGAAGGAATAAATCTCTAATTGATACTCATTTTGTACTATAAGAAGCTAAATATAAGCATGTAATATTAAAGCAGGACTCTCCATTCTTAGACCACTTAAAATGTTTCTAATTATTTTTGTAGGATTTGAGACATGTTAACAAAATTTGTTCTAGTCCAAAGTCCAAAGTCATATTCTATAGTGTACTTATCACCAAGTCCAACAATAGCAAGGGTAGAAAGAATTTTCTGTAGAGTTTAAAAATCTGATGAATTTACAATTTCTTGATTTTACATACCAACATAATCAACAAGGAAATCCTTCCTTTTCTTCTCCTATAGAATTAGGTCCTGGTCCAGGAAAAACAGTGTGGTGCTCTGTATTCAAAGGACCTGGGGATGCAGTGAGTCATAGAGAAGGGGACAGGAAAGACGCACAGTTTATTCCCATCAGCCGTCTTGGAAGAGGCAGTAATGATCCTGACTACAGTGCTGGTGGCTTTACCAGAGTTCACTCTTCCTTCCCTCAGTATTTCCCATCCCTAGGGGCCAAGGCAGAGTAATGAGAACTGTCATTAGCACATTCAAACAATGAGATGGTATCTGATCCAACCAGAGTACAATACACCACATAATTATGACCACAATTCCAATCAGTACCAGCTTAAGATCTCAGCTTTCAATGTAGAAACAAACCAGAAAGGTCTGATTTGGATACATCCTGTTTCATGGGTTATACTTACTCGGTTGTACTTCCCAGTGTCAAATCCTAAATCCTAAAATGGTTGTTGAAATGCATGTGTATTTTATTTATTTTTATGTATTTTGGTTTTATGTTTTGATACAGGTTTTGCTATATAGTTTAGGCTGGCCTTGAACTCACTATGTGGTCCAGGCTGGCTTTGAATTTGTGGTGATCCTTCTGCTTCAGTCTCTATGCCCAACTACATGTGTATATTTAAATAGAGAGAAGCTAGGCATGGTGGTGCATGCTTGTAATCCCAGTAATCGGGGGGCTGAGGCAGGAGGATCACTGCATGAATTCAAGAGCAGCCTAAACTGCATAGGGAAACCCTGTTCCAAAAGGAGAGAGAGAGAGAGAGAGAGGGAGAGAGAGAAGTAGTTGACTTATGCATGAGAATGTGACTAAAACAAGTCACATTGTATATGCAACACTCACTGTAGGACCCAGAATATAGTAGCAGCTCAATGTAATCAAGGTAAAGTTTGTTGGTAGATACCTGTGTTTGTTCTTTCTTCTTCCTTTCTTCCTTTTTTTTTTCTATCTTTGTTTTTGGCATCATCTTGGCCTTACTGTCTCCTTCATCTCTACCAAAAGTATCCATTGGGGATGATTAAGACTGTTACATCCACAATGAGAAGAGGGAGTTGGAAGTTTGACTTTCAGAGTAACAGGCATTTGTGGTTCATTTGTCCTGTGGAATGATACTTTTAAGGATTGCTCTTTGTGGAAAAATAAAGAGATTCCCTTCACTCTTTTATACTTTACTATATTAAAGACCTCCATAACATATTGAGAGGTAGACCTTCACTATGTTTCTACTGCAAGCAAAGAGGGTATGCAGCAGGAAAAGGTCATGTTCAGAGGTGTGACATACAGAGTGTAACCCTGGTACTCTTGGGAATTATGTGAAAAGTGTTCGAAGCTGAAGAAATGGCAAAAGAGCAGCCTATGGTTCTGTCTCTCAGGTTGGCACCTTGAAGGCATGTATGGTGAAAACATTCAGATAGGTACATGCGAGCCCAGGTACACATTCCCCCAGGTGCTATGTTAGAAACGAGCAAGGACAGGGAAAGTATGTATGAAGTGTGATTTTAAAATAAATGTTTAAATTAAAACGAACTTAAATTAAAACAAAATGTATTACAGTAAAAGACATGTTGCCATTAATCATCCTCAAAATACTCATCCACACTCCAAAGACATTTATCCCATCATGCTTGCTATTTATGAAACAGTTCTGGAAGTCCTCTTTGCTAAGTGTCTTTAGTTGTGCTACTATGGCTGTCTCAACATCCTCTATCAATTCAGTGTTTACCTTCCATAGTTATTTTGACATTAGGAAAAGCCAGAAGTTTCACAGTGCCAAATAGGGTTAGTAAGGTGGATTAGGCACACCATAGCATTTTTATGAGCCACCTTCCCATTGGGTGGCAGTAGGCAAATGCATTTGACAGCAGCAGTCACTGAATTTTTTTTATCACACCCCATAAAGATATAAAAATAGACTTCACAACTGCTTCAAGAAGTAGCCTGAATGATGGCATAAGTGTATTTGAAGTGAAAAGGAATATACTGAAGTGCATTAATAGCAAAGAGTCTTTTACTATAAGATTTTTTAAAAATATTTTTTCATCACCACTTATATTTAAAAGAAATAATTTAATCCAGAAAAGACTGGCCACCATGCTGTTAACTGAAATGTTTAAATTTTCTACCTCATTAGGGTGGGCTTAAGAGCAAGATTTGATGAGTTGGAAAGAAACTGGCTATATTTTATTAGAGAACTGAGTGTGGAACCCTGTAGTGATTTCATCTCACTTCCTTCCCCTGAGTGCTCTGTACCAGGTTCCCTACCTAGTCCTTTCTCTTCTTTTTCTAAATCCTCTTCATCAAATTCTCCTGCATCTTCTAAAATGTTGTTCCCAACCCTGCAGATGCATATGCCTTTGGGTTTTCTGAAGAGCATTTGACAGAGCTCTACAGATAGGTGAGATATGTAGTGCTGTCCAAGGAAGCACAAAGCAAGGTCTCGTGCTGTGGCATTCACACAAACTTTAACCCTAGCCTTAATTCTTGCAGACTGTTGAAAACGACTAAGTAATAAAATAGAAAAAAAAATTTTAATTTTACAGTGAAAATTAAGCCTTTGAGATCATCAGTTAAGCCATTGCATTTCTTCCAAATTAGAAAACTTAGACCTCCCCAAAAAGGTTACTTAGCATATTCAAGGTCACAGAGCTGATAATTGACTGCACAAGGGCCAACTGAGGTTCCCTTGACATCTAGCCACACATTGACCCAATTGTGCTGTGTTGTGGTCAAACCCTAAAGCCTTTCAACTCCAAAAATGTTTCTCTACATCCTAACCTCTCTAAATCCAATTTGCTATTCTTTTCATTTCCAAGTACTTAACACCTCTGAGATTGTGTTATATGCATCATTACATGAGAGTGGTATGTGTATATGTCGAGTATCTCTACTCTAAAAACCTAAAACAAAAAATGCTCTCAAATGTGAATCTTTTTGAGCACTGATGTCACACCACAAATGGAAATTTTCATATCTAACCATCATGTGATAGGTGCCAGTCAAAATGCTGATGAACTAAAAATATGATATAAAATTACCATCAAGCTATGTGTAAAAGGTGTATATGCAACATAAATGAATTTTACATTTTAACTTACGTCTCACCCCAAAGTTTATCATTATATGTATGTAAATAGTTGAAAGATCCCCCAAGTCTGAAACATTTCTTGTCCCAAGCATTTTAGATAAGGGATACTCTGTTTAAAATATAAAATAATATAATGTAATGTAATAAAATATGTTACATGCATTATTTGTAAGTACATCTTTTTTCCGGTCTTAAAACTTAGATAACAATTTGGAAAAAATCCAAGTTTTCTCTTTGTTAATTTTCCTATCTGGATCTCCTGCAATGTACTAAAAGGTAGTTATTCACCACAACAGAATGACTGAGGTGAGCATGTCACCAGGATTGTGAGATTCAAGGAAGTTCTGCACAACATAAGTAGATGCAGGTAGAAGCTGCCCTGCCTTGGCCATCATAAATGAAATGGTCCCCTAATTCTATCCAAGCTCTGCTTTTTTTCTGCACCATTTCTTGGATGTAGAGTCTCAGAAGGAGAGGCCAGGCATGCCAGTGTAGTGACTATAGAATTGTGGGTCTGTAGTACGTTTGCCCATAAACCCCTGGGGATTAGCCTCTCAATGCTTCAGGATTTCTTTACAAACAGTGTTGGACACATTGCAAGTTGAAGATTTAGCAACTTTTTGACAAGATTTTATAAACAGGACAAGTCCATCCCCAGCCACTTTTTTTTTTCTTTCCTGCTTCTATAAGGTGTTTGTGACCACAGAGAATAATATAACCTTTGGTAGCAAATTTTCCCTCTTTTCTCTGAAATACTCTCTCCTTCCTCTCAGAATCTTTCTTGGATGCCTGTGATATGCCATTCACAGTCTGCCCAATTATTACCACCCAAATAAGCTCACAGTTAAAAATACAATCGAGGTGGCTTCTGTTTCATGAACAATAGACTTTGTTTCATTAAAAATTCAGTCCTAAGAGAAGACAAGATGGCTGATCAGTGAGCAACAAAATACAAAGCCTCCCAGGAGAAACAATTCATATGCCAGAATAAAGCACCCTGGAGAGACCCAGACAGGGGGAGATGGATCCTCTTGACAGGAAGAAATTAAAACATAAAAAAGCTCGTCAAATACTTCAGGACTAAAACTGAGACAGCTGAAGATTGCGGGACACAGCGTTTTCATAGTGACCCGGCAAGTGTGCACCAGCTTGGATCTAAGCCATCCAGCAGAGCTGCCCAGACTCGTTCCTGCCACCACTCGCAGGAAAAACTTCAGCACTGAGGTCGGGGGTTGGTGATCCCAATAGAGAGCGGAGCCAGTGAAGGGACTTTCATTAATCCATGGTCAGTGCCGGGAATGAGACCCCCTGACACACATGGGAGGGGTGCGACCAAATGGGCAACATGTTGGAATCGGTCAGGAGGAGCCTGAACTGGGACTGACAGTGACTTCAGTTGGTTTCTCCCTCCCCAGAGCAGATCTGTGGGATTTGCTTGGACTGGGCTGAGCCCCTGGCTGGGACCCAGTGAGCCATCCCAAATTGATTCCCTGCGCCTAGCATGCACTAACCAGGTGAAAGGCCCCTGAAGTTTGGTTGGCCCGGTGGGGAGGGGGAGGTATACACAGCCTGCTTACACCTCAGTGACAATAGCAGGCAGGAGAAGGCAGAGGTCCCTCACCAGTGTGCTTCGGAGGAACCGTAGCCAAAAGGGAAGGGGGCTGGGACCTACACTGTAACCTGTGTGGAGGAAGCCAGGGCTATGACAGGAGAGAGAGGCAGGAGGAGGCCCCCAGCCCAGAACCCTGAGAACACTGAACCAGGAGAAGGAAAAATGAGGGTAACTGAGGGTGGCAAACACACAACATCAGATATGGCTTCAATGGACATTAAGAGATATCTTCAGGACCTTGTAGACGAGCTCAAAACTGAAATATTAAATCAGGTAAAGCTGGATATGAGCAGAGTAATAAAAGAAATGCTCTCAGGAAGCATCTCTCAGGGTGGTACAGATGGAAGAAGGGAGGAACACAAAGAAAGGAGAGAAACATTCAATAAAGAATATAAAGAAAATATAGAATACATGAAGCAGATTCAAAGAGAATACCAGGAAATTAAAAACTCCATTGAAAGCTGGCAAAACTCCTTAAAAGAAACTAAGGATAGACTATCAAAACTTGAAGACAAGTTGGCAGTGTGTGATGAAGACAGGAAAAATCTCTTAAAAACAACATGAAAACAGGCAGTAACAATACAAAGGCTAGAAGATGACAAGAGAATCTATAATTTAAGAATAAGAAATGTGAATGAAGAAGCAGGAATACATACAGATGAATTACAAAGGCTAATCACAGAAATAATTAAGGAAAACTTCCCAAGCATGGGAAAAGAAAATGACATTCAGTTGTGTGAGGCATACAGAACCCCAGCCACCTACAACCAAAACAGATCTACACCCAGACATATAATAATCAAGATGCCAGAAATTCAATATAAAAACAGAATATTAAAAGCCATCAGAGAAAAGAAACAGATTACCTATAAAGGTAAGCCCATCAGAATCATGGTGACTTCTCAACACAGACCATCAGATCAAGAGGAGCTTGGAGTGAAGTATTCAAAGCCCTGAAGGAGAATAACTTTCAGCCCAGATTGATGTACCCTGCAAAACTGTCACTAGAAGTTGACGGAGAAACAAGATGCTTCCATGACAAAGAGGAACTGGGCAAGTTTGTGACCACCAATCCAACCCTTCAGAGAATACTGAAGGACATTCTAGAGAGAGAGAAAAAAAAATACCAGGATTTTAGGAACAGTGACAGAAAGGCCTCAATGAGTGGGGCAGGCAGTAGAATGAAGGAGAAATGTAGACAAACAAAAGCAGGAAAATAGCATGAGGCAGAAATGAGGCAGAGAAGGGTAACTAGAAACTCTAACATAGATGGCCTTGATATACTATATTGTTAATAGTACATCAGGATTTAAAACCCTCATTACTCATACTACTCTGCTTAGCTGTATTATATTCTGTTCCAGTCATTCTACCTGTACTAGATTTGAGGGCACAGACAGTAATCCTGAAAATAACAGGATATAGTATGGTAATCATCCTTAATTTCCTATTGACTTAATCTAAAGCTCTGTAAAACCTACACTGTTTTACCTTGATTGATCATAATCAAATCTGGTTTGTTCAATCACGGTTTTGTATTGATAGATTTTATTCAAAGCTGTTATGATTGATAGTATCAAGTCTGAGAGTATAGGTAACTGCACTTAAGATGACAAGATCCACTAGAATATCCACTCTGGTTTGATTATTACCTGCCTTTGAAGTTTTATACTGTCTACAATGTTTTATTTTTACTACTATTATTATTTACTGATATACTCAATTATACTGCTATATTCAATTATGCCTGATGATGTAGACATTCTATTGAAGATAATAAGAAATAACACAGTAATCATTGTAGATCACCTTGTACTATGGTTTTATACGACTTTTTGGTTTCATGTTTTTATAGGAATTTGTTTTGTTTTGTCTTGCTAAGTTTTGTTCTTCCCTCTAATACAGAAAGTATAGAAATACATGCAGAGATTCATGCATGCATAGCTGTTTAGAGTCTCACTGTTTGACTATCTACTTTGTATGCTTTAATTTTATAACTTGAGCAACTATTTCTAAGAGGACAATATGTAATTTATCAACTAGTGATTTCAAATTGTTTATTTTTTTTTTGCAATTCTGTATTACCTCTACCCCTTACATGCTTTTGTTTCTCTTTAAGTTAAAAAAAAATGATGAGTCTTTAAATCCTCAGACATGATATTTATTTAGGTATTATTTACTTTATCTCAGGAAGATTTTAAAGCTTTAAGTTTATAGAAATACATGTAGAGACTCATGCATGCGTAGCTGTTTAGGTCTCACTGTTTGAATATCTACTTTGTATGCTTTAATTTTGTAACTTGAACAACTATTTCTAAGAGGACAGTATGTAATTTATCAACTAGTGATTTCTTACTGTTTATCTTTTTTTAAAATTCTGTATTATCTCTACCCTTTACATGGTTTTTTTCCTCTTTAAATAAATAAAAAAAAAACTGTCCTACTCTGAGGCACTGCAGAAACTTTTTTTGATGCTTAAGAAGAAATACCAGTGAGCAATGAGAGAGGGGGAGGCCAGACCTTTCCCATGTTGTTCTTAATTATTTTTATTTCATCCTCCCTGTACCTCTGGCCTTAGCTAAGGCAGAAAACAGTGAAATGCCGTAAAATAACCCTCTCGCGAAGTATATTTGGCCTGACAGGAAACAGGAAATACCAGAAAAGATCACAAGAAAAGCTGTAATCATAAGATTTCTAGCCTAATTCTTTTGACGTCAGCAGTTTAGATAAGTCAGATAAGCAAGCATCCGCAGGCTCTGGAGTGCCAATCCAAATACTCAAAGTGTATCTTCAACCCTTTTGAACTCTCACATTGTTGTTTAGCCCCTGCTCTCCTCTCTTTCCCCCAAGAAGCACATCCTGAAATTGTGAATTATGGATTTAGAGTCAACATTAAGGTGTTCAAAGACATTACACAGAGCTTCTAAATTGGTCCTATGACCAATTCATCTTGCTCCATGCATTATAATCCCTGGATGAAGTTAACTGTTTATACAACATAGGAAAACTAAATCTGGTTCATCTCAAAGGGAGTTTGCTTCCTGAAGTTTAACTTTCCCAATCTTAGCAACTAATCTGTAGCTATGTAATTTCTTTGGCAAAATGCTAAAAGATATATTACTATATCCAAAATATGTAGTAATCTCTTTATTTTTACCTTTCCTTGACTACTACTACCTTTGTTGCCCATCACAACAAAACATTTAGAGTCTGATAAAGAATAAATGACATAAGGGATACTCTTTCCTCTGAGAACTTTTTCTAGCTTTGGAACAAATACTATGGAGCATAATCATTATATAATAAGCAGAGACATTATGTGTGGGCTATTTAGAGGATGAGGTAAGGGTCTAAATTAAGATTTAAATAGATATTGCATTACATGTAAATTTAAGTTTTTTAAGCTAGGGACAAGAATTTGTTTGTATATCTGCCTACAATAAGTCCCCAACTTACAAACATTTAAGTTGTGAACTTTCACAGGTATACTGTATGTACAGTATAAGACTCACATTGTGGGCTTTTGAACAAATCCAACTTATAAACAATTCTCTTAGAACCTAACTTGTTCATAAGTCAGAGACTTACCATATTTCCAAAAAGATGTGTAAGCTTCTAAAAAGCTTGCAGTAAAACCTAACTACACAAAGTCATAAAGCCATTCTGCCAAGATCAATGACAAAAGCCATATATAAAATAGGAGAGAAAGAAAAGAATTACATATGAGAAAAATCGAGCAAAACTGAGATCTGAACTTCCAAGCAGACAGGAGAAAGGGAGACAGACATAATGATAACATTCATTACCTTTAGGAAAATTTGCTAACAAAGAAAACATTTTTCCTGACTTTGGATAAATAGAGCAATTTTGATGAAGGTTCTTTTTATGATAATGTAGGAGGTCCTTCCAAGGAATTTTAAATGTTCAGGTGTGCCACCTGGGAAAAGTTAATAGACTCCTTTGTGAAAAAAGGTTCCTGAGAGACCACTTAATGGGGAACAAAAGAAAAGGGAGCCCTAGCTTGGGCTTTTGAGTGGTCCGAGATGAGCAATCAGGAACATTTACATAATGGTGTGGCATAAAAATGGAAAAGTGTAGCCTTGTAACACGGTGCAAGTCTCTGCAGAGGTCAGCTCTTGAGTGTATTAAGTTAGAGCACAGCCCTTGGGAATGTCCAACTCACGTGGTTCCGTTCATCCCATAATAGATATACACCCTAAAACAAAGTGAGAACCAAGAAGCAAGATAGTAGATAATAGAAATGTCTTTTTATTTGTTTTTGATCTGTGCCAGACATTTGGATCTAACTATAAAGACACTGTACTAATTAACTCCTATGTGAGCCTTAGGTCTATACCTGGCTTTTTACCTGATACTCTTTTACCTTGATTAGCAGCTATAGGTTCCTTGCCTCATTGATTTTTCCCTCAGTGTATGAACACATATAGATGTAGGCTCTCAAAAATGTATGCTGTACACAAAGCTCACAGTAAATATTTGAATTTTTTTTCATTTTCCTTGAACCTATTTCTCATACTTCACCCAACATTCTTCCCAGTAAAAATCCTTTTAATACTTGCCAAATGTTCAAAAAACTTGAAAATATATATATATATATATATATATATATATATATATATATATTTACATTAAAAGATAAAGATCACACTAAAGGAAATACAATAAGTTATGAAAATAAGTGAACTTATTCAGTACAAAACAAAAGATTAGCAGGTGAGTCTTAAGCATACTAAGACTAGGGTCTAGACATTGTCTGAAGCCACTTCCAAGTCACCTTCCTGAGGTAGGTTACCAGTGTGGTACAAGCAAAGAGCATGGCCTTCGTGTAGTAGGTTATTTACAGAAAGAATCTTGCTTTGTTTAAGTAATGGACAAAGATCTTGTTAAATAAGGAAGTAGTAGAGGATTGAGCAGAGTAACACTTGCTTTCTGAAAGGAAAATGGAGTTCAGAAAGGAAAAAACAAGGACAGATATAGAGCATGCCAAAGGTTCACAGAAAGAAAGTACAGAAGGAGGAGGAAGATTCTAGAAGGCATCAGAAAGACTGTTATATATTGAGTGTCTTCTTAAAGTTAAGCTGCTCTTATACTTGAAAGCTCACCAAGGTCAAGCTGGACCCTGAACTATCAACAGTTGCTATATATTTATATCATCTGTCCTAGCTCCTATTGCTAATTTACTTGATTAACTTTGCCCTTCCTTTGGAAACCATGCTGGATTCCTGCAGCCAAGATGCATCACACCCTAATGCTCTTCATACTTAGTATAGCACAATGACTTTCAATTGGGTTATATGTTTCCAAGGCTTGTCAGGCCACCTGAGATGTTACTGGAATATTTCTGTGATTGTTGTTTGCAACTTCCCTGCAAAGCCATGAATGAGAGGATTTAAAGAGCTTTAATCTTCAGAAAGCCTTCAGTTCCTTTGGAAATAGACTGCACTTCTATAGGGTTTGTGGCTCCACTTAGTGTTCTTACTTTAAAAAAAAAAAAAACTCTAGTGAAAAATTAAAAACTTTCTCACCTAGGCGTAACAATTGGGTCTATCTTTGGACATCTTCTCTTTAATTTATTATCACATTAAAAGATGGGCTCTGGAGCCAAAATGGCTTGCATCTTTACCAAATTCCTTGACATTCCATTTTCCTCATCTATAAAATGGAAGTAACAAAAGGAATATCATCATGGCACTGCTGGGAACATTAAATCATAAAAGTCACACAAAGAACACAACTCTGTTACATTATAAGCACTCAGTGCCAATAATGACTATTATCCCACACCATTCTAATTGTAATAATTACCTAGAAATATCAAGTTGACTTTTTCACTTATCTTTGAATAACAAAGAGCACTAACTAATTTATATTCTCTCATCCAAGGTTCATTACTCTGAGTCATACACAGTGGAAAGAAAAGTCATAGAAAAGAATTCTGGCTTAATTATATTTGCAATTCTGTGGTAAATGTTGAAATTAACCTTTACTTCTAATTTTTCATCCAACTTTCACTCACTATGCATCAATATGTAGAGTGCTTACTACATCTAATCATACAATTGCCAGAACACTCTGGAGAATTTAGGATAAAGAAACAGTAAGGCTTGGTTGGGTCATATTATGTGAAAGAGTCATTTTCTAAAAGCATATTAAATTTGTCAATATTTTGTTGTCAACCAAAATAAATTAGTCAAAATAAATTAAAATATGACAGACTCACTCGTGCTCAATTACACATGATCTGAATGGCTATTTAAAATTAGAAACTTAATCACAAAGAGTTTTTATTTGCATCTAGCCTCTCAATAATGACTTTGTTGGGACAATATCTACATAAAACTTAATAAGCCAATTCATAACACTTTTGCCGTTAGTATTCATGCCACAGCTGTTTGGAAATTAAGATTGATCACTCTTGGCAAATAGCGGATCTTTCCAAAGCACCGTAACAGGACAAACTTCTCAAAAACTAAGGATTTTCTAAGAAGATCAGCACAATAGCTTATTTCCTAATGAACCTGGCAAGGGTCAGTGTCTTCTAGCAATGTTTAAGGAAAACCATTAGATTTCCTCATGAGACTTCAAAGTTTAAATTTTCTTAAAATGGAAACAAAGAACTCCCTAAAAATCGAAAAATGTCCAAAGAAGCCTGAAAATATTTAGAACTGCCAACAAGTTTGCTGGACAAAGACTATGTCTCCATCTCGCCTCCAAGGTCTATTTCCCAAAAAATCAGCACCAGAGTAGAAACAATAATCAGAGGCAATTAAGAATATTTGATTAATTGCTTTTAAGGGAATAGGACCAGTAAAAATTTTTCCAGTTCAGGACATACTACTCATTGGCAACCCTGGGGTGTGATAGTACAATGTTTTAAATCAGAAGTCCCCAGCATTTTGGCACCAGTTTCATTAAAGACAACCCACCCACAACAAAGAGGGAAGGGATTCAGGAGGGTGGTTTCTGGATGATTCAAAGGAACTCAAACCTGGAGCCCTCACAGGTGCAATTCACAGTAGGGTTCGCACTCCTATGAGAATCTAATACTGCTGATGATCTGACAGGAAAAAGAGCTCAGGCAGTAATGCCAGTAACAGAGAATGGCTCTAAATACAGATGAAGGTTCCTTGCTCTCCAGCCACACACCTCCTGAGGTGCAACCTGGTTCTTAAAGGCCACAGACATACACAGGTGTTGGGGATCACTGTTTTAACCAATGGGATCTCAGAAGGCTTATATAAATCTCTTCTTATTAACACAAGTGTTGAGTGGTATTCTCCAATACCACAAAATATGTGGTTCTAGGGAAGGTGGACATGAGGGAATAAGGAAGGGGGAATTTGACAAAAAGTATTTCACAGAATTTAGGGCTAAATAAAGTCTTCCATGGCTCTTTGAACAACCAAAATGACTAGACCAAAATGAACTCCATTGAAGATACTGATCTGAAAGGCAAAAAAGTGATTTGTGTTAGGATTTGTTTTATGAAAAGTAGAGCTTTGAGATTCTTCTATGGAAATATCAAAAATAATATAGAAAAGTTAGCAACCTAAATACACATAATCCACTTTTGAGATGCATGAATTATGAATGAGCCACTCTCACAGTAGTTGTTCTGCATGAGCAGAGTTCACACATCATATTGACCTGTCTTTGCACTAGGGTGGTCAAGGGTTGCCTTATAGACAGAGTAAAAGTGATTCGTTTCTGGGGCAGAGAGAAAAGAGAAGAATGAATGCAGACTCCATCCCTGGCTCCAGTCGCTCAATAGCTCCTCAATGCAATTATGCAGAATTAATCAAATCCCTGGACATTGCATTAAAAGGCACCTTCCTACTTACTATGCAGATGTAAACTTTCCTTCTCTCTGTATCATAGCCAGCCAAACTGGGAGACCTGGAGAGCCAAGCCATGGTGGAACCCTGCCAGGAAGGCACAGTCACTTGAAACAGAGCCCACATCTGATTTAAGCTCAGAATGACAATTTTGGCAAGGTGGGGGAGGAGGGAGCAACTTCTCTGCACTTGAGCAGGAAAAGGTAGACAGTAGACATAAAGGTAGACAGTAGACATAAATTTCTAAGTTTTAATTATGCAAACTCTGAGAATATAGTAACTACTTGAATACTATCCTAATGTTCACTTGATTAATTTCCCCAAAATTATGCTGCTCCATTTGCATAACCATTTCACATTCAGTTTTAGCTCTCTCCTCCTCACAGGTGAGATAAATGGACTGCTTCCACAAATTAAAGACTAATAATCCTACAGTTCAGAAAACAGTGGTGATGATTGTAGAAACACTGAACATCACTTTACAAAAAGTATTTCCCTATCATTCCTGATGTACTTGAACTCCGCCATGCTTGGCAAGGGATAGGAAGAAATATAAACTATAACCTCTCACTTAGAAAATTTATGTTCCATTTTTGAACTGAGGAATCAAACATGAAATATTTAGTAGCAATTCAAACCCTTGTATTCTGATGTAGAACACTAATCTGAAAAATTAGAAAGCACATATATCTGAATGAAAATGGATAATTGTTTTAAGTCTGTCTAATTTATCCCTACTTCTTCATTAGCTGATACTTTGCAGAGTTGTTTTTTTCCATGAATAAGAGTTGTTTCCAAATCTGGGTCATAATTCCAGATCTTCACCCTATTCCCGACCTTATAGAGAAAAAAGATGAATCTTTTTGCTTTCATTCAATTTACATCATTTTTCCTCTCTTGCTTTATTCTCCATTTTTTTTCTTCTCAGCCATCTCTTCTTTGCTGTCCACTTTAAGAAAATAATGTAATATATTAAAATTCACATTTATAATAAATACCTAAGTTATTATACACTGACTTTACTAAAAAAGCAAGCAAAAGAGGATTAAATCATATTACTAATAGACTAAAAATATGATAAGTAGAGAAAAAAGTAAAAATTATAAGAAAATCTCAATTGTGGTAATATAAACATCAGTTTGATTATAATAAATTACATGAGATAGCAACTTAGAGTATGTGGGGAACTTTCCTATGTACATCACTTCCTTCAAGTCTTATAACTACCTCCACGAAGTAGACACAAAAATTTTACTGCACTTTACAATAGAGAAACTGAGTCCCAGTTTACATAAGTCTTTTCCAAGCTCACGTAGCTATCATAGTAGAATATTTAAAAAGAAAGCTTTACACGATACTAGCTTCTGAGCATGTGCTAAGTCAATTCCAGGTTTTCTCACTGTGTAACAGGGCTAAGATTCTTATCATTTGCTTTTCATTCTAAATTGAATGTTCTTTTTGCTCTATGCATGTCCTTGGATATATTCTACCTCTTAAAAAAAAAAAAGAAAGAAAAGCCCTTTGAGTTGTGTTGGTTGCTCTTTCAGGCAAACCTCAGTAGGAGGATTGTCATACTGTTTCCTAGAACATTATGCTGTGCATAGCGGCTGCTGTGTAATAGATGCTCAGTAATTATTTGTTGAATGATTGAATGTAAATGAATGAGACAAATGCTAGGGAGCTGACTACCACCCTCTGTTTTAATCTACTTTTATGTAAACTGAATTATTATTTGACAGCAAAACTAATGGCTTTATTTCCAAATAAGTCAATGTTAGTGTCAAGAGCATTGTTTGTATTAGTATCTAATCAGAGACTGTAAAATGTTCTTCACTTGTGTGTTAAATTTTTTTCATCTGGCCTATACATTGTCTTCATTTCTTCAATTCTTTAAAAATATTCACATAGTTATATGTGGTTCTCTAGATACATTCTTTGGAATTCTTTATGAGTTAAACACTTTCTTTAAAATTAAATACATATTTGAATATTAACAAAGAAAATTTAAAAGAAAATCTGATTTCAATTCATGGAGAGTTATTTTGATTACAGGTTTGAGGACAAGTCTAGGATCAGGAATTCTTCGGCAATTAACTTATCTTGTAAAGATTCATCTTCCTCTCTTTGCTTCCATATTAAAAAAAAAATAGAATTACCTGTTAAATGTGAAAGTCAAAGAAATGTAAAAATTTGAACAATGAAACTTGTCAATGCTTTTATGTACTTAGCAATGCCTTACACAGATTATATGAGATGTAGTCAAACTCAACCAGCCACAGGGTAAAATTCTTCAAACTTTTTCATCAAGAATCAAATGAACAGGCCAGGGAAAAAGCTCAGTGGCACAGTGCCTGCCTGGCAAGCATGAAGTCATGAGTTCAACTTCTAGTACCAAAAAAAAAAAAAAAAAAAAGAATCAAATGAACATGTAATCCATGCTGAGCATTGCATCAGGCCTGCAGTGAATAGAGGCATGCAGAGATACTTACAACTAAGATCCTATAGAGCAGGGGTTGAAAAAGGAGCTCAGCCTACCCTGCTCTGATCTTAGTCCATATCTTGAAGCATATGTGGTTGGGGGTAAACTATGGCATATCCCACATCTCAGCTGCAAATTAACACAGTTTCTGCAACATTTCCAGGACTCATGAGTATGATATTAGTATGTGCACTTACACTCAAGGAGCTCAAAGTCTAGTGAAAGACAGAGATGTAAACAATAAAATATTGCACAAAACTTGCTGAAATATAATAGGGCAAGGGTGGAGAACTAACCACATGTGAGGTAAGTAATAGTTGCAAACTAAAGTATTTTCTAACATTTTACATATAATCTTAGTACCAAAGGCAAATATTATCAGTATTTTAAAAATAAATTTTTCATGACTAGGGATGTACCTCAAGGTAGAATGCTTTCCTATAATTGTTAAGGTCCTGGAGTCCATCCTCAGCACCACCAAAAAAGAAAATCCACTGCCACTGAGATATAATTGACAGATAAAAATTGTATGAATTTATAGTTTATAACATTGTTTTATGACATATTCAAATAATTAACTTGCCTCAGTTAAGTAGTTAATATATCTATCACCTTACATACCTTTATTTTGTGGTGATGAGAATACTTAGAATCCACTCTCTTAGCAAATTCCAACTGTATAATACATTCATATTAATATAGTCACCAAATGGAGCCATTCAGTCACAAGAATTTGTTCATTTTGTAAGAAAGCTTGGACACTATTATCCTACTTGTGGATAAGAAAAACTAAGGCACTGAAAGGTAAAGACATTTGTCTAAGGCCACACAACAACTAAGAGATAGAGACAGAATTTGAACTTACCACTGAGGTCTTTAGGACCCACACTGTTAGCAAAGATGCAAGTTTTCAAGGAAGTTTCTAAGAGGATCAGCAAGTTGCCAAGAGATCACTTCAGGCAAGAGAATAACTGCTCTGGACTCTTGAAAGATCCTCCTTATTCTTGCTACCTTCAATGTCCAGTTAGGCTCTGGCCCAACCTCAAAATCTAAAGACCTATAGATCTAAAGTAATTTCCAAGGCCTCAGGCTAAACTGAAGGCTGAGGTAGTCTGTGGCATTCAAACCTCAAACTGATGAAAGAGGAAGTGAGGAGAAAAGACTGGCTGCACTAGAATAAGTTCAGATCTCCTGTGACCACACTAGATCTCAAAGTCTTACGATGGTTTTAAACACTCAAAATTGAGACTAACTGAAAGACAATAAAAAAAAGTGAAAAGAACATTTGTTGTGATCTTGAGGGAATTTTCTTTTAAATGAGGCCAATATAAATTACTCTGCCTCCAAAATAATGATAAATGGAGAAAGGGTTTCGAGTAAAAATGGGGAAATACTTATGCGGGGACTTACAGAATTGTCACCAAAGACCTAAAAGAGTAAGTAGAACTTACTTGAGGAAATAGCATGTGAACCTGGATGCATGGGGAGTTTGACTTGGGAGTTGGGAAGACTGATAACTACATACCACTTAAAAACCACAATTGGATATTGTGAGATTGCAAAATAAACCACAAATACCTCACACAATCAAAGCAACCATATATACTCACTAATATTTCTCTCATCCATATCCGCCTGCCCTTTCTCCCACCACCCTGGTAGGTCAGGGCCTCTTTATTTTATGCCTCACATACTGAAGTCTGTAGCTTCAACAAAGCTTAAAGAGGAATCCATCCTAAATATAGATTAGTCCTTCTAAGGCATAACTGCTTATTCTATGCTCCTCAAAATCTTCCTGAGGCCCCCACCAACCTGGCTTTTGAGACAACCAGGGTGCTACCCCACTCCTTGCTTTCTATTTTTCTACCTCGTTTTCCTTGCACACCTACCAAACACTGTGGCTCATGTTTTAGCTGCTCACTCTTGCTTCCTACCTCTGAACATTTATTGAAGGTTGCCCCCCTCCGAACACTCTTGCCTTAAACCCAACCTTCTAATTTCCAAATTCCCTCAACCTTCAAGAATTGACTCTATCACTCCCTTTAGGAAGTCTTCTCTGGTGTCTGAAAAATAAGTAATCTCCACCTCAAACCTACAGCATCATCCTTTTCTGCTTCTTGACGTACTATAGACATTTTTGTATATTTCTTGTCTCCCTAGCTACATAATAAATTCCCCTCCAACACCTGCTTGCCCAGCCTAAAGCAGATACTCATTAAAAAGTGTTTAATTAATTAATAATGTTGAATGAAAAATATAATTCATTTTAATAGAATGTGTAGAACACCATCTGGTTTCAGATTCTATCAACATATGAAAAAACTTAAGATACAACTCCTTAAAGGAACAGATTTTACTCAAAATTTAGTGTGGTGTGCAATGGAAGACTATTGGTAGTTAAACTTTCTCTGAAAGTGTAGCTACATCAACTTTACAACTCTAAAAGGAAAAACAGGTCAACCAAATGCTTTAAAAGAAGAAAAACAAACCAAATTACTTGAGGAGAAAAAAATCAGCAAACAGTAGGCAAAAGAAAAACTCCTCTGATTTTTCTATGTCATAAATTCAAAAGTCACCCACTTGCTTCTCTGTTGGTGGCAAGCTCATTGAATGCCAGGCTGGACACAAGCTGCTCCAAAGAAGAACCAGCAATAGGACACTTAGTCAGGTACCTGGTTTCCTCAAGATGTGGGCCCTTCGTGGAGATCACTCTTCTTTTTCAGCTTGTTGATATCAGGTTAAATCTTGTGTTAGTCACTTGGCCCATCCTACCCCTTCCTCAACTGTTTCACATAGTTATCAGCATCTCTGTGTCTGCATCCTTCATCAAAACCTTTATAACAGAGGTGAGACTCAGCCCACTCATTATCTTTTCTTCCAAAAGCCAGTCAGTCTCTATGCCCCATAAAGTGCTGTTCTCATTGTCATTCACTCAGTTGTCATTGTTTTCCGAGGAACTTTCCTGATGCTCTAGGACATTTAGGGATGCTTTTATTATACCCTTCATTCTTCTTCTTGATATTTATGATTAAATGTTTAATTTCTTCACCCCCAAAACAGTATAACTCCTCTAAGAGCAAAAAAAAAAAGAAACCCACTGTTTTATATTTGCCAAGTGGTAGATACTTTATCAATATTTTTTGTGAATCAATGAATAAATAAATGCAGAGTCCAACAATTTGTAGGTTTACAAAGGCAGCATGGGCTTGTGTATGTGCAACTGCATTACAAACTATTCACAGTCCAAGCACCGCAAAGGATAATTTCAGATGTTCCTAAAAGTTCATAGAAAAGACTGTTCTAATTTATCTGGGACCCGGAGGACTTGACAATAGCTACCTGTGATTGCTACCTCAGCCTGAGTTTGTAGAATGTTCTCAGTTTGTTATGAAGGTATCATATAATCATGTTATTAACCATTTCTCTAATGAACTTACCATTAAGTTTATCAAATTAAACAATTACTTTACAAAACTCCCCTTAAGGCTATGTCAAAGGGTAGATTGGTGTGAAAAAGTGAAATTATCACCCCTTATGTGAAAAGTCATGTTAATCCTTATGGATGTTGTGCTAGATTTAACTATTTTTGTAAGTTAGCAATGTTCTGGTGGTCAGAGCATGGGGGTTTCGATAAACATCTAACTTTCTCTGGACTAGGCAGACCAGTTAACTACCCTAACTCCACTTTCAAAAGCATCACAGAATTCTGTTCACAATCACCCCACTCTTAGCACAGAGCCTGAGGTCACACATACTGCTTCCCAAAAGAACCAAACCAAACCCAAACAGCAAACAAGAAATCTAAAGTGCACAACTGTATATTAAGTAATTTTAAATTGCATAATTAAGTATATCAGATTCAGTTGAATGGTGGTTATGTGATATCTTTATCTAAGTATTTTATCCTCTATAAAAATATTCAATTGAGCACAAGTTTCAGAAAGATCCGTTTTCTAGAATAATAGCTATCATTGAACAATTAGTATTTTAGATTTGAACCAATTCTTACTTTTTATCAGCTCTTAATAACAGTATGAAAGTAATATTCCTCCATTTCCTGCCCTCTATAATGTTCAGAGTTCTAGCCGGGGGTTTACAGTCAGGTCATCAATTTCCCACATCACTACCAAGGATTTCCTCTAAACTTCTCACATTCCATTGGTTTCCAAAATTTTTTTTCTTTTTTTTTTTCTGAGGTTTTTACCCAGGCAGGTCCATATGTGATTCTTTTCTTATTTTTAGTCAGTGATTTAGCAGCAACCCAGAAGGAAAGACTCCTTTATTTGCAAGACAGCACAAGTCCTCCCATCTCCATTGTGCAGCCACATGAAACTGCACCAGGGCATTCATTCTGAGGTCAGGGAACATTTGCCCCTGCCAGAAGACTGAGCCCGAGAGCAAAGGTGTCCGTTGGGTTCCTTTTTTGACTATTTAGGTTTAGCTTGGTCCACTCAGAAGGTTACAGAAAAGCTGTCACAGGTAGGAAGTCTACAATGAATTCTGAACAGAAATAAAACCTTGTTGATGCTCATTTAGAAAGCTGTCATTTTCCTACAGCAACCACAAATTACAAGAAATACTGAGTTCTCAAAAAATATGACACCTTGGATAGATTAATGGGCTAGGTACACCCTATGCAACCAAAAAGGAATAGATCTTTCAGTTCTTTGTGCAGATACAAAACACTTAGGGTAACTGATATCTAGAGTAAGAAGGGATTTTTTAATTGTCAAGGATGCAATGTCATCTGTTACATAAAAAGTACTACTCTAATAACTAGTCTCTTTAAAAAGTTGCACATCACTTAGCAACCAAAGCAGAAGTGAGGAGGAGAGAGAGCAAAAATCTCAAGCTAGAGAACTGTGAATTCTGGATTTCTGTCTAAGACCTTCTGAGTATTCTTTTGGACAACTACTTTTTGTCTGCAGGAACTCCTTCACAAAATGAGAACATGTCTTTCTCCTTATTCATAGAAATAGAAATATACTAGGTTACAAAATGACATATGCATGTAAATTTTTTCAGTTTAAGGATCATATCAATAGTCTACCCATTTTTTTCTCCAAATGAAGTAATCCCAATTCTAAATTAAATGTTACCAAGTTTATTTCTGTTTCTCAGCTCTGTCTGCCTCTGTTGTTTTTCTCTGCCTTCTCTCTGTTCTTCCACTAGGTTTTATGAAGACTGGAACACCCAGAGCCTATTATATACATTTATTATTGAATGAATTAATGAAAAATGAACACTATTTAAATTAGAAAATCTAAAGCTATCTACCACACTCTAATCAAGATTTGATAAGCATCAAGTCAGGACTGCTATGTACAAAGCATGCCTAAAATTAAAATTTTTAGGGGTTGTTATTTTATTCACTTGTTGTAGATGTGATTTTGCCCAGAAATTCACATTGATAGCCATATGGCTTCACATTCAAATAAGGAAGGTGCTTTTATAGTTACTGCAAGGGAGCCACCAAGTATTTTTCACACGTCAGGACCCTGTTTTCTCAACACCTTGGGGATCACTAATTGGAGTTTGCATAATCTACTGCCGAATTGTGCACATTCCTTTGAAATGAGTGGAGCACACATTTCCCTTCCATAGTCAATGAAAAGAGAAGGTTGGGAAGAGGAAAGGCAACAAGCAATTGTCTAACTGATTTTACAAGGAACTGAATTTCTGGTTCTTGGTTTTTTGTTTTTTTTTCTCCTGGAGAAGTAAAAATGGAACTGCAATCTGAAAGGGAAATTGTGCTTAATGTTTTAATCTTAAAAACAGTTCAATTATTAACTACCTATATCCCATTAATCTACATAACAAGGGAAAAATAATTTTAAAATAACTTTAAAACATGAAATCTACGACACTTTAAAGGAGCTGGAACCAATGGGAAGGCAGAGACAAATCACAAGAGAGAACATAACAGTTTCAGTGTGCCATGAATCAGTCTACACCGCTTGAAAGACAATGACTGCACATTTGTGTATAAACCTGAACATGTGTAACCACACTGATCAAAACCATGGATGAATTAGAAAACAATCAATAGTGAACATGTCCTCAGAAAATAAGCTGTTATTTTCTGCCTCTATGCCAGTCATTAAAATGGGGTACAATTTAAAATTGCCTCAGAAATGCAATACTTGTACATGGTATTTTTTTAATTTCTTATTCTAAAGATAATAAAACCCAATAAAACAAAACAAGGTAGTGAAAGTGGTACAGAACCTCAAAGCAGCGTAACAGGAAATCAACAATGGCTACCATAGTATATCTTGTTATCCTAACAATAGTTTTCTTGAATATAGTATTTTTTTTAAATTAATGATATGAACCCACAGAGTTTGGAAGGCATTCAAGAGTGCAATGAATATGTAGCCCTTTTTAAAGGCTTTAAATTGATACCTAGCTAGCTAGAATAAATTAAATCTTTCAAATAAATCACTTCCAATATTTGGAAAACATAGTTACATAATATGCAACAATAAAAATGAGAATTATCTTTAATTTTGTTTAATTCCTGTGTTAAAAATCACAATATATTCATTGGTCAAGTAATAACCCAGAGATGAATGCCATAGTAAAAATATCCTAAAATTTTAATGTTTAAAAAATTCAAAATGGCAAATACAGTACTTAAAGAATTAGAGGTAAGATGTATCTTTTCTAACTTACCTATCCCCAGCCTGAATCATCATTAAAGAAAAAAATGTCATTCAAATGGCAAATCTGAACTAAAATGAGCACAAAAGATCCCAAAACTTAAAGGATATTAAACTGACAAACATCAAAAAATTAGAAATTTCCCCATTGGTCAATTCTGTCTTACCATACATATTTAGTTCAGAGAAATTCAGCTATCAGTTGAATACAGGCACTGTATTTTAAAGAATGAAAGCCTAAAAAGAAGCACGATTTAAAACAAATTTTAAGAAATAGCTAATAAAACTCAAAACCAGTTGATAAGCATTTTGATGTGACCCCAGGAAATTTAATTAAAAGTAGACTGAGTCTTCAAATTCCAATTGATCAGGATGGAAAGCCCATTACATTTTAATTCCCTTGAGTTAGAAGCTATGGGTAGTATTAAGACAAATTATTTGTAATTTCACATTGGTACCCAGTTAGATTTTTTATTAATCTTTCTGAATACTCACTCAATTTGTTTTCATACGTGTATTTTTCACATTTCTTACATGATCAAATTCAGACATTCTTCTCAATCAGTATTGATATAATCACATCTCATGAATTACAATATTACTGAAAGAAAAAATATTGTACTCTATTTTACTTTTTTATTTTAAAAGAGCAGTAAACAATGGTCTGGATAACCTAGTAGACATTCATTTGTCTCTTGAATCATTCAATTATAAAAACACTAAATTTTTGTTTATTTTAAGATTTTTAAAAGTACACTCTGGTCATTTTAAATGGCACTCTGGCTTTATTTTTAATTTGCAACAAGTTTACTCTTTATTGTACTCAACCTAAATTACTATAACAAATTACTTTTCCTACATAGTGGTATCATTTGAACACTAAAGAGTTGGGGGGGACCCCCCCTCCGAAGTCAGTAGAAAACAAGCGCTTTGGATTTACATAGGAACCAACCCCAAACTCTTGCCCAAAATGAACAATCGAAATTCTTGTTGAGGTTTTAAAAAGTCTCCTCCACCCCCTCAAGTGTCCTACTTTTCACGCAGCTCAGCACTTCCAAACAGAGCCAGAATGAGGAGCCCTGAGATCCTTGTGGTCGGCCATTTCCCAAGTATTCCAAACCCACGCCTGGACCAAGAAGCTCTAGGAATCTCATCAAAAGCCTTGACCCCAGGAGGTTTCTAGTTTGATTTCCAAACCAGAGAGGTTTGGAAAAGATCTCATTGAACATTCGACCCCCTCCTGACTTGCCCATCTCTATTTCAGTTTGAAGTGCTCACCTAGCAGTACTGACTTCTTTCATTATGGCTGCATAGTTAATGTGCCATTGACCCTGTAAGAAACTTGGCCCATGCCAGTCAAGATGGTTCAGTTTAACAACCTAATAAATACATTGAAAATAACCAATGAAAACAAAATTACAGAGACTGCCTTGTAGCTCAACTGCCATGGTCTCTTCAGCCAACCTCAGCCTTCACCTCAGTGTGAAGTTGTGCAAAGTTCAGAATCACTAACCCATCAGAAAGGCTGTACAAGAAGAAAAGCAGGGCTGCGTTTGTAGCTTAGTAGTGCAGTGCTTGCCTAGTATTCATAAAGACCTGCACTGCATCCCCAGGACAGTCAGGGGGAAAAAAGTAAAATAGAAAAAAATATATACAGGACAAAATTTAATTGCAAAGTATTGGAAATTTTGTTTTCAAAATGCTAGAAAGAAAAACACAGAAATGTTCTTTCTACTGTAATGTCAGAAACACCAAGAAATTGTGTAACTTCTCTGCTTTTCAGTTTTCTCATTTGAAAAATGGCATCAAGGAAACATCACTCTAATTTATCAAGGATTAAGTGAGATAAGTGTATGGCAGTGCCTTACAAGGTACATAGCAAAATAATAATTAAATCTATTTTAGCGTCTTTCCATGATTCTATTAATAGTTTTCTGTTTAGTCAGTTATTCATCAAATATTTATTGAATACTAATTATGTGGCAAGTCCTATAATTGGTCTTGAATATCCAGCACATTGGTGAATATAATGAATATCACCGTAGGGGCTACAATTTTGATGGGAAAATAGAAAATAAGGAGAGAGAAAGGGAAAGATACAGAGCTGAAGAAAGAAAGATCAGAATTTTAAGTGCTGAGAAAGTTCTGAACAGGGTTTAGTGATAAGGAACAGCAAGTATAGTTTGGATAGCTCACAACACTTGCTAACATTTAGTTTGCTTTTCTATTGCTCCTGATCTTAGGAAAGAAAATGTATCTTCTAATTTCTGCATTTCACCTGAATCAGTTTTAATGCAAGCTTTACCATGCTTGTGTACCCTTTTAAAAGACTGTAGCCGCCACATACAACAGAGTATTTCAGACAGATGCTGTACCACTAACAGCTTTTCTGGATATGGATGGCCTGGCTACTTTTCAACCTGTCATCACATTTCCTTTTTGGAGAAAGGTCACAGGAGAGGCTTTGACAGTGTGATGCTATTGATATTTAGGACCCTGACTTTCTTGACCCTCTTCAGTTGAGCCGTAGGCCAGCATGTGTGGTCGAAGCCTGCCTGGTTGCCATGGTGGATAACATCCTGACAACAGACATGGGTCAGGTGTCTGTTTGGGATCTGTCAGGCCTGTCATCAGCTCTCCATAAAGCTGGCCATGTGGTTTTTATTGGCTCACCTGTAGATTCTTGTATGAGCAGCTAAGAGCCCCTCAGCATGCCCTTCTGTTTTTGGAGAAACCCCAGGGAATAGCATTGCTATCTCACAATCCAGATCACAGCTGTCATTTCCATATCTTCTTGACATCACACAACCAGATTCACCAACAACTTGCATGCGAATGATGGCGGGGGCGGGGACGGCGGTGGTTAATACAGCTCAACTCGAATGTTCAAGAGCTTCTGCACCCCATGCTCCAGGGCTCCCTTTATGTATAAAGAATGTCATTAATTAAACAAAGGTAACCATTTACTTTCCTGAATCACAAAATTAAGAGCACCTGTATTAGTTTGTTGAGGGTTCCGTAATAAAATAGTACAAATTAGATGCCTTAAACACAGCATTTATTTTCTCACAGCCCTAGAGGACAAGCTCAAGGTTTCTGAGGTTCTTTTCATTTGGAGGCCTCTCCCCTTGGCTTTTAAATGGTTGTCATCTTTCTATCTCTACAAACGATTTTCCTTCTGTGCCTGTGTGTGTCCAAATTTCCTCTTTCTTATAAAGACATCAGTTATACTGGGTTAGAGAATATTCTGAAGTCCTCAGGTTCATGTGACTATTTCTTAAAGACTCTGTCTCCAAGCAGGTCATATTATGAAGTGCAAGTGTTTCAGACTCAAACACACAAATTTCGAGGGGATAAAAGTTGGCTCAGCTGAGAGTCTCAACATGCTTTATGAAAGCTTGTTATGAAAATAAAATGCAAATCACAAAAGTGAAATTTCACCAGAAATCCCACATACGATACAAATGAAAATTTCTGTTCTTCCCAATAAACTTAATCCTTCAAGGAAGGATTCATTCCTATCACATTTCTATGGCAAGAAAAGGAATTTAAGCAAAACTGGCTTTTTCTCCCTTCTGTGCAAAATCACTCAGTTGTTAACTCTAATTAAGAAAATGTTCTAAAAGAACTTCACAAAATCCATTGACATTTTTTGTTGAATTAAATGTTTTCAAGGCACAATCTCTCTCTTTTTCTTCTCTCAAGTGCTTCTTTTTAGTCATAACAAGAGCATATTACAGAAGCTTTTAAAACTTGAATTGTTCAAAGCATTAAAGGAAAGGGAGAATCAGAAAATCATCTTGATCTTCTCTGACAGCTATATAAAATCTAACTAATGTACCAAGATTACAGTCTTGTGCCAACCTTCCCCCAACCCTCTGCAGCTTCTCACTAAAAGAGAATGGAATATGGAATTACACTGCACATGGAGTTACACTGCCTAGAACATGTACTTACTAAATGAGATGGTTTGGAGGTGGCACATAGCTGTGACACACTCCAGAACATGGTGCTCCTCCATGTCAGCCCCAATCTACCAAGACTCGGTTTGTCCCGTCTCTATCTCAACTAGAGTCTGAAGTTTGCTTCTGTGAATGTGCAATAGCACTGCTTTCTCACTTTAAAAAACAAAACACTCTGGGTGAAGTGTGGTTGCATATTGCAATTCAGAGTGCCTGCATGCATTTTGACTGATGCCAATCTTTTGCCTTGATGACATTTTTTTCTCCCTATTTCCCTCTTGCCATTTTCCTTCTTTTTGGTGCACCTATTAGAGTGATCACTGAGCATGGTTAAGAATTATCTGGTAACATAAAGCCTGGTGGAACAAAAAACGTGTGTGGCTCAGAGACAAAGAAAGCAAACTAGCCCTACCCGCATCACTATTTCATCTAAGAAGTTTTCTTTTGTAAGATTATGTGTCTTATTTCCTGGGTCTCAATTTCTGCATCAATGCAGAAATTTTTTATCTTTGTTTTTATATTTGAAATTTATCTTTATTTTTTAAAAACTAGGTAAATGTGATAGGTGGAAAATGCTTATTTATCCCAAAAACCTAAAATAGAGCAGCTATCAAAAAAAAAAATAGTAAGAATAAACTCACCACTTGAACAAGTGAAAAGGGAGACATCAACAAGCAAGAGATACATTTGGAGAATGGAAGTGAATAGCCCAGTGATGTCTGAGTTATGTTTCCTTCTGTGTACCATTAAGCGCCTGTATAAGGGAGAAGCCTGCATAAAGTAAGCTTATTGAACCCATCACCTTAGAAAGTCTCAGGAATTGAAGGCAGCAGGGAGCTATAAAGACAGGCAACAAGGGAAGTAGTAAAATGCCAAAAATAGGAGAATTGGTCCCAAGTCTAGATAGGACTCCCAGATCTCTTCCCCAGCCCACATTTCTAAGCAAATATTCCTTTCCAGACTAGTTTTATTCTCCGAGGAGGGTAAGCCTCTCTGAACAAGCATTAGAATGCCTGGCCAAGGAAGGAGAGGCCATTCTGAGGTTCTTGAGATGGAAGCAGAATCTGTCTATAAAAGGGTAGCAGCTGAATCCCTTCTCAGCTAAAAGTGGCCACCCAAGAAAAAGAGCTCAACTTACACTTAGAATTCCCTCGACAAAGTGACGGAGCTCCTCTCCATCCCCAACAATTATTAAAGGTAGAATAAACCATCCGCAGATAAGCAACCTGTCTTCTCATGTCTCTTGTCAGGAAGCTTCTAGAGGCTGTGTTCCACCAAAATCAGTATACAAACGAGGGAGAAGGGAAAGGTGGGAGGCAGGGGTGGGGCACAGAAAAGTAGAAAATCCATTCCTGGAGATAAGGACAGAGAATGATCCACAGGATAGTGACAAATAGCTACAGGGAAGAAGTCTAGAAGCAGAATGGACCTAATCAGAGAATTTTCAAACCTGTTATTCTTGGCATATTGCTGTTTTTACCATTACTTCAGATACACAGAAGACTGAACAAAATAAATATAAAATTATGTACAATAAGTAAAAATGTAAATATAGTACTCAATATTCTTCAGCTATGAAATGTTAAAACCATCATATGAAATGAATAAGATTTAACCCCAAATTGTAATGACGAGGGAATAGAAAGTGTGTGAGTAGAGAAGAGCATGAAGGGGTGAAATGTTGACAGCAAATTTTTAATCATCTTTTGATGTCTGATATAAAACAACATATGGCAATATAAATATATTAGTTAAAAGTATGTAGGTAAATATCATAACAGAAAAATCTGAAACTGATGGAATTGCCAGTAGAGTATGTATATGACTGGAGATTAGAGTATCGATGACAAAAGGGACCTGCTCATGGTTGTCATCAGCCTGTTAGTATTACGTAGCTGATTTTTTTAAACTTTGTTTGAGCCAGGCACAGGGAAATGTGCCTCCTGCTGCTCAGGAGGCTGAGACAGAAAGGTCACTTATGTTTGGGAGTTTGAAACCAAACTGCACAACATAGTAAGATCCCATCTTAAAAAACAGAAACAAAAACAACTACTTATGATTTAAATTAGCTAAAAACTTAACATAAATTTCAACTATAAAGTTTAAACATATATTTTTATATGAACAGGTAGTTTAAAGAATATTACTCTTTGGGACTGGGGATTTAGCTCAGCGGCGTAAGTGCCTGCCAGGCAAGCACAAGGTCATGAGTTCAATCCCTGGGACAAAAAAAAAAAAAAAAAAAAAAAAAAATCTTAAAGGCTTTGAGGTCTTCCAAAATGCAGAATTTTACAAGTCTTGAAAATTAGAATGGCATTATGTAATATTCCTATACTTACATTCTTTAAGCAGGTTCCTTCATTCTGAATTTTTATTATTCAAGAGTATGGTACATTTTCCTTTTTTGTTTATTGAAAAGCTGAGTTACTTGGTAATAAACATAAATGTGTCTGGAGGGCCAGCCTGGATGCACACAGGTATCCATGGTCATTTGAAATCCTATGGGGTCATCCATCGCTGATTCAAATCTGGCTGTACGTCCTGATTCTAATCTCATCCCAGGGTGAAGTGAGGTTAGCTCCTGCATGGAATGTTCAGCTCTGTTGATTGTTAACTAGTGCCAAGCTACATGTGAGCTGAGTGCTCCAGGGTGCCAGGTGATAAAAGGAAGAGAAATCATATGAAGCTGACATCTTAGCACCGGCACCTGAAATACTGATCCTGTTCTCCAGAAATATGGAGCAAAAAGTTGTAGGTCAGCAACAAAGAAGACATAACTTTGCATTGTAAAAGACATCATTCAACAAATCAACTAATCAGAAAAAAAGAATCCCCACGCCAGTGAGCGCTGAATGTGACCTATTTTCACCTTTGGATGTATTTAATGAATAATTATACCCTCAAAGTGTCTTTTCAACTTTTATCTAAGAAATAATCATCCTTCAGAACACACATGACTTAAGAAAATGGGACAACTTTGAGGACCAGATATTGTCTCTTTCCCATGTACCATGTCATATCCATTTTAGTCCCAACTTAATTAATCCCCTGAACAATCTCAGTGTTAAAATGGACTTTGGTATCTGAGTATTTCTAGTTCTAGTTGGGTGCTGATACCACAAAGTCATCTTAGAATCAAAATAGTTGTGAAAATTTTAAATATCCTATCCCCTCTTTCCCCCACAAAAAAAAAATAGCTGGTTTATAAAGGAGACAAAAGAGGAAGAATTCTTTTTTATTAGATTTTTTTGGTTAAAAAGAAGTACATACCTACCCCAGTGCAAAACCTACCCCAACTTCCAAATATCCTTCTTTGGACAGGGTAGTTGAAGTTACGTTTAGAAAATCCATACATATTTTAAACAAAACTTTTGAAAAGTATATGCTATCAAAATAGGCTCATAACTTTTAAAAGTTTGTGTACACTTATAAATATTTTACAAACAGAAAAGTACAAAGTAAAAATTGTCCTGATTGTATCATTCAGGGAAAACTTATTTTACTGATATCTTTTCAGACATCTTTTTATGGACACACATAATTTTATTTAAATGGAATCATAAACTTTGGCTTGTAGTCTAACCTGGAGTTCTATAAACACTTAAATGATTAGATAAACTTCCATCCAGCACAGAAGTAATCTGTCTTTTTATTCTGATTTTAGAAACCTCACTTTGTATACGCAGTATCTCGGTTTTACATATTAACACTGAGTCTACAAACTGCACTGCTAATACAGTACCCATTATTTATGTGTAGTCATTTAAACTTAATGAACATTGAATAAAAGTAAAAATTTAGTTCCTGGATTGTACTGACCACTTCTGAAAGTCCCAGTAATACATGTGGCTGGCAGTTACAGGACAGAACAGTACAGAGCAGTTGCATCATCGCAGAAGGCTCTATTGGTTGAGGCTGTGTTGGAACCAGATGTTCTTAAGATTCAGGCCAGTGGAGGGCTAAGGTTTTATTTACACACCTGAATTTTCCAAGCACTTTGACTTTTCACTCAGCCTCATACAGGGCTAAATCTCAACCGTAACAGCCAGAAGTAACAACTCAAGAGATTGGGCATTTGGGCAACAAAGGCTAAAAGAAAGACTTTCCCATTGTTTGCAGTGATTTTCAAGAACATGGCTTTTGGCTTCTTTGGTGACCAGAACTGTCTTGAACACTGTGTTCTTTGGGATGTCATGGCTCTTGCTCACTGAGAATGAATGTGAGAGTTAAAGGATAGGTTCTCCCATAGACTGGGACATATCCTGCATCAGCATGGGAAAATCACTCCAAATATAAGAATCTAAATAAAACAAGAGCAATTAAAGAATTAAAGAGCAGCAAGGTCTGGGAACTGGGTCCAAGCCAACCACCCACCTGCAGTTCCCCTGGATCTTAACACCATAAGATGAGAGAAGAAAAAAATGGGAGGAAAAAGTCTCCATGTGCTGAGTATCATATTCTCAAGCTGAGCAAATAGCCCTCCCTGTTTTTGGATCCCTGTGTCTCTAGAGAAGAGAACAGAAAGTTAGATTTCAGGCTTGTTCCAATAACTTGAGAAGATAAATTTCCAATTTTTTTTTTAGCATTTATGTTCAGTTTGAATAAGTACCTAAAGTTACGTGCTCTCCGATCTCATACAAGTCTTCCCACCCCACCCCCCAAATCTCTGGAGGCTGAAAATTTGGCAGAAAAAAACAAATATTCTCACAGATTTTTTTATCCTTCATTCTTCCTTTTAAATGTTAACTTCCTCAAAAACAGCCCTTAGGGCTTTCATTTCAACAAGTCTTCCTCCAACCCTAGTAGGAGTATGGAAATATGACCAAAAGAAATTAACAGCATGAAAAGGGATTTTTGCTTTCTACATATTCTCAAAATGATTCAATTTGAGGTCTGGAAGAAGACTTGGGGTTATTGCTCAATTGTTGTGGATTGTCTTATCTCCACTTACAAGTCTTTTTCATTCAGTAGATACCCATTTGTCACAAAGACCAATCCAACTCTATCCTTAGGAACAGCCTCTGGAAGGACTATTTTCTTTATTTTTAATTTGTTCATTTTTCTGCTCTATAAACACTTGCTGAGCAGCTGTTATGTTCTAGGGGCAGAACTAAGTGCTGTGTTTACAAACGTTAATAAGAAATGGCTCCTGTCCTTAAGGAGCTCTAAGGGGAAAGAAAAGCACAATAGTGATGAATGCTAGGGTGGAGTATCACACAGAGAGAGAACACTGTCAGTCAGCTTTCCAACCCTGTGACAAAATACCTGAGAAAATCAACTTATAAGGAAGAAAGATTTATTTTGGTTTGCAGTTGCAAAGGTTCATGGGACATTGTTGCTTGATCAGATTGCTTTGGACCTGAAATGAGGCCAAACATCACAGTGTAAAGGATGTAGTGGAGCAAAGCTGCTTAACTTTGGGGTGGCTGGGAAGCAGAGACTGAAATAAAAAGTGTCCAGAGATGAATTATACCTTTCAAAAACATGCCCAATGACTCTCCTCTTCCAACTAGACCTTGCCTTTCAAAATCTCTACCCCATCCATCAGGAACTGCCACTGAGGACCAAACTTTTCAACATATGAGACTTTGGGGAACATCCTAGATCCAAACAATAACCACTGTAAAATTGGTGAGTAACAATGGGTCCCAGAAAGTTCCCTTCAGGAAGTGGTACTTGAATGGAACCTTGCAAGAGAGCTATAAATTAACCACATGACGAAGGTGGGAAGGAGCATCTCACTACAGAGAAGGGGTAGGAGAGTACACTGTCTGCAGACAGACAAATAAATTAATGCCATCGGTACAGCCAGTTGACAAGCAATGAGACAGGAGCACAGGCAGGCTCAGAGAGAGAGGACTCAGTTTCATCCCAAAGGTAATACAAAGTCATTGAAGGGCTCTTAACATAAAATGACAGGAGACGGTCATCATTTCAGATAGATTAGTGTGACACAATCGTAAAGGGTCAATGGAAGGGCTGTGGATTTAGCTCAGCAGCATAAGCGCCTGCCTTGCAAGCACATGGTTGTGAGTTCAATCCCCGGTACCTATTTAAAGAAAAAGAATCAATGGAAGGGAGATACACGTGAGGAGAGAGCAAGAAACACATGTAGATGATAATTTTAGTGTCTAAAAGGAAACACTGTAGTAAATCTTAAACTAAAAACATATTCTAGATGTAAAAAATACCAAATGAAATGAGTTCAGGAAATATTAGAAGGTAAAATTATCAAGATTTGATGACAAAACTGGATAAATGAAAAGAAGGTAGAATGGATTTAAAAGACAACCAAGTGATTAAAAACTAAACGTCATTTAACATTCATTTTGAGAGGTGGGTGGTATTAATAGGCCATCTATCCCGGCCTCTGAATTATCTATCAACATTCTTGAGACAGGGAAAAAGGTGGCTTTTCTTTGTACCTCACAACAAATTCTCTTTGTCCCGGGAAGCTTTGCCCTTCAGATAACATTTATTTTTTGACTTCAGTGATCCTCTCAAAAGCAAACAGTCAAGGAAATCCAAGGACCTTTTGCTAGGTAGAATATTTTGAATTTGGTCATAAATCTGTATAAGACACTTCAGCCATTTAGTCTCTAACGTTTCCTGAGACTTATTCTGACCACTGCCAGTACAAGAAGAGTAAAATCTATATTCACATTCTTTATTAGCCCATTTTCTTTTTTGTTTGTATTTTTGTGAGGTTTTTTTTCTTATTTCTAGTTATTATCATACTTTACAGCAGTTGTCCTCAAACTGTAGGATAAATAAGAATGGCCTTGTTAAATTATAGCTTCTGGGTCCTAATCCCAGAGTAGGACCATGAACTCGAACTTGCATTTGTAGCAATTTGAAGTGCTAACAAGACTGCTGGTCTGAGGGTCCTACTCTGAAAGCCATTACTCTGTAGCACTGAGAGTTTTCTGTGAAGCAATGTCAGGTTCTTTCCTGCAGTCCTACAGTACTCATAATATGGAATTGACGTCAATGGGAATTACACAGGCCACAGAGGTGTCATGCTGAGGCCCTAAGTGTTTACAACCAGCTGCTCACCACGTCACTTTTGTCTCCTGTGTTTCAGTTGTATTCCCCCTTGGGCATCACTGTTGCTGTTTCCTCATGAGTTGCTGCAGTTACAGCTCCTGATGAGGTCAAACAGCCCCAGCTGGAAAGCTTTGTGGACCAAGAGCAAACGTTCCTCCGTCTGAACTTCTGTTACTCTGCCTGAGCTTAAAAGTCAAAGATGAATATACTGATCACCTAATCATCTTGAAAGGGTCGTGAGATTTACCAAAAAATTAACAGACACTGTGAAGGCTGCAATGGTCAGCTCTGGGCCAGTCATGCAGTTAGCCTGGACCACAATAAAGCTAAATGGGTAAGAAACTGCCTTAAAATAGTGCAGGGAATTTAATGGCTTGACAGTTGTTTTGCTATGAATTAGTTTTCTTGTGCATGATTTGAAATTGTGATTTGTTGTAGGCAGAGCAAAATTCCTTTCATTTATTTATATTATGGAGTTTTTCCTGGTCTTTACCATCATATGTAAATTTTGTAATTTCATGCATGGGAAAATCAAAGACAATTACTGAGTTATTCAAATATCAAGAGAGAAATGAGAGTAGAAAGAAGGAATAAATTTAAAGAATATTGTGAAACAAATAGTGAAAGTCTTAGTTTTTCCAATGAGAGGCTTAAGGAGACCAGAAAAACAGCCAAAATGAAATAACTCTCAAGTTTCTACCTCCTTTTCCTTTGAAGGAAAAGGAAAACTATATAAATAAGAAGATTGAGGAGGAATTGGTTTACATAAAAGGCTGAGTTTGCTTTGACTACCCAGATGACAGTTGGTCAGCAAAGTAGAAGTATTTTGAAATATTTTGAAATCCAGTTTTAGAGTCTGGGTGAGAAGGTGGCTTAGGGGATAGTGTTGGGAGACTCTTACTTAGTTATCACTTAGACTTGATAACCAAACTCTGTGAGTGGGCCCATGAAGGAACAGTCAGATAATTGAAGAATGGGTGCTAAGATTCCTTCCAGAAGGGCTCATCTTGGATTTGACACCTCTGCATATTTTCAGTTTAGTGTTTCAGCTAAAATGTAAGTGGTATTGCTAGGGTGTGATATTGTGTTGCCCTGGAGAAATTCCCCAGGTGCCTGAATATGTGCCCATGACTGCTTGCATATGTACCCACCTGTATAAGAAAACTGGCTTCACCGCTTATTTTGGAGGTTGAATTGGGGGCATTTTCAGTTCTCTCCGAAGGGCATAATAAAGTAGTCTGAAATGGCATGCTAACTACCATTAAAATGTCTGTAGCTCTTCTCCTTTTTTCCATATCATTCATGCCATATGACACTGATGTGGGGATACTTTTCAGCCACATTTGAAAAACCTCCCCTGAAGTTGCAAACCCAACGGTTTGGAAGAGATGTTTCAAATAACTCAAAATATACAGTGTAAACAAACTAGCCTTTTAGTATGAAGTGTACTAAATTAAAGAAACCAGATGCTTTGGTTGGCTTGGAACAGACAGATTATGATTGGCTCTCCTTCACTAACCATTTTTTCTTGAGGCCTCCTCACCTCCTCCTCCTCCCCTTTCTCCTGTCTCTTTCTCTCTCTTTCCCCATCCACGTTTTCCTTTCTCTGAAAGATACAGGAGATACAGCTTTCAACAACAAATGGTTTTTGAAAGTAGTGTTATTGTTTTTAATTTAAATCATTTGCTTATATTCACTGGAATTTGCTAACTGGAGACCTGGTGTAAGAGTATGAATCACACCTCCATCCATAGTTCTAAGTGTGAAAAACTTTCCTATGTAACACTTTTATTTGACTTAAAAATTAAACAGTAAATACTCCTCTTTAAATGCTACCGAGACATTTTTCCAAAGACTCTAGGAATCATTTACATACATAAATCTCCAAGTTATTTATCCACTTGAAATCAAGAAGCCTCAAGATTCTCTCTGAGAGGGGTCCAAACCCAAATACCCTGGTTCATTAAAAGTTAAATGAATCTTCATCCAATTAAGTGCTTTTCCCTAATACAAAACACTGTACTGCCCAAACCTATGCCATCTCAAATCAGTCAGTACCTTGGGAAAGTACTAGGTAAATTGATTGAAACCCACTTTCACATCTGAAATATCTGGAGAACTGTACCAGGAATGTATTTCCAGCTTGAACTTAGAGATCAAATTTCTAGAAAGAGAACAGAAAGAAGGTCATTGAAGGAAAAGAAGGTAAAGGAAGAAAAATGCTACATAGCCTAATATAAAGAAAAGAGATTAACACTGTTGTTTCAGTAATTAGTATGCCATGTAGCTGGGGGAAATTTCATGTTTCTGTGATTCAAGTAAATACTAATATTCTCTGCCTAAAGGGTTAATTATGACTTAGCTAAGAGAAAGTTGGCTGTGGAAGATTTTATAGGCATACAATATTTTATAAGTATCAGTTGTAAAAAGCAAACAGCCAGATACCACCTCACAGCTATTAAATCTTACTATATTTCATTGGATCGGAGAATCACTTCTAGGCCCAGAGCACCTAAACTGCGTAAGTCTTTATGCTCTCCCTGGAGAGAAAAATATTTATTGTGCTTTAATAAATCAAGTCTAGGAATGGAACTGATCCCAGATAATTTAGGGGGTAAATTTCATTTTAAATTTCCAGGAGGTGGAAAAACTCCAGAAACTCCATGGTGTCCTTTTGTCTCCAAAACCCCCATGAGTACCCCTCTTCCTCTCTATCCCTTTCTCCCTGCTGGTCCTTGGCTTCCAGCTGGCAGCGGGTCCCTGTGGCTTCTTTCTGGCCCTGCAAGATAGCTGGGTGGGATGGGATGGTCACCATCCTGGAGATATATTCCTCTATTTTCCCAATATAACTGAGCCTTTTCAAAAATACAGTATTGTATTAAGCACATTTTAGAAGTTCTAAATGTGATCACTGATGCACTCAAGATACCAGATCATTTTATTGCTTAATATGTTATTGCATAGCCTGATTTAGTGTCCTGGTTCTGAAACAAGAAAAGAAATACAGGACTTCCACTCTTTCTGCCGCCACCACTCACTTCTCACTGGTGGGAGGAAAAGGAATTATGATTTTTGTTAGAAATTCTGCATAGAAAATGAATCAGGAAATTACTTTTTGTGCTTTGGCTTCTGCGTATTTATTCTCAAAATCCTGCCCTTTTACTAATCTATTTTGAAATTGATGAGGAGTTTTGCAAAGAAAGACAAAAATGTCTGAGCCTTATAGCCCAGTTTGTCTTGCTTTTGTAGCACTCAAGGAGACTGAGTGGTCAAAAGAAATAGCTCTGAGCCTGGCCGATTTTTGGTTGATGGAGCCAGTTAACAACCCTCGGCAGATACGAAAATCTTGACTCGCATCACTGGATTGCTGGCTAGCCAGGGGAAGCAGCGCTGAAAAGAAAGAGAAGAGGCAAAGTAGGAAAAAGAAATGTCAATACTGAAAAGTAAAGGAAACTAACGACACTCCCGCCCTTTTTTCAGGGCACTTTTTTCAGCACCACTTCTAAGCTGGGGAAGCTGATGTTAGGTGTCATATTCACTGTGTGTCTGTACCCCATCTTTAATGGCTGGCTTCATAGTACCCTAACTTACTGAGACTAGGGTGTGATTCGGGTCTGTAGGTCAATGCTACAGACATGAGTAGTACTTCATAATGCATGAAACCTTTGGGTGATTATTTAGCTCTCAGCTCTGTGAGTTTTTTGGATTACCAGTTCTCAGAATGTTTGTCCATCAGGCTGAGTTTTACTATTTCATGTCAGGCTTTGACTGCTTTTTTTACCTATGTATTTTTAACCTTTGCCTAGCAGACAGTTACTCTGCAGTACTTTCTACTAGGTCCCACCTAAATTCCTCTTGCCAAAGAACTCTCCTCATTATTTTGCTTTCTATATTTGGACTGTGTGTCTGGGAAAGTAGGATTTAATTCCTGTACTTAGAGGATGGTCTAGTATTCTACCCCATTCTGAATCATCTATACTTTTCATTTGCATCTACTCCTAGATTATTTCTTTCCAATTCTAATATGAAATTACTTACATTTTCAGGATTCTAATTCTGTTCTTAATAGATTTTAAATACCTCTTTATGTTGTCTGACTTTTTCCCTCCATTCTCCTACTTTTGTGCTGCTTTGGTCCCATATAGAAATTTTTCAAAAGGAGACATATCTCAGTATTGATGCCTGCAGGAATCCAGTCTCTCCTGTCCCCACCAACGCACCCACAATAATTCACAAAAGCCTTCATACCGATTTGAGTATGAGTGTGCATTTCACCCCAGAGTGACTTTTAATTGCATACCCTTTGCCTTCAGGTTAAAGATGCAGATTTTATTCAAAATAAAAAAATGTAAAATGGAAAGAACTGTCATTAGAAACTCGGCAACAGCTTGAGAATGTCAGCAACCAAAACTGTATGCGTATACAGTGCCAAGGTAGATGGAGCAACTTCTTGAGAAGAATATTGAGAAGCCAGCTGTTATTCCCATTGGCACAAGAAGGTGCCAGTCACCACCCAAACTACAGAGAACATGTGCCAGAGTCTGGGGAAAGAGCGCCTTCACGTGCCAACCAGAAAAGGGCCTCGTTGTTTCCATGTGTCCAAATTATATCGGCAATTACTTATGTCCCCTGCTCTCGTTAGCCACTCATTCTCCTTCATGGGTTGGAACAAGAAAGAAAGCTTGCCGAGGAGACAAGTTTTGCTTTC
Source organism: Hydrochoerus hydrochaeris (assembly GCA_004027455.1). Taxonomy (NCBI): domain Eukaryota; kingdom Metazoa; phylum Chordata; class Mammalia; order Rodentia; family Hydrochaeridae; genus Hydrochoerus; species Hydrochoerus hydrochaeris. The sequence goes on from PVLA01000629.1 coordinate 458,323, forward strand.
ATTTTACACATTTTATAACAAATAATGTTATAGCTTAAATGTTGATTGTGGCAAGGCTCAGCATCTCGTGTTGATTAATGGTGCAGACAGGAGCAAATACAAGTGACTAAGGAGGTGACTAAATCACAATCCTATATGAATCGGTCAAATTCCCAAAGCTCTTTACCTAGGAACCAGAAATTTTACAAACCAAAACCACAGTACCTCAAAATAGTCCAAAGAAACTTTGTTACCTACAAGCAGATAGAGGGGGAAAAATATTTTTCCTGAATTTTGTTTACCACAAAACAGGAAAAACGAGAGCCATTTCCCCTTTACATTTATGCTGACTTGGAATTTGAGTCCATACAAATGAAGCTTAGTTAACTTTCACTCTGGCTATATGTAAACAACTTTGATTTGTCATTGTTACTGTTTTTCAATCTAAAAACATTAACCTAGAGAAGCTATTAGAAAACAATGACTTTGTGACCTCACTTTTCTACAACATGCAAAGCTTTCTAATTAAAAAGCACAGTCTTCTCTAGAAGGAAGGAAGAAGATAAAGAGATAGAGAAATCTTCTCCTATACATATAGTCAGTTTGAGAGCAATTTTGCTTTTCTGTGTTTATTTAGAGGTTGTAATATAACATAGACATGTAGTAAGCAAAGTTATATACTACAATGGAAATTGGGAAATCATTTGCTCTGAGAACTGGCCCAGAAATTTAAACAGATAAAAAAGCAAAACAATTATATTTTCCATGGTTTCAAGAAGTCAATAGCAGTGAGAGAAAGTGTTTGCTCTAAATCACATAAGGCACGGTGGACAATCAGTGGCAGTTCTGTGGGAACATCTGTCTCATTGCCAATATACCAGTGTCCCCAAAACCTTAAAGTTCAATTTTACTTAGAATATTTCTTTTACCAGGGATGGACTCAAACCAAGAAAATAGGTTACTAAAGAGCATCCCTGAAAATTGGACAGAATGAAGATAGGAACAGATAGATAATCAAGATTCAGCACAGGGAACAAAAATCCAAGTCATTTCTGGATGCAAGTTGCAACCTGTTATTACAGTGGAGAACAGAGTGAGAGAGAAATAGAGGCTGACCCATGGTGTGGGAGGGAAGCAGTGTGATGTTTTCAGAGAAATATGACAGAACAAGTTCTGCAAAACAACAGTCATTAGTTCAAAAACTCATAATCACTAATTGAAGGTGTGCTGTATGAGTTTTACTGAGCCGGGTGGCCTGACTCAGGGGAAGGATAAGCCATATGAGGAGAAAACATGAAAAATTTTCAAAGCACAATGCAAGACATTACCACAAATGCCATAAGGCAAAATGGAATTAAAAGTCACTGAACCAAAGACCACAGATTATATCATTCCATTTATTGATATGGCCAGGATAGGGAACTCTACAGACAGAAGGTAGAACTGTGGTTGCTTAGAGCCATGGATTGTAGGATGGATAGCTAGGAAAGTAACAACTTAAGGGTACAGTTTCTCTTGGAGGTGATGAAAATGTTCTAAATTGACTGTGGTACTGGTTGCACATGCCTGTGAATATACTAAAAACCACTGAATTGTACACTTTAAATGGGTGAATTGTGTGGGTATGTAAATTATATCTCAATAAAGCTGTCATTGAAAAATGTGAAGCAATAAAATTTGGAGGGAAAAAAGCCAACTAAATGGAAGAAGCAATAAATACTTCAGGAGTGGATCTTCTTCCTCCAGCCCCCTGCTGCAGCCTCCCCTCCTTCCCCACCTACTCACAAGAAACAAAACAGAGAACTGTAAAATGTCGCTGCTCACCTAGAAACAGAAAAACACAAGTCAAACACTCGCGAGAACACAGGTGCCTCATTTCCTACCACATTCGGAGCCCACTTAAATGTGGGACTTGGTGAGTCCCAGGTCAGTCCTAGGAGAGTTACAACCTGGTGAATTATTGTGTAGCTTCTTTTCCAGACAAAAGGACTTTTTCTCACAATAACACAAACTTCTGGATGAAAGAGAACTTTCAAACTGTCTGAGGTCATCTCATAAATAAGAGAGAGGGGAGAGAGAGAGAGAGAGAGAGAGGAGAGAGAGAGAGAGAGAGAGAGAGAGAGAGAGAGAGAGAGAGAGAGAGAGATTGGCAACAGGCAGGTCTTACCAGAGACTAGAGCATTTACAAAGTTCTCCTATTTGAATTTATTTCAAGCAGTCAATAAATAAATGGTTCCATGCTGTTAAAAATGGAGAAAAGAGAAGACTACAAACAAGTGCTTCTACCTCCTGTAATTTGGTCCATTTCCCCAGCTCCTTCTCAGAGAAAGATGCAATTGTTCACTTGATGACCCTGGTACCCAACTTATTTTCTTTGGGGCCATCTTTTGAATATTATTTTTGTATAAAGCCAAGTAAATGAATGGAGAAGTTGAAAAACATAATCAGAATGTTATATTGACACTGTTGTAGATTTTCCGAAAGCCGAAAAACAAGAAATGAGTGGAAATGAGTTTGCCAAAGTGAACATTTTATGCATCTTTATATAGGGCATATTCCCAAGTGGAAAAAATACACTTGGATAAAATAAAATAACAAAATATTTATTGAACATTTAAAATTTATGACATATATTTATTACATTTAGGCAGAACCCTTCCCCTCAAGCACTTACATTTTAAATATTTTGTATGTGTCTATGTTTCCCTCTTCTTTATTTTCTGTCTCTAGCACTCAGAAAAGGCACTTTTAGCCGTTTGGTAGGAGCTACAAACATTCTGCCCAACTACAAGCATATAACAACCTACCCGCCTCCCAGCCATCTGTCTTTCCAAATTGTCTATCTTATACTTAGTGATTGCTGGTGATTGCGGAGGTCCTCTTCGATACTGCAAGACACCAGATGAGATTTTCTTAGAACTAACTCAAAACTTCCTGTACTAATATTAAAACTGAATGACCGAGAAGCAACTGCTCATTTTGTATCATCAGAGGTACTGCCAGAGATGGTACCTTTCCATTGGGTAGGTAAGTTCAGGTCCCTTCACAGGACTCTGAGGAAAGCTGAATGTGTGTGGAGCATCAAGGTTTTGGGGGATGAGGGGACTATGGTAACCATTCTAGAAAAGACTCAGAAAAATGTCAACAAATTCGATAACGTTAAAGTTATGCTACAAAGCTAAGGTTCCTCATTTAGGAATTTAGAGAATTTATACTTTTAGTTGGAGCTGTTATAGCGGTCTGACATGGCTTCACAGATGCCATGCTACTAAAATTAGGCTCCATATTGCTTCCTGATGTTTTCCTCAGAATGTGAACTGTGATGTCTCTGTAGCTGATGATGTGAAATGTATTTTATCTTAGCATACTCTTACTCTTCAGAGGAAATATTTTTTTCAACCGTAGTACATTTTAATTTCTTTATTATAGTTTTGTTGTGAGTGTGATTGTTGTCTAACTCTTTCCTCAACTCTGTGGTGGCCAGAAAAGCTGTACCCACTGCCCACCAAGTGAGAGCCAGGCCATGTATAGAGGGCCTGGGTTTTGCAAAGCAAATGAGCACCATCTTGTAGGACCAAGAGTATTTCTTTCATGACAGGGATCTGACATTTCTGTCTCGCTCTCAATTCTCTGCCCCCTCCCCAAATTCCCTCTCACCAGACAAACCACTCTAGCACCTACTTCTCTGTTTACTGCTCTGGTTCTTCTTTTTAGCCACCTATAAAAAGCTCATACTCTAATTTTTCATTACTTTTTCTTTTCCAAAATATTCTACAAGTCAATTTCTCCCACCAGCCTTCTCCTAACTCACCAGAGCAGTGAGAACAAGTTCCCCCAACTAAAGTGACCAAACTCTAACAAGATATAGTCAGAAATGCCCAGAGACAATGCATATTATAAATTTACTTTCTGCCTTCTTTGCTTTTGCCTCGTGTATTCTGTTTTGTTGAATGATTGTGCCTTAGGGTATGTTCTTTAACATGTGTGTTCAGTGACAAAGTGGGATGCTCATCTGTAGTTCTCAGCAATGTATCCTCACTGAAGGGGAACTGTAAAAATATGCCCATACACACCCTTGACCAATTAAATCAGAATGTTTGATTACAACAACTGATCATAGATGGTGTGAAGGTGAGTAATACATTAGGCTATTTCCCTTTCCCCCTGTTCTAGAGGAAAGGGAGAAAATCCTGATGACTTTGAAAATTTGCACCATGGAAAAATATATAACAATATGCTCTCTGCTGGGTGTGGTAGTGCATACCTGGAATTCCAGCACCTAGGAGGTTGAGGCAGGAAAATCCCCATGAGTTCAAGGTCAACCTGGGTACCATAAGCGAGTTCAAGGCCAGACTGTACTACAAAGCAAGACCTTGTATCAAAATATATATATATACATACACATATATATAAATAATATAAATATATAAAAAATAATATAAAATATATATAAAATAATACATATGAATATATATTCTGGTTGCAGATTCAAAACTCTAAATCATATGATTAGAAAGCTAAAGATATATAAAAGATTATCTTTTTCTAAATCACTTCATACAGTCAGAAGAAGTGAAAATATTTGCTTAAATGGTGGATCTCTTTTTTTATTTATTTTTAATTGACACATAGGTATTGTACATATTTATGGGCTACTGTGTGATGTTTCTATACCTATGTACATTGGATAATGTTCCAATCAGATTAAACATATCTACTCTTAATTTATTGTTTCTTTGTGGTAAAAAAAATCACCCAATATATTTATAGTCACCCTATCTGGCAAAAGCACACCAGAACTATTTCTCTTAACTGTAACTTCAACACCCATTGATTAGGCTTTCCTAATTTCATCTTCTCTAGACTCTTTAGTAACCACTATTTCACTTTGTCAGAATTCAACATTTTTAGATTCCATATGAGTGAGAACATGTAATATTTGCCTTTCTGTGTCTGTCTTATCTCACTAAACATAATGGTCACATTATGGCAAATGACAGGATTTTATCCTTTTTATGGTCAAACAGTATTCCATTTTGTAGCCAATGTTATTGAAAACCGTAGTGAATCTCTTCGTTTTTAATGTACTACAGGTAAAGACACATTGTCATCCAATTCCTCTCAAAACACCCCCTCTCACTTCAAGCTTCAAACACACTCCATCATTCCTGCTACTTTCTGAAGCAGTTCTGGGATTCTTCTTTCCCGAGGGTCTTTAGTTGCACTATCATGGCTACCTGAATGTCCTGAATTGGTCCAAAACATTTACCTTTCATGCTCATTTAGACTTTGGAGAAGAGCCAGAAGTTGCACAGTGACAGAGTCAGTAAAGAAGGTGGGTGAGGACACACTGTAATATTTTTACAAGTCTGCCTTTCCATTAGATGGCACTGGGCAGCAGCATTCACCATATTTTTATCACACTTCATAAAGATATTCTCAATAGAAGACTTAAGAATTATGGGATAAGTGTGTTCAAAGGGAGTGGGAATATCTGAGGGAGATTAATGCCAGTGTGTCTTTTGCTGGAATGATTTTTAATTTAAACATTCACCATATATTCTGACTACCCTTTGTAGATGTGCACATTTTCTTTATCCATTATCAGTTGATGAACATTTTTGTTTCTGTTTCTTGCCTATTGTAAATAATGCTTCAGTAAATGTCAAAGTATCGATATTTCTTCAATATTTGTTTCCTTTGGATGTATACCCTGTAGGTACTGCTGGATTGGATGTTAGTTAAGTTGTTAAGTTTTTAATATATTTCCATACTGATTTCATAATGACTACTAATTTATATTGCTTCCAACATGTGTAAATGTTCCCTCTTCTCCAGCCCTTGTTAGTTTTAGTCTTTTTGATAGTAGCTATTCTTACTCAAGTAAGGTGATATTTATTGCAGTTTAGATTCACATTTCCATGGTGGTTAGTGATATTGGACATTTATTTGTATGTCATCTTCTGAGAACTGTCAATTTAGAATTATTGCCCTTTTGTTAATCTATTTGGAGTTTTGTTACTATTTGATTTGGTTTGAGTCTTTTGTTTTGTTTTTGTTTTTTGTCTCCTTGCTGTCAAGTTCTGCCTATATTCTGGATATCAACCTCTTGTCAGATGTATGGCTTGTGGGTTTTTACTCCCACTCTGTAGGTTGGTTTCTCATTCTGTTAACTCTTTCTTTTGTTATATAAAAGCTTTTTTTTTTCCAGTACTGGGATTTGAAGCTAGGGCCTTTGCTCTGAACTCCATCCCTAGCTTTTTTTGCTGTTTTGAGATCAGATCTCTCTCACTAACTTTCCCAGGCTGGTCTAGAACTAGGAAACTGCCCCACCTCAGGGTCCTAGGATGCCTGGGTGTGCAGAAGCATTTTAGTTTAATGTAATCCCATTTAATTTTGCTTTTGTTTCCTGTGCTTTGAGTTGTTGTCCAAAAAATTCCTGCCAAATCCAACATCCTGAAGCACTATACCTATGTTTTGTTTTTTCTTTTTCAGCCTTTGTTTTTTTTAGTACATGCTTGCATTACATAATGATTATATTCTTTTTGGGGAGTTGGTACAGGTAGATAACACATCTCTATTATCTTTTACCCCTTTTCCCACTCCTCTCTTCCCCTCCCTTCATTTCTTGTTCCTTTCTTATTTGAAAAACAAATCTATCTTCTTCCTATTATTTTTTCTTTTGCTCTTTATTTATGTTTTGGGTTTCTCATATAAGATAAACCTTGTGATATTTAAGCTTGCTTATATTTAAACTGATTTATTTATTTAAACTTATTTATTTCACTTAATGTGTGATCTCAAGGCACATCCATTTGTCTACAAGTGATTCAAGCTTATGATTCTTTGTGGTGGAGTAATATTCCATTGTGCATAAATGTAATTTATTTTATCCATTCATTTGTTGGTGAACAGAACTACCACTTCCAAAATTTAGCTATTATAAAGTGTGCTGCTATAAACACAGGCATGCATGTATCACTAATAGGATACCTTTAACTCTTTGGAGAAGTTACCTGGAAGGGAAATGGCTCAGACAAATGGAATTTTTTTGAGGACACTTCAAACTGATTTCCATAGAGGTGGTCTAGTGTACATTCCCACCAACAATGTAGAAGTTTCCTTTTCTCCATATCCTCACCAGTATTTATTATTATTTGATTTCTTGATGATGGTCATTCTTTCTGAAGATGGAATCTCGTGTTATTTTAATTTGCATTTCTCTAATGGTCAGCAGTGTCGCACATTTTTTTCACATATTTACTGGTCATTTGTACTTTTTCTATTCATTTCACTTGTTTATTTCTTTAGTGGGCCTTTTATTCTGGAGGATTGTAACCTTTTATTTCTTTATATATTCTAGATATTAATCCTCTGTCTGAGGAATAGCTGACAAAAACATCTTCCCACTGAGTTGGTTGCTTCTCTTGCTGTCTGTGCAGAGGTTTTTCATTTGCTATAATAGCATTTGTTGGTTCTTGGTACTTTTTCTTGTGCCATTGCTGTTCTGTGCAGAAAATCTTCACCTATTCCTATATCTTCAAGAGTTTTACCTATTTTATCTTCCAGAAAATTGCTTGTTTTAACATTTAGGTCTTTTATCTATTTTTATTTTAGTTCAGAGCATGGTGGGATAGATTCAATCTTCGACATGTAGATAGCTAATTTTCCTAGCATCGTTTATTAATTTCTTCTGTTTCAGATCTTACATTATATCTTCAGTCCATCTCAGTTGATTTTTGTGTACAATGAGAGGTAGGGATCTAACTTTATTCTTCTATATATAGATATTCAATTTTTTCAGTACTATTTATTGAAATAACTCTCTTTTCTCCAGTGCATATTCTTAACACTTTTGTCAAAGATTGATTGGCTATAGATTTCTAGATCTTCTATTGCCTGGTGTATCTGTTTTTGTACAAATTCCATGCTGTTTTAGTGACTATAGCTTTGTAGCATATTTCAAGTCAGGTAGTGTAAGGTTTCCTCCTTTGTTCCATATTATTTTGACTCTTTGGTGTCTTTTGTAGCATAAATTTTAGGATTGTCTTTTTATAGATCTGTAAAAAATATTGTTATTTTGACAGGAATTACATTGAATCTGTATATTGCTTCAGGTAGTATGGACATTTTAACATTGGCTTTTTCAATTCATGAGAAAAAGATATCTACTTTTTTGTGTCCTCAGTTGATCTCACCTCAACTGTAAAGTTCTTTCACCTCTTTGGTAAAATTTATTCTTAGGTATTTTAATTAGTTATTATAAATAAAGTTGCTCTCTTCATTTCTTTCTCAGATAATTTGGTATTGCTATATAGCAATGCTACTGGTTTTTGTATGTTGGTTATTAATTTTAATCATTTTTAGTAGAGTCTTCAGAGTTTTTATATATAAGATTACCTGTAAGCAATGACAGTTTGACTTACTTTTTTCCAATTTGGATGCCTGTTATTTTTTTTTTCTTCCCAAATTTTGCTCAGCAATACTTTGCTGAATATAAGTGGTGAGAAGTGGGCATCCTTGTCATGGTCCAGATCTTTGGGAGAAAGCCTTCAGCCTTGATGGTTTTATAATCTATCCATGAAGTGTATTGATCTCAAGAAGCATATATTTTTAAAAAATCAAACACATGATAAGTTATATTTAAGAATTGTTTTCAACTAACATCCTAATTTTATAGATCAGTTTCCCAACCAATGTTCTGATAATGGGTTCCTATGTGCTGAAATATTGAATACATTTCACTCCCATGGTAAGCAGTCAAGATCCCATCTAAAAGACTCTAACATGAGCAACTAGATACATTTAACCCAGTGGGCAATTAAATGTTATATTTATGTGTGTTATAGAGTGCAAAAGCATGGAATACCTGAAGAGATACAGCTGGTAGACTCTTCAGTGTCTGAAATAATAATGTGCTTATATAGAAAAAATTATATATCCACATAAATCTATCCAGCAGTTATACACACAGAAGTAAAGCCATAAACAGCAGCTATTAGATGTGAGAAAACAAAGTAGTTAATACTAAAAGAAATTGTTCCCCAATAACATCTAATAGCATAAAAAACATTGCCTTTATATTGTTCAGTGACCCCTAAAATAGTGTTGGAGGGGTATAACAGACCTACAATAGGAATTCAGTGGACATAGATTGAGAATGAATCATTTTTATCATTTATGTATCATTTTATGTATCATCTTTATCATAGGAAGTGGAGAGCCCTCTGCTCACACAGACCCCAATGTATCTATGGCACTGTATGAGGAAACTACCCCCAAAGGGACAAGGAGCAGAGAGAGAAGGGGCCACAGCAATGAGCTTTGCTGACTGATCAGGTTTGCCAAAACTGGCTGGAAATCCAAGATGTGACCTGGGTTATAGGGGAAAGTAACACATTCATTTGGGGATCTATTGAACATATAAGACACCCTGACAGTTTAACCTCAATGGAGCAGCCTGATTGATCCTTTAAAATTTTTAGTCCAGTCATATTCCTCTCATTCAGAATTCTCCTGTACTTTCTCACTCTTGAATCCTTAAATTATCTGCCACTCCCCTCCTGGTTTAATCCATTCAGGCCGCTCCTACAGAACACCTAAGACTGGGTAATTTGTTGCTCAATGTTCAAGAGGCTGGGAAGTCACAAACCAAAGTGCCAGCAGATTCTTGTTTCTGTTGAAAGCCTGATCTCTGCCTCCTAATACGGCGGCTTCTGTGTGTCCTCACATGCTGTAAGAGGCAAGGGAGCTCCCTGCTACTTCTTTTATAAAAGCACTAATTCGATTCATATAGACAAAGCCCTCAAGACTTAGTCATTTCCCAGTCTTAATACCCCCACTGTGGGGATGAGGTCTTGACATGAGTTTTGAAGAAACATACAGACACTTAGTGCCTCATTGCCTCCTCCCTGTCTCCCTGTCTCCCTGTCTTCCTGTCTCCCTATCTGTCTCCTTCTCTTCCTTTCTTCCTCTCTCCCTCTTTCCCTCTCTCTCCCTCCCTCCCTCCCTGCTCCAGCATGCTGACCTGCTCAGTGTTTCTAGAATATACCAGCATGTTCCCTGTGTTTTGGCATTCACTGTTCCCTGAGCCTGAAGTGCCCCTCTCAGGTATTTTCATTACTCACCCACACTTTATTCAAATCTTTGCTCCAAGTCACCTAGGGTAGCCTTTCCAGCCCTGCCCTCTATAAATTGTAGCTCTGCTCTATCCCAAGCATATTGGAATCCATTATGCACTCTCCCATCCTTCGCTTGCTATATTTCATCTCATACCACTTACATTGCATCCATGTAGTACTGAGTTGGTTGATGGTCAGTCTTCCCCTAGATTCCTAGGATTTCAACCTCACATAGACAGATGGGTTATGTTTTGTTGGTTGCTGTATTTCCAGAGTGTAAAACAGGGCCTGACACAAAGTAAATACTCAAAAATATGTTTGAGGAATAAATAAATAAACATCTTATTGGTCTGCAGCAGCCCCCCCCATTAAAACTAGAGTTATAAATTTAGTCATAAAGACAAGGATGCAAAGGGTGAGGGTACCAAAAATATGTTTGAAGAATAAATAAATAAACATCTTATTGGTCTGCAGCAGCCCCCCCATTAAAACTAGAGTTATAAATTTAGTCATAAAGACAAGGATGCAAAGGGTGAGGGTACCAGATAAGTGGAGATGGAGGTCTCTAAGCTCCTTGTGGTGCTAAGATTTTGATCTAAGCATGACACATACACACACACACACATGCGCATTACACACACATTCACACGTGCTTCATAGACAATAAGATATGCCCTATTATTTTCCCCAAAACGTTCATTTATTTTATTTATTTGATAAACAAATAACATTCATTTATGAATGTTTATTTGATAAACACTCATTTATCTTTATTCTGGAAGATTGTTGGAAAATGTTTCATGGATAAATGTGTGTAGGGAATACTGTATGATCTCACTTGCTTGGATGCTCGGTACACATTACTGAAGCATTTGGGACATCTTAGTGTTTTAAAAAAAGACTGATTTTGTTAAATACTCGTGTTTCCCCAATACACTTGATTATAACACTCTCCTTAATACATAATGCTTAATTGTATATAAAAATTCCTCCCTTGAACCTACTTTTACACTGCCATAACAACATCAATAATATTTTATAAAAGTTCAGTAAAACCATATAATATTTATACAGATATTGTATATGTTGAATATGTATATGGAAATACCAAGAAGAATATTCTTGATATTAAACCTTTATTATAATTACCTAAGTGACTATACCGATAATCTTATTGGTTGATCATAATTTTGATCCACACTGTGCCCGCCTCATGATTTGGTTGTATAAAACTTCCTTTGAATGGGGCTTGTTGGCAACCCATTTCAGACTCTTGTCTCTCAGGAGCTATTTCTGTTCCCCATTCCTTTTCTCCAGTAAATTATCCCATTCTTGAAAAAAATAACTTTATTACAAAGAGATTGGTTAAATATTTTTACTCACTTTTCACTTGCTTCCTACTTTCTGTGGTGCATAAGGGGCAGACATTACTATCCTTACTTAACAAAACAGAAAATTTAATGACATCTAGAATAGGTAAGACTCAGCAAGGTCTTAAAGGTAATAAGTAGCTTTTCCTGCTATTGATTTATTTCCTTCATAATACAGTTTTAAATACTATCTAATACCCACCCTCCCTTATCAATAGATCATATCTCTCTCACTTCAGGCCAAGACATCTTTGAACAAGGATTGTACCACATTAAATTAAGGGCATAGGTTGTGGAGCCAGTCACCTTGGTTTGAAATCTAGCTTCACACTCATCATTCATGTTACGGGCAAAGTAATTCAGCATTTCTGTCTCTCAGAGGATGGTACTAATAATAGTACTTATCTAAGGGAGTTATGAGGATTAAATGAGTTAATTCTTGGAAAGTGCTTCAGACTTCCCTAGCATACCCTAATAACTCAATAAGTGTTAGCTATTACTATAGAAATATGCCACTGATTTTAATAACAACATAACATTCCACGACATGGATAGAATCAAATGAATTCAAGAATTTCCCTACCAAGTCTAGGTTTTGCCATCTGTTTCTCTTCTGAAAAACAAACAAAAACACTTGGAGGTTAAAAGAATCCCAAGTGTTGTGTTGGCACCGACGGCTGGAATGAAGAACTCCCAAGTGTTTCCTGGTGCTAAACAGGCACTAACCATGCCTGTGGTGGCCTTGTGGTCCTTCTCAGGACAGCAGACTCAGTGTGGAAGTCTCATAAGAACAGAGCATCTCTTGGGACTTGGAGTATTTCCTATCCGTGATCAGAAACATCTTTTCTTGCAGTATTTTGGCAAGTTTGTCCTCATTCCCGGCCAGAATCAGGAAGTCCAGAAGCACATGAAAACAAACAATACATAAAAACCCTTCTCTCCAATTAGTCAAAGTTCAGAACAAAACAAGAAATTATTCAGCAATATAGGGACTTGGTTACCACTTTACCTTATTAATTACATCTATTTTCTTTGATGTCCCCATCTTTTCCTTCCCAATGATTACTTTTCTTGGCAATGATTTCCATTAGACTGCTTTTTTCCTGAAGCATATTTAAGTATGGGAAGTTGCTAAGACAGGTTATCGCTATATTCTGCAAAAGCTTGCAGGCATTTTTATGATATGGACTGTTCTGCCTTTAGAGAAATTTTCAAATTATATTTTATTTTTCCTAGGGATTACTACTCTTCTAAAAAAGGTTGGCACTATATTTTTCTTTAAAATCCCATCATTTCAATCATCATATTTGGACCAATTACAAGTAATTCTAGAAAGTGCTACTTTTCAAAATTTTACTTAGCAGTTCAAGATCCACTTAGCATTCAAAATCTAAGCATCAATCAGCTTCTTAAGAAAACTTTCTCAACTCCATGTTATGCGTAAGGGATTCTACCTGTGTGTTGCTGTGGTCACTCAATTAAATCCCATGAGTTTTTCAATCATTGTACCTTCATTTTCAGTAAAGTCTATGGGGAAATCATTTCTTCCTTCTTGAAGCACTCACCTCCAGAACGCAACAAATTCTGATTTTTCTTCCCATCTTTGTGTCTGTCCCTTCTTTATAGACTCCTCCTTTTTCCAGCAAAACTTTAAATGTTGTTAAGTTTGGATGCTAGCCCTATTTCCTTGTCACTCCATTTCCTGGACAGCTTCACATACACACATAGTTTTCTTTCTTTACACATTTATATCTACATTCAAAACATTCTCGCTGAGTCTCAGGTCCATATGTCCAACTGCCTACTTGACATTTTTCTTTAAAATCTCAACAGCACACTCAACACAGCCAAAGGTAAAGGCATGAATTTCCCCTGCTAAAACATTCCCTCTAAAACACTCTTTTTCTGTGATTACATAATTGTTTAGTAATGCAAACAAAAAAAAATCTAAGAATCCTTCTTGATATGTCACTTTCCTTTGGCTCTCTCATATTCGATTCCTCACATGGTAGCAAAGCTACAAGTGAACATCTCTAAAATTGTCTGACTTCTCTTTAACAACACCACCCTTCTCAAAACTACCATCTTTGCTCACATAGCCTATTGCAGTGATCTAACCAGTCATCCTTGTTCCCTTTGATCCATTCTCTGTATTGCATCCAAAATTGTTTTTTCAATGTGCACATCTGAACACATCACTTTTCCATTCAAATCATTCCCTGACTTTCTAATCCTCTTGGACTAAATTCATATTCTCCAGTCTATCCCACAAAGTCCTGAGAACTGGCCCACTTTGCACTACACCCCACCCCGTTCACTTTGTTTTCTTTGCTATGACACACTGGGCTTCATTACAGCATTTCAGATATGCCATTCTTTTGCCACAGGACCTTTTATTGAACACTCTTTTTGCCTAAAAGTGCACTAAGAATGTTCGTATACTATGTGGTCCAAATATGAATATTTTTGAGAGTGAAAGGGGGCACTGTTACTAGTTAAAGTAGACCATATGCATAAATTAGGACTCTGTAGGGCAAAATGGGTCATATATTCACCTTCAGTTAACTCCTACCCATGGCCCAGATCTCAGCAATACAGATTCTTAAAGGAAGCTATAACAGCCTCCCTAACAAAGTGAAGTCTTTGCAACTTTCACAGCACAGCATATCTCTCTTTTGCCCCACGAGCCAAGATCACAACTATTACATTTATGCAAAGGATGGTTCTATGTTGTCCCCTCCACAAGACAGTAAGTTACATGGGGCCAAGACTGTTGTCACATTTCCTCATTAATGTACTTGCCTGCCACAAATTCATGTACCATCAATATCATTTACATGAAATCACTTTTCTTTAAAAATTCTTCTTCTGTGATTAGCACAATCACCCAGTTAGGCAAGGTAGAAAATCTACAGTTACCCTCTCCCATCCTTCTCTGGCTATATTTCTGCCTCTCCTCACCCCCGGTATTTGAATAATTCCTCTGTATGCCCATATTCTATGAAGGCGGCTTTCTTCCTTCCTCCTCTTTTACTCTCTTGAGCTCTTTCTTTTCTCTTTCTTCTGCCCCATCTCTCTATAAATATTTTTTCCAGAAGGCTAATACACTCATCAAATAGCAAAAGACATCTCTTCCCTAAAAGTTACAAATTATTTCTGAAATATGATTGGTAATTTAAATTGTTTGCCTGTATTCACAGAAATATGGTTACTAAATATCTGCTTTACGGATATGAATCATAGCTTCAATCCTTGTTCTAAAACAAGAAAGCATTTTAAATTGAAAAATTATATTTAATTTTAATATTGAACAGCAAATGTTTCACTTTCAGTTCTAACTGAAACACTTTACAGGGCTAGTAGGAAGTTGTTTTAAATGCAAATGTTTCCAAGATCTTTAATCATATAGTATCATAAAATCTCACAATACTCCCAAGCCAAAGATATTTCAGATATTCTAGATATTCCAGCATCAAGTTATTTTCTCCTGTACACTATATTTACTACAGTCCAGAAGTCTCTTCTGGACTGTACATTTTCTAAGTGTCAAGAGGCTATCTTATGTACCTCTTATGTATCCTTTTTCTCCTTACTTTACAAAATTTCCTCACCTACTTTCCAATATTTTGTATAATGTTTTGCATAGTCATTTGTTGGGATGAACTAAATTAGCCTAAAATACTTCCTTGAATCTGCTCTGGAGCTGGCCTAAAAGTTCTACTAACTTGCAAGCTACCTATATCTCCAGTGTAATCTACATTTCCTTGCCACCTAACCCTCACCACAGGGGTTCATGGTTTCCAAGCCATGCTTCACAGCGAAGGTTCTCCTAGCCTTCTGCTGCCTTGATGAAGCACCATGACACACACTCCACCTTTAAGACACAGATTTCACACTCACTATTATTAACCTTGACATGCCCAGTCTGGGAAGATCAAAGGAAACCATGGGTAATGGCTCTGAAAAATGAAGACACTGAACTTGTGCAGGTGGTAGAGGGCAAGGGCTTCCAAGCCATCCCAGTGCAAGCTGTCCAGAGCGGGTTTCTGAGACCCCTCTAGAAGAGCTCAGACATGTGAAACCCTTCAACTAGTGCCTGACACTGAGGAAATCCTCCTAAATAATGTCATGAGGGTGGGTCGGGACCTCAGAATATCAAAATACTAGCAAAAGAATGGAATCAATATAAAATATTTGTATAATTATGCAAAGGATTTATTATGTAGGCTTACAGGATTAGAATGGAAGAGTCCCAGTGAGAGGTGGAAGAATCCAAAATGGCCGTCTGCATGCTGAGAACGGGAACAGTGCACCATGCTAAGCGTGTGTGTGTGTGTGTGTGTGTGTGTGCACTAAATCAGAAACAAATTCTGCTTTGGGGAGATTCTGAGATTAAAAGTATTATCCCAGATTCAAGACAGTTGTGTGCAAGCCTACGCGGGGGTTTTGTTAGTGAGGGCAAACCGAGACTGTATTGTCCCTCAGGTATCTCTTGAGATTTTTATTCTTCCTCTCAATCTTTTGTAAGAAGATCTGTTCTTTGTGTTCTTTTAAGTTCTTTTACAGCTTCTTGGAATTCTCCTTAGGCATTCCTGCTGCTTCTTGTTCAATATCTTTTTTATTAAGTTCCTGTGTTCCCAGTAATTGAAACATTTTTTTTTCTCATTTTCCCCCTCAAACACAAGCTAAAGAATGAAGATAGCTCCTATTGCAGGTAGTCTGAGTTAAAGCCTGCCTCACCTGCTTTGGAAAATAAAGCACTACTATTTCCACATTTGCTTTTCCACAATTCAAATTCCAAAGTATACATTTGTCACAATGTGTCTAAGGACCCTAAGCAAAAGTTGCAAAATAGTACAGTACTGCTAGGGGGAAAAAATACATTTTTTTTTCTGGTTTTGATATAAAGATCAAGATGTTTAAAAAGAGAAGAAAGAACTTTTTCATGCACAAAGAAAACTTTAATTTATTCCTTCTGCCAAAAGTGTGGTTTCTGAATAACTTCACTTCTCTTTTTCCTACATACAAAGCTCTCTCAACAGCAGCCCAGGAGATACAGCTAGTAAGACAGACCAGTCAAGGGACTGATTCAACACATCATCCTTGATGATAGACTGAACCGGCCTCCCTCAAGAAAGAGGAAAGTTAAACTTCCACAGGGGAGCTTTGGGTATAATAGTCACTCTGGATCTCTTGTAGAAGATCACAGTACTCAGAACATAATCTCCGCCTGAATTCTCTAAACTGGCTGTTTGTACTATTTCATAAATCTATGGAAATGCTCAGCCTTCCTCCCCTTTGTTAGGCTAGATAAACATCCTAGGAAAAATCATTCTCTTAACTAATTTTGAGAGTAGTCATCTGAAATAAAACCCACAGTTGAAGCAGTGCAGGTTGGTAAAAGTTTAAGTCAGAGATTTGGGGATCTGGTTCCCTCTGTTTCCATTTTGCAAGAGGTGGCAGTGACGAGAATGAAGAATGTGCCTAGGAAGCCCAGCCACAGAGCTTGTCCTTCCCCACCATATTTCACTGTTCTGTGATTTCCTGTTCCTGACACCAGGCCACCTCATCCTCTTTGTTCGTTAGGGACACCACCTCTGGGAGTCCCCATCCCCCCACAACCCTTTTATATCAAGAACTTCAGCAGCATCCTCTTCAGTCCTCTCAGATGCAATAGGAGAAGCACAGTAGTTACTGCTCTGCCCCTGTCTGAGACCTACTCTCCACCCTGAAATGACCTCAACACCCCATGATTAGGACCAGCGTCTGTTTCTCATCATATGGCCCATGTTTCAGCCACTGTAAGTTGTCATCACTGTCAGAGTCTCCACCCTCTTTGCCAGTTACATAAGAGGCCACATAAACGTCTGCTCCCCAGCACAAGCTTTTATTAAACAGACACTGTGCAAGAGGCCAAGTGGGCAAGAGGTCCATCCGGAGCCACATCCCCGGGGAGGGCGAGGGACTGTCTCCAGGTTTGACTCCCAGAGCAAATCAGCTCAGCTCCCTGCCTGTGTTTGCAGCCTTCAGTACCAAGGACAACATGTTATGTTTTCAGCCTGAAGAAGCACAAGAGCAGCAGCCTTTTCAAAAATAAGAATTCCTTTGCTGTTTGTTTCCTCTTGGAACACAATGAGAACAGACTGAGGACATGACTCTGAGCTGTCAACGCTTCCTCCTCGGCTTCCACAGCACCTTTCCTTTGCCAGGAAAAAAAAAAAAAAACCTGTTGAGGTTAAACAAGAGCTTAATGAATAGTCAAAATAATTGTTTAACTTGGATATAAGGCCTTAGGTAAATAGATGATTGCTGGGGGCCAGGGGCCAGTAAAAGCATCTCGGCAGGACACCACTTGTGCTGTCCTTCGGACAAGGGCCGAGTGGCCTCCTCCAAGGCGAGTCCTTACTGAGTTACTTCTCTTTTCACCAGTACATTGAGGCAATTTAGCATCAGCAGGAGTTCAGAGAAGTAAGGAGAAAGAAAAGAACTTCCTGTATTAAAATATAGGCTTGCAGCTTTCGTCTTACTACAGTAGAGCTTCAAATTAAACAGAATGTCCAAGATATGGAAAATTTGGTTTGCTTGTATCTTAACTTTTTTCATGCTGAAAATTTCTAAAATGCAGTTAGTTCACTTACAGTCATCCTGCCTCTTGCCTTACTAGTGTTTTTAACATAATTTAATCCATTTTAAAAATAATTATTTACTACCCCTAAGAGCTATCATGAAGTTTATAAGTAATGCACTTCTAAGACTGCAATTGTAGTTAAAGACACTCTAAGCACTGAAGCTAAAACTTTCATGTATGACTTTGTTGTCGGTTGTTGCTGTTGATTCATGCGTCTTGCTTGTTTAGGTATTCTTGCTATCAACTTGATTAATGAGTGTTTCCTTTTCCCCAACCCTGAAGTGCATAATGAAAATTCTGTGTCATTAATAACTTAAGTAAAGAAATTGCAGCTAATTTCAGCTCTGTTGAATAATATTTTTAATAATTGCTTTCCATTTTTTACTTGAAAGAAATAGATGTTTTGCTGATTCAGAACCAGATTCAATTATCTTATTCATATAGCCCTTTTCACTGCAGTATTCTTAGAATAAAACTATCAGACTGAACTTTGAATTCATCAGGCCAACAAGCTCCCTTGGTATTCAGTTTTTAGGAATCGTGATAATTGTATCTTTGTTTATTGGTAAATAGTAATCAGAACATACATTGGGAAAAGAAAAACTAATGCTTAGCTATGAAATCTTTTTTTGATAACATCAGAGTCATTAAGAGCATGAGTTTGGAATTAGTACTGAATTTAAGCACAATCTCTTGCTAGCTCCTGTGAGTTTGGATAAATTACCAAATTTCCATTGGCTTTAATTTTCTCAACTATGAAATTGTCTAATAAATTTAATAGTATCTACTTTGGATTATTAGGTTGACAATGTGAGATAGTATATATAAGATGCTCAGCACAATATAAGTATTCAATAAATGTTAATTCTATTTTTCATATGCATTAGAATTTCTCCAAATCAACCCTGTGAAGTAGGCAAAATTGCTATAAATATGTAATTTAAATATTAGAAAACTAGATCACATAGTAGTTACTCATTTGTCCAAGATTATTCAATAAGACCCAATGCTGATTTTCAGTACAGGAAAGGACTCCTAAGTCCTAGGTGCCCTCCTAGTCTTGCACTCCTGCCCTACCCCAGCCATTCTGCCCTGCAATGTTGTCTTTCCTGTTTCTTAAATCTGAAATCCCACTTGATGATGGGCCTGTCTGCCTCACACTCTCAGATGGACAACAAGAATAAATCTTGTGACAGTCTTTAAAACCTATACCAGTATTACTAGATCTTTTATGAGAAGATGGTAACCCTTATAGCTACAAAGTCAAAAGCTACTCTTTGACAATGCTAAGAAAGGAATACTACAAGAGAGGTGAATACCAAATGACAAACTCAAGGCTCCTGAAAGAAACGTAAGAGATTATAGCAATGGGTCACAAATACACAAGGTCAGCTTCACTGACCAAATACCTGCATTTCCATCTAGGCAAAATTGTAAAAGTATAAGCCTAGTTTGCCATTATGCATACAAAATATAAACTCATTTGCTGTCAGCACTGAATTTGTTTTATCATGTTAGCGTGCTGTGTTTCCTCAGTGGATTTGAGAATTATGAATTCTGTTATGGAGGGTGCGGGTCCTAAGTTTTATTCTTTTGTTGTTTTGTTTCAAGTTGAAAACAACATCTATACACTCCAAAGGGTAGATGCCAAAGGCATTGAGAAGACAGCGGAGTCTATGATATCTAACAACCTGAAGTTAACTCCACTCCTAACCGTTATAGGCTTAAAGCACCATTAACTCAGGAAGCTCACAGAAAGTCAGTAGCTTTTCCTGAGTGATTTTAATGGGCTGAAGTCCTTTGCTGGGGCCCCAGGGAAAACAGTGATCTTTGAGCCATTCTTCCCTGAGCCACTATTTTCTCACTTACAAAATAAGGAAAATAATAGGAACTTCTCAAGACTATGTGAGCATCCAGTGAGAGAAAACCCAACAATAAATCCACTGTGATGTTTTTGAAAGTGTTTTGTATAAACTCTGGAGCATTCTAACCATAAGGTGCTCAAGAAAACTACAAGGAGGGAAGATTTCAACTCTTGGATGGCTTTTCCTCAGTCATTGACCATGCACTCCAA
The DNA here is from genome assembly GCA_004027455.1 of Hydrochoerus hydrochaeris. Taxonomy (NCBI): domain Eukaryota; kingdom Metazoa; phylum Chordata; class Mammalia; order Rodentia; family Hydrochaeridae; genus Hydrochoerus; species Hydrochoerus hydrochaeris. The sequence continues at coordinate 478,495 of PVLA01000629.1, forward strand.
ACACTTACCACAGCTAATGGGATTCTCTTCTTTGATAACAGATCCTATTCATATTTTTCTATCCTTTTTCTTTTCATATTTTAAATGTACTTTTTCTTCTCTTCCTTCCTCCTCTCACTTTAATATTTTTAATCAATCCATTTCTTTTTATTCCATAAGTTGTAACTTCTTTTGATCCCAATATCATAATACCATTTCAGACTCTACAAAACTTAATAAATAAGGCACCAATATAAAACTCTCCAGGAATTTACAGCTTGTACTTTATAATCCAAAGGAATGCAAGACCAATCTGTGAAGGGCATTTTAAGCATTGTCAATAGCATGGCTTGGAGCAGATGAGCATTTCACCAGGTGTTGTGAAGAGAGAATACTGTCCCCGCTCTCTGTTCCAGGCTGAGGTCCCGGTGCTATGTTAGCTCTGAGAGAAAGTGGTTTGTGGGAGATGCTCCATTGCACCTGGAATTAATGTTCCTGGAATTAAAACCTTTCCAAATTTGGTTCTTCTAGAAGCACATTAGTTCTCTCATGTTTCTCCCCTTCCCTAATTCCAAACAATAATGACTGGAAAATCTAGTCTTTTGTTCCTGTCAACAGAAGACATTCACTTCAAGTCTACTACATTCCCAATGCCACACAAAGCACTAGGGAGAAATGCAGATACTATAATGTACACAATTCCCACTGTGCAGGAGTTGAGAAGGATTAAAACAGCATTTATTGCCAGGCAGCAAGGTTTCTTTATGTACGCTGACAATGGCATCTTGAAGCAAGTCATTTTCATTTTATAAACGAGGCACCTGAAGCTGAGGGAAATAACTTTCCCAAGATCACACAGGTAGCAAGTGTCTGAGCCAGTTTTGTCCTAGCTCTGCTCTATTCTAAAGCCCATGCACTTTCTAGTCTATTTCATCACTTTCCTTGATTGGCAAGGCAGAACACACACACAGACACACACACACGCAAAGGATGATGGTTATTAAAGAAAGCCTGCAAATAAGTACTATAAACTCTAGGAACTCTCCAGGCATCATAGGTACAAAGGTGGCTCAGAGGCTAAAGTACCTGGAGCTCAGCTGGCCTGAGAACAGATCCTAACACACATCAGTGACCAGGCCTTGGGGAAAGAGGGTAGACGCCAGTCTGAAAAGGAAAGGACTGCGAACAGTGACACCGTGAGTGATTCAATCTAAAAACAAAAGCTGCGGACCCCAAACACCATTTTTCCTTCCAAGTTTGGATGCTTGTCTTTATCACCCTGGGAAGTACAAAAATGATGAAAACTTTGCAAGTTGCCGTCATCTGCACAGAGCAGGTAAATGTCAGAGAGGAGTGGTTCATCCGTCAGTGCATCGCCAACCGGTTACAGTCCGCACTAGCTAAACACACCTTCCCAGCCAGCGCTCTCTGAAGGAAGGTAAAAGGGAATCATCTTCTTCATGACATCTGGTTTTGGTTTCGTTGACACAAGTGGTTAAGAGGATTTACAAAGGAAAAGTGAATACACTTGGCAACGTCTTCACACGTGTGTTTGGGTTTTCTGTTTTCTAGGAGATGTACGACTAAGGGGTCAGACGGGGGTTCCTGCTGAACGCCGTGGCTCCTACCCATTCATTGACTTCCGCCTGCTTAACAGTGAGTAATCAAGTGTACCTGGAAAGGAACAAACATTTTCTGCAAAAAGAAAAAAACAATCCTCATTTCCCTCCGAACGTCAAAATCTTTCGACGTCTGCCTGCCTTCCTCCATCTCCCAGCTGAGCTTGAACCTTTTTGTCTTTCCAGTCCCTCACTCCTGAAGTAATTCCGGCCCCCGCCCTATCTTTCAGGGCCTTAGTGAGGGCTCAGTCCTCACTGGACATCGGCATTAACGATGTAAATCTTAGTAAGACTGAAACATTATACAAGAAAGCTATTATTTTCATTTTTCGGTACATTCTTTCTACCTTCATCCAGGACTAGAGTAGATGGGATTCTATTCTATTTTTAAAACCTCACAGGGAAACTGATCTACAGTTGCCCTTAGAAACTCACCATTACCTAATTCTCCCTTCTTTGTCTAATCCAAACCCTTGAGGTCCATTCTTACATTCCCAGTCACATTCTTCATCATGAGGTTCTTTAGTTACACATGAGGTTTCTTCTCTTATCTTTACCTCAGAAATGCTCTTATTTCTATTTTTCCTTCTATTACTACCCTTCTCTTGGAACTTTGTTCAAACATTGATTTAGAATTCTCTTAAGTTTCACTGGTAACTCAAACCAGGAACCAGTCATCCCTCCAGATTTCATATCTCCTATCATAATCATCCTTCACCTTGGGCTTGTGGTGGGTGGTGGTGGCTGGGGACCATGGATACATTTCACAATGTGCTCCAAGGTTTTTGGTGTTTGGGTCTCATATCACTCCCCATCTATAAATTTCAAAGTATTGGATTGTATCCACAGAGTATTATTTTCCTTTGGCATAAACAAGCTCAGATCAAGAGGTAATTTGATTTACCTCGACCCTTGGAAATTACTAGGTGAAATTATAACTTGCTATTTCTGATCCTTAAGCCTTGAAAGACAAGTAATGGGGAGACAGATGTATTTGTATTTCTCCTGGCTTGTTAACTTCTCATATCAATGTGCAGTTTCGGGTTTTTAGCTCTTTCAATGACACAGAAGTTTGAAGTAACTCTTTCTATACTAGACACAGTCTTCCCCACCCACCCCACAAAATCCTTTTACAACATAGAATTGAGCTACTAGACTAAAGCAATATTGCACACAGCCAGTTGGGGCTCCAGTGGTATCTCTGACCCCTCCTCATGACCTGAAATGGGCTGTTTCAACTACCCCTTTCACAGTCTACACTAGATGGATTTCTAGGTTCCAGCCAAAAGGTCCACCAAGCATGACATAAATAAGCCAAGGACCCATTTCACTATTTTATTAGATGAGAATTCTCTCATGGCATCATATTTTGAAAGTCAGAGAGAAAAAATAACCAAAAAGCCTTTTTTCAATAGCAAATGTTAGCCCAGTATGGTGGCACTAGCCAGTAATCCAAGCACTTGGAGTCTGAGGCAGGAAATAACCATGAGTTCAAGGCCAGCCTGAGCTCCACAGGGAGACTCTGTCAAAAAAAAAAAAAAAAAAAAAAGCAGATGTTATTTTATGGTTTCTAACATAAACCATTAGCAAATTAGAAAAATAGAAGATATCTATCTGTATAATTCAAGATCCCAAATGATTCTTTTTAAATTTAATCCCAGCATTACTAAGCAAATCATTCTAACTGTGAAAAACACTTGAATTTTTCAAGAATTATTTGCTTCTTTTACTTTCTTAATCTGAAAAAAACTGCAAAAATATATAAAAATCTAAAGAGAAACTTACTGCAGGTAGTATTTCATTGCCATACCAGTCACCATATGAAATATCATCTATTAAGCAGCCACCATACTGTCACCCCTCCTTGGGAATCTTCCAGGATCTGCTTGGGGCCTGGATTCAATCCAGCCTCAGGTCCTGGCCTTGGAGGCTGCCTACATTCATCCCATATTTCTCCCTAGCTGTTGCTCTTCACGCTCCACCCATGGAATGACTGTGTTGACTCTCCCTCCTGAAATTCCCTTTCCATGTTTTTCAGCACTCCATCCCAGATGACTCTTTCACCCATGTCCCTTTATTTATAATACACGCTAAGGCAATACTGATTTACCTTCATTATATTATTTTCTGAGGGGTCTTGACTTTTTCCCTAGATATGTAAAAGGTGTCCCTAAATAGGTTGCAAGATCCTGAAGATCAGTCTCTTCATAGTTATTGGTCACTCTGTAGCTATATAGTTAAGCTACCAAGTAGATTAAAGGATATCCATAAAAAGATTATGGAAAATAGTTGCAAATGTAAGTCTTCTACTGCATTTAACTCGACAGTGCAGATCAGACTGAAGAACTCTGAGGTTTTCCTTTATTTGTTAAACTGTCTACCATCTTTCTAATGCCTGCATTCATCTGTCAGTGATTTGAAACCAGAATCCATATATCACTGATCATTCTCCAATTTCCTAATTTAGCAGTTATAGCAGCTTGTCACCAAGTAGCAAGAAATAGGTATGTTGATATCTGTGTGAAATAGTCACATAAGACATATTGTATACATCACATCTCCTACATTATGCAGTCCACCATCTATTTAATTCTCTTTAATCACATTCATGTCCTTGTTAAGATTTGCCTGAATTACTAATGTGTGCTCTCTGACTAAATGAGAAACATATGGTGTTGTTCCAAATTTTTCATTTACTCACTGATTCCAGTTCTACATATAAGTGCCAAAGTGATTCTTCATATCACTTTACCTTAATTTTGAGTCAATTTCTTGCAAGGATGGACACAGACTTAAGTCATCATTTCCTCAAGTGTTTGCAGTTTTATTCCCTCCCAAGGTAAAAGATAACAATATAGGAAAAGCTAAGTGCTGTAACCTGCATTTCCAAGTTCTGCCTTCTTGCAACTTTCCTTCTAAAATGCTTAGTGAAACCATACAACTGCCATTCCTCATCTGAAATACCCCTGGCTGTATCACTGTCTTGAATTACTAGAAAATGTGTAAACAAAAATATATATTAAATATAAGGCCTTTTGCAGTTCTCTATTAGGTCTATTGGCCATAGTCCTAATCTGTCACAGCAGACAGGGATAACAGAATTAGTATCAAAAATATATTTTCCTCCCTTAGAACAAAGTCTCTAGGTATTAAAAGAGATAACTGGAACAGAAGTAGGTACTCTAAATTTGTCCTCCTACTCCTGCATGTTTGGGTAAATAAAGTTTTAATGAAACACTTCTGTACCCCTTTATGTCTATGTCTGTCATCTAGGGCTGCTTCCATACCACAGTGACAGAGTAGTCACAGTGGAGACCACATGGTCAGAAATAATGCCATCTTTCCTTCCCATGATGTGTCTTAGTTTAGACAACAAAGTATAGGTCAACCGCTTATAAAGATTTCCCACAAAAGGGTACTTCAGTACAATGCCTCCCAAAGATCACATGCAAGAGTAAGTTCAAGAGACTATGTACAACATAATGACTATAGTAAATAATAAATGAACAGCACACTTGAAAATTGCTACAAGAATAGATTTTATGTGTTCTCACCACAAAGAAATAAATGTGAGATAATTCATATGTTAATTACTTGACTCAGTCAGTCAATAACATTTAAAACACCATCTTACATACCATAAATATGTACACTTTTATTTGTCAATTTAAAAAATAATAATAAAGTATAGGCACCCCAGGAATAAACATTAGAAGAGATCATCACAAGAGATCATCCAGGTCAACAGAAAGACATGAGACAAACCTACTTGTTAAAAACCAGTTTTATTTCTTGTTTCTTGTCACACAATTTAGAAGAGCAGCCTCTGTGTTAGTTTCTGGAAGGTCCTCTGGAAATGCAGTAGTGAATCATGGTTCTAACACCATTGTGTGGAACACAAAAAACACAGACCTTTAACAAAGAGAGTTAACTTTACACCCAAGCGTGAGAGGCAGAAGAGTGAGAGAAAAGGGGAGCGATTACTTTTATTCCAGAAAAGGTGCTAAAACACAACTGGAGGCTAGAAGAAATGAAAACATAAACAGCACAATTATCCCAATGCTGACTTCCTTGGAATGTATTTCTTTTACTAACTTGTTGGAGGTAACTGGAGAGAAATTGTGGGGAAGAATATGCACAGACTGGGACACAGGTGAGGAGGAGTTACAATCCTCTGAGAGCGGGCAGCTCCTGCTGCCCCCTGCACAGCTCTGTGTCCAGACTTAATATAATCAGTAGCCTGAGCAGATAATGACTAGGTTGAGACGTTCCCCTGGCAACCATCTCAGAACAACACAATGTGATTTCCACACCCGCTCGGCAGAGGAAGTGACATATGAAGAAAACATTCCCAGGGACTCAAGAGCATTAGAGAAGATACCACTTCAGCTGGAACTTCAGGGCACACACTTCAGCTGGCACAGAGAGCCTGGAGCTCCAACCCAGCCCCCGGGCTTTGTAGTAGTTAGGTTAACGGGCTATTTGGCTTTTTCTTGCCTGTTAATTTGTTAATCTTGATCTTTAAACCCTATTCCTCTAGACATGCCTCTCCAGGTGGGGCTATTTCAGCTGCTCAAGAATGAGATCATTTTAATAGAACTATAAAAATATTTTCCTTTGCTTACTATTTCCGAAATAGAACACACATATACATTTTTATTTTTATGAAGAAATAACACAAATACCCAAATGCCTTTTTAAAAATCTACCATCTAAAACATTTACACCCTGCAACCATTTTTCTTTGATGCATGAAATACACTCTCTGAAGGTCTTTCTACCAAAAGCCACCCAGGGCATTAAAATCAATCTGACTCTAAGCAATAGCCCCATCTTATAGATACAGGGGCAATTCACCTACAAAGTCCCTTGTCTCAGAAAGAATTCTTAGCAGATGGTGGCAGTCTCTCAGTATTCTTCTTAAAGATAGTCTGTGGTGTCACCAATAACAACCACACAAAGTGTAAAGGACCTGAGCGAAATGTCCAGGGCAATCTGAAAGCAGTCTTTCTGAAAGGAAGCCATCCCACCCCAGCTCAAAACTTGTGCTCCCCAAGTGGAGAAGGGAGGCATCAACTGGGATTCCTTCAGACCTCTCACCCTCTGAGTGCCAACATAACACCCCACAATTTCAAAGTTCAATATTTGCCTTCCTGTAGAAGAAAGGCAAAGCCCTGGTTGTGTTTGTGGTGCTCTCTGGCTCAACTGGATGGTGTTCCATGGTGCACTAAGGGCTTCTGGCTGCCAGTTCCCTAGCACTTCAGCTGCGGAAGTGCCAGGTCAGTAGGATGGTTAGCCACCAAAATGCCGCTTCTCTGCAGAAGACAGAATTGAAGTGTCCTAAATTTTCACTCATTCCCCATCACTATTCATTCCATCAATGAACATCAATGGGGCACCTCCTAAGATAGGCAGCATGCCGCAGGCCAGAGATGAAAAACAAAGGATGCTTTCATCATAGCCCTGCCCTGGAGGAATTTTCAGAGCCACTAGCAGAAAAAGACTCTCTATAATACTTTTAATAATATGTGCAAGTATAATAAGAGTATAAGTAGCACAAGAAATATATACATTATATGTGACTCAGAAGGGTTAGAGAAGGGAATAATTAACTCTGTTTTGGTGTCTTGGGACATCAAGGGAAGCTGCCTGTGGACTACAGTGAAGTAAAGGAGCGCTGCATGTCGAGGCCAACTTTTAGTGCCATGTTGAAATATGCTTCGATACTTACAAAAGTAGAAAGGGTTGCCAATAATTGTCCAAAAAAAAAAATGACTGTCAAAGCAACACTGTATTTTTAAAAAAGAGTTTTTACCTTCTAAAGTAAGAACTAAAACATTCGTCGCTGTCTGCTAACCTGGCTGACATCATGTAGTAGATTTTTCTGTTGCTGTTTCGAGACACATTCTCAATAGGTAGTCCAGACAGGCCTCAAATCTGTGGTGGTCCCCCTCCTCTGCCTCCCAAGTGCAGAGATTACAGGTGTGCACCACCATGTCTGGAAAGTGAATTTACTTTTTATCTGAGTGATGAGAAACAGAAAATCAAATCAGGGAGCCCAGTATTTCCTCTCAATTATCATTCATCCTTGCAACCTACAGAGATTCATTTTATACCAAGAAGAATGGGGCCAGGGTCCCCCAAGCCACACCAACAGCCACAGGACTAAGATCACCTTTTACAAGATGGGTAGCTTTTGCTGTGGCCTACTAGGTACAGTGGGGAAAAAAAAATATTTACACAGTTCCTTTCAAGTTGATAAGAACTGGTGGAAAAGAATAGAACCAACTACTCCTCTTTAGGAATCATAATCATACAGTGAGACATACAGTCACAACAGGCATCTCAAAGTCAACAACTGATGCGTTCAAGAGCCCTTGTCTTTTTGGTTTATGATAAAGTTGAGTTAGAAAAGCACTACAAAGCTTTCAATGATAAAAGCCTGAAAAGCAACTGATTTTCATGTAAGAAACTCTTAAGGCTCTAGGGCTACCACTTCACCATCCTCCCATTATGAATTCCCTTTAGTACCCGAGTGGCTGTGTCAGACCTAACTCACCTGCACGCAGCACAGAGAAATAGCAATTTTCTACTGTAGCACTTCCCTGAGCAAAACCTGAGTCTGCTTATTTCTGGTACACTAGCCTCTCTGGATTTCTGGAGACAATAAAATATAGAGGAGAGCAGGAGTAAAATTAGGTTTCTTTGGACTGAAGTTACCCTATGAGTCACTGAGCCAGAATGACTTGTTTGTTCAATAAAATTAAATTCAACCTCCTATTCAGAATATGCAGAGTTTATCCTTCCTGACTTCATCAATAAACAAAATGAGGGGTTATTTCCTCAAAGTTTCAGAAGATCTAATTCACCATGGCCTCCATTCTTCTAAACATAAGGAAAAACAGAGAATATCCCTTTCCTTAATATTGTTTTTTTGTGTCTCCAAACTGAGGGTTAACAGGTTAAGGTACACAATCAACAAGATCTTGTTTTCTTTGTAACTAGCAAACCAAATTGCCTTGGGGCACCTGGGTAACCTTGGAAGGGAGCCTAGCAATTACAGAGGAAAGTCCCCAGAGGAAGGTGGCCAATGACATGAGCCTAACAACAGCCACCACAATAGAATTAGAAAGGGAGCTGCTTAATCCCAGGTACAGCATGCACTAGGCTGGCTTTGCCTTCCTGTTAGATATAGCCCTCTCAGACTATAGGTGTGGGTCTTGAGCAGGCCTCAAAGTGCAGGAGGATTGCTGTGAACATGAGAATTAACAAAGCATTAACTGATTCAAAGGCTGCCTTCTCGCCTTTTCTAGTACGGTTGTGCCACCCACCACTGTGAGCACACTGAGCGCTTGCAGGCCCCTGCACGCACTAAACCATCATGGATAGCGAAAGCAGACAGAAATACTATGAGCTTTGAAATCTAACCTGGGTTCAAATCCACTTCTTTTGTGAGTTTAGGAAAAATGCCAAACTATTTAATGTGTCTACATATTGGATAAAGATTATAATACCACTCTTAATGGGTTGTGCTGAGAAGTATATGAGATAAATATGTCTAGCAGCTCATCTCTCTTCTAATAGGCCCATAATGAATGTATTGACCTTGTAATGTTTCTTCTCCACCTGTTAAGTATACTTCTCAGCCAGCTCTTCTCCTAGGAAGCATCTAATCACCCTTGAGCCTTGGCCCTGACATCATGAGCTCAAAGCTTTCTCCCAAAGGTATAACTGATTATTCTCTCTGCGCTCCCACCCCGTCTCCAAGGAGGCGTCTTCACATTGTAACTGCAAACTCATGGAACCTGAACCTCTGGTACAGCCCAGTATTTGTGAAATATCCTGAGGCCATCCAATGCAACAAACCCAGCTCTGGTCTTTCTCTAAGTTTTTAAGAACCACTGATACGTGTCAATTATATCATATATGTACTCTAATGTTAAATAGTAACAATAATAGCAAATATGGAGCCCTTAGGTGCTACATACCACCTTACGTGCTTTACAAAAATTGGTTCATTTAATCCCTATAAATCCCTATAAAGTAGACACAACCATTTAAAATGAGGAAACTGAGATCCATAGAGGAGAAATATAACTCACCCGAGATCATCACCTTCTAACCTGTAATTCAAACTCCCAAAATATAATTTCAGAGCATAAACTCTTATTGACAGTGGAATGTAATTCTATTTTATATATGAATTTAATGTAAAAAGGCAATGCATGTATGTAACCTATTACCTATAAAACAAGTAGATATAATGCATAATACATATATCACAATCCTTTTAATGTTTTTCATATAATTATTTTATAGTACATTTAGATCATTTCTTTTTTGATATTAAACTACTTTAATATCTTTGAACAAATATTTCTATAACTTAAACATCTAAAATATTAGATTTTTTCCTACAATTCCGCTAGATTTTTCAACGTTCCTGCTGCCCTAGCAGAAAGGGCCAAATGACAGATTTCATTGCCCTACATTATGCTCTTTGATAAGAAAGAAAAGGGTGACAACTGAGAATACTTGAGCTGTCCCCAAAGAAAAAGGAAATGGAATTGCTGTTGTGACAAATTAAAGTCAGATTTCTGTCTGCCACCAGTTGCTTTAATTTTTCTCAAGGGAGAGTTAGTTATTTCCTGTCATGCAAACTGTGCATCACTGAAAGAAACAGTTCATCAAAATGTTTATAATATATTAAATAAAAAGAAGCAAAATACAAAATTGTATATCTATAAATAAAGTCTCAGTATGTACATAAAAATATGCCAAAATTGCAACATGATTCATTTTTTTGAGATCCTTCTTATTCTTTCTACCATTTGCATGCATTTCTTTTATAATCAGAGAAAGTGAGACTATTTTTTAAAAGCTCAGTGTCCTCCAGAAATACACTTTTCCTTAAAATAATATCAAAACAAAATAAAACTGCAACCAACAAACCTTTTTTAATAGGCCACCTCGAAAAAAAAATTGGAAATTGTGAAATCGGGTGATTATCGAAAGTTAAATGTGCTATTTTGTAATGATGCCATGTCATGTAAAGAGGCAGTTTATTCATTGAGCATGAAATCAAAGTTTTTACAATGAAGCAGGACCTCACATACTTGATAAAACTCTTCAATGAAGGTTGTGTTCCCATCACTGTGACAAAACACCTGAAGATAACAACATAAAGGAAGAAAGGATTTTTGGCTCATGGTTTCAAGGATTTCAGTTCATGGTCACTTGGCTTCACTGCTATAGCAAAGCAGAAACATCATGGCAGTAGGGCATGCAGAAGAAAGCTGCTTGCTCACAGCAGCCAGGGGGGAAGGGAAGTGGGGGGACAGAATGTGCTGGTAGGCTTCCTCTTTCTCTACCTTTTGTTTCATCTGAACCTTGAGTCTATTAGCTATTGTTATCTGTTGTCCTCATTCAGCATGGAATTATTGTGCTAGATAGTGAGTGTGTATGGAGGTCTAGCAAAGCACCTGCTGCCATATATACCCCCAATAAGTGCAGACTTATTTTACTGCTATTAGTATTCCTGTTTAGCCATTACTGTATGCAGAAGTGCACTTGACTTCTATTGAGAGCTCATGATTACCCATTCTCCATTTTTCTATTGTTTTCAACAAATATTTATTAAGATCCCCTTATAATCCAGACACATCTCTTTCCCATGCACGATAGTAAATCAAGAATTAGAGAGACTGAATGATAGTGGAAAATCAGAGTTAGAAAAGTGGGTCTTGTTTGTTTGTTTGTTTGTTTGTTTGTTTTGGGGAAAGGGGCATATAAAAAAGCTGAAATTATGGTGACAAAGAGCTAACTAAGAAAGAACAATGGAGTCTATGGGAGCAAAAAGACAAAACTGAGAATAAAGTACCCTGAGTAGACTGGAGGGGAAAACTGACCTCAGGAAAAGAGGCAGCCCTCCTAACAGAGCAATCGAGAAAAACAGAAGGGTGGAGTAAAGACAGTGTTGTAGATTTTGTAACAGAAAGGTAAGAAAGTTCCCATCCAATGACTTTGGTTTCTCTGTGAAGCAGCAAGCCAGGTAGAGAGTGCTGGCAAGTGGACAGGCTCAGGGGCCACCAGAAGTTGGTGGCCATATATTTGTGGCACTTTTTCTCAATGTGGCCCAAAGAGAGAGCTGGCTGCCAGCACTGAGTCATCAAAGTATCATCAGGAAAAGGGAACTTTCTTCCATGATGTGATGGCCTTTCCCCGCTAAGTCTCCTGTTATTGCTTAGAGCAGACTAACCTGCCACACTTCCTGCTCCCCATGCTCCCTGAAGACCAGAACTAACCACGTGTGTGACTCTGCACTTTCTCACTGCTCATCTGTGCTCTGTGGTGATAGAATCTATCAGGGACATGCAACAGTGAGCAAAAATTCCACCTGTCCCCAACATCTATGTCTGTGCACACCCACCCCATTCCATTCACAGCTGGGGATCAGCTGCAGGAAGACAGTCATGGCTACAGCTAGCTCATGCCTTGAGAAATGTCCACTTCTGCACTTCTGTCCTGAGTGACTCTGAATCCCACTATTCTAGTGTCTTCTCTCCCAAGAAGCATCAAGAAATTTGGCAAGTAGATATTCTGACCTTAAGAGGGGTTGCAAGCCCTAGCATCCCCTTTCCCTCTCCCACTCACCGTTTCTGACAGTCCTTGCTACCTGAGGAGGAGGAATGGCCCATGTTCTCTCTTCTCCTTTTCTCATTCTTTCATTTTGTGCCCTACCACTTCAGCTGTATCTTATATTTTGGGCATACTTCTTTGCAAGAGAAAAGGAAGGGAATGGAAGGGAAGGGAAGGGAAGGGAAGGGAAGGGAAGGGAAGAAGAAAAGAGACTCTATCCAAAGTAATCTCCCCTTGAGCCAGATGTGGTGCATGTCTATAATCCAAGCACTCTGGAGGATAAGGCAGGAGGATTAAGTTTGAATCTAACCTGGGCAACTTAGTGAGACACTGTCTCAAAATAAGAAAAATTAAAAATAAAAAGATCTGAGGATGTAGCTCAGTCCAAAGCAGTGAGATCAATCTCTAGGATACTCCCAACACACACACACACACACACATGGAGACTAGGAATGTAATTCTGCAGTAAAGCATTTGCCTACCATGTGTAAAATCCTGTATTTGATCTCCAACACCACAGAAACAGAAGAAAAAAAGGAAATTAAATCTCCACTGGACAGTTGAAAATAAATTCCTCTCATTTTTTGTGTACTCTTTAATTTATATATTTTTTTATTTTATGGGAAAAATGAAACAAAATTTCAAAACAAAATAATAGGAAGATAACAGTAGTTAATACATTTAGTATTGTTATCTTCATATAAAGAATTTTTTAAAAAAATCAAACCCCTCAGATTCAAACACCCAATCCAGAAATGGGCATCTGAGATGAATATGCACTTCTCAGGTAAAGAAATACAAACAGCAAATAAATACATGAAAAAAAATGTTCTGCATCACTGGTCATTCAAGAAATGCAAATTAATTAAAACAAAACTGAGATTTCATCCCAGTTGGAAAGAATGGCTATCAGCAAGAAATCAACCAAATGCTGGTAGAGCTGTGGGGGAAAAGGAACCCTTCTCCAGTGTTGGTGGGAGTGTAGACAAGTATAACTGCTATGAAAATCAGTGTAAAGATTCCTCAAATAACTAGGATCAGAGGTCCCATTCTACCCAGCTATTCCTCTTCTAGATATATTCCCAAAAGAATTAAAAACAGTGATATATGTGCATCCTCTTTTTTTTTTTAAAGGAGAAAAGACAAACTAAATAATTTCCATCTATTGAGCAACTACTACATGCCAGAGTAAAAGTTAGATGATATAAAAGATGAACAAAACTTCTTAGGAAAAGCCTGCTACACAATTCACTATAATACCAGATAAACTGCTGGGTGCTGTGAGGGTCCCATTGGAAAAAATACCAGACATTCTAGTGAGGGACCTCATGGAAAGGAAGGCATTGGAGAATGATTGGATGTTTGTAAGTGGAAGTTTTTAAAAGTGAATTAAAAATAAAGACCAGCAATGGGGAAATGCTGAGTTCATTCAAAGGATGACTGCTCTCAGGTCCCACAGTGAATGTGTAGTGTTGAGGGAAGGGACATGCACAGTTTCAGGGAAGGTTATCAAGTTGATGTAAAATCAAGCTAAACCCTTTACTAACACAAAGAGGATTAATTAGAACCACACCAGAGAACTTGAGTGAGTTTATAATTTACACTGTAAAAAAATGTAAGCTGGACGTGGTGGTACACACCTGTAATAAATCTCGACCTAATGACTTATCAAGACCCTGCCTTAGATTTTTAAAAAATGTAAAAGGTGCCAGGAATGTAGCTCATTTCAAATGTCACAGGTTCAATTACTAGTACTGAATAAAAAAATAAAGGTGAATTTCTAAAGGTGTGTGAGTGAGGAAAAATACATTTTTTCTCCTTCATTCTTTCATAGAAAGTGTTTGCTTCTAGTTAATATTAAAAGTAAGTTACAAAGAAGTGGCCAGTTACTCTTGAGTGTTCCATGAAAATGCATTTTATCTTCAACATACTACCCCAACAATCCATCCTAACAACAAGACTTCTTTAGCAATGCACTTTAGAAAAAACACATATATTCCTCTCAATATTCAATTCTGTTTCATGTTTGTGGCATAGAAAGTCCAGGTTCTAAATCTGACAGCAATCTAAATCTGTACTACTGAATATTGTAACTCTAACTCAGCGAATACTTACTGAAGATGTCCTACGTGCTAAGCACTTCCTGTTCATAGCCTTATTTATTCTTCTTGAAAATGTGGTAGGCTCATTAATTATCATGATCCTCTGTTGACATGAGAGACTTCAAGCCATCAAATACAGAACTCAGCTAGGTAGCCCTGTGGGGCTTGGCCAGGGAAAGCCTGTCCATGTCTCTAGATATCATCCTCTATCAGCCCCCTGTCACACCTCTGCCACCCTCCCTGCAGGTGACTGCTCCTCCTGCAGGGGTGCTGGGCAATTCCTGTCCATTCATTTACTCTCTTGGTAGATTTTTTCTGAGCACCTACTGTGTGTCAGGCACTGTTCTTGCTTAGCTTGAGCTAACAAAAAAAAAAGTTCCCTCCTTTAAAAGATCTCAAATGAAAATTTTAAAAAATCTTATCTCTTGTAATGTTTTTCCTATCACATTTATTCCTCTTGATTACAGCAATAATAATTCTTTTTTCTTGGTTACATTTTATTTTTCCCATTTCCATTTTTATTTAGTTTTTAGCATATTTGCAGTACACAGTATCTACATCCATCTTAGGGAGTAGGTATATGCACTTAACATGTATGAACTCTTTTATTTCCTTTTCTTTTCCTCCTTCCCTCTTCTCTGTATTTCTAGATTCCCCTTCCCATTTGTAATATTCTTTAAGTGGTAATATGAAGTCTCCAAAATTTCAGCATTCTTCTTCATAATAATGGCAAAATATCCGTGCATGAGTATGTGTGTGTGTGTGTGTGTGTGTGTGTGTGTGTCCGTGTGTGCATGCATGTGTTACTAGGGATTAAACCTAAGACTTTCACAATGCGCTGTATCCTAGCCCTTTTTTTTTTCTTTAGGACAGGGTCTTGCTAAGTCAAACAGGCTGGATTCAAACTTGTAGTCCTTCTGCATCACCCTCCCAAGTAGCACAAATTCCAGATGTACACCACCATGCCCAGGTCAAAATAGCTTCGTATTCACATAAATAATCATTTTCAGAATATACAGAAAACAGCAATGTCTAAGCAAGTAAAGTCTTAAAAGACAAAGGCTGCTTAGACAAAGGTTGAAAGTCAAGCAAGTCAAGTTCTAGTCAATTGAATGTTCCCTTAACTGAGAATTGCTAAACATGAAATTATAACACAACTCAAATCTAAACAAAAAAAAATACAATTTGAGGCATAACAGATTTCCTTTGGTGACTTGTGACTTCCCATAATCTTAGAATACTTAAGAGGTAATTATTTTAAACACCAATTATTAACCCAAACTTCAAAACAAACTTTGTGAAGAGTTGAGCTTTCTTATTGCTAAGATTTCCACTTGCTGAACAGATAAAGACCAGTGGTACCACTTGAGATTTTGAAAATAATCTAAAGCAGTGGGTTTTTATTTCAGCTCTTGGGAAATGACTAACAGAAGAAGACAGTAAGTGAATTTTACCTAATGTTAATAGCTAGATATGTAAGAAACACTCACCAGATGGAAATTAATAATAACTGTGTCACCAGAGCCTGATGACAAGAATGATTGTCTTAAAATATTTTTGAACTCTCTAATTGAATAGTTTTCACTACCTTAAATCACCTTTCAAGATTATTTATAAGTATCTTAAATAGAGAAGACTAAGAAAATGAATACCTATACTTTTTAAAATAATAATTAAGAGACTCTGGAAACCATTTATCCATGATACTGATGGCATAAAGAATAGGAAAGAATGACTCAGATGTGATTTAAGGACAATTTAAATTATATGTGAAACATCAAAACTTGGGCTGAAGAATTATGAAACTCTTAAATTCTATTCCTTCAATTATGGAACATAATATTAAATGGGACTGAGAAATATATCCCAAGCATCAACAAAATAGTATATAGTTAGAAAAGCTATGCAAGCAGACATTAAAATAACTTCAGTACTGTATATAAAACTAATGCCAAATGATAGGATCTGCTATGCACATCCCCTGGTGCTAATCTGTAGCCACCTAACTGATATAAAGTTGAATGTCATATCCTTATTTCCTTCTTAATACCAATGCAAATCAATTTTGCTTTCATTTTTATAATGTTAACGAAACATAACTTCCACAAAGGAAATGACTTTATTTTGCTTACTACTATATCTCAGGACCCAAAGCAATGCTTTGTACCTAATGAGGCCATGACAAATATTACTGAATGAATAAACAAATTAAGTTGTGATTCAAAAAGATCTATTGGTATGTCTTACTCTATACATGATTTGCTGACAATAGTAGCTGTGGAGTTTGCCTGATTATAATCAGTCTTTCAAAGACAAGCTCAGTAAAGGGCATTGTGTCAGTCTGTTTTCTGTTACTATAACAAAATACCTAAAGCTGAATTCCTTCCAAATAGAAGAAGCTGATCTATGTCACAGCTTTGAAGGTTCAGAAGCTCTGCTTAGCTCTGAAAAAGGGTCACTTAACTGTGTCACACGTAATGAATGGCATCACAGCAGGAGTGCATGCCGGAGACAGAAATCTTACTTTAGCACAAGAAAACCAGAGAGGATGAGGAAACAACAGTTTTGCTCTTTTTTTTTTTTTTTAACTTGGCAAGGTTCCATCAGAACTACCTTAATCCCTCCTGAGGGCAGCACCTCTAGTGATCTAATGACCTTCCACTAGGCCTCATGCTTTGAAGATTCTATCACCTCATCAAATTGCTACACTGTGACCAAGATTCTACCATCTTAACCTTGGGAGGACATGCATGATCCATAACCAAGTCACAGAAAGTGTCTTCATGAAGATTATCAATATTACATGATATAGGCATTACAGATATGTTACATCTATGCCATTCTACTTTATTTGTATTTGTAACCAAACAGTATTTTAAAGTATAATTTTAGAGTACTTTTTTTATTTTGAAGGTAATAGAAATACAACAGAACATAGAGCACTTTTTTAAATAAAGGAACACGCCATTTCTAAAGAACAAAGAAAATTGAGAAGTACAACTAGATCATCCTTTGTCCTTTAATCTTATTTTCCAAACCTTTAAATTTTTATGATACCATTTCTCAAAGAGTGGTATGCATACTAAAGGCTAGATGAGGTGGCATTTTTATTACAGAATAACTTTTTCCTTTTGCTTTAATCATTACATATTTATTTTAGTATTACTAACAAAAATATAATTAGCACATTTTATGTTTTATTGATACCAAGTTTATGTAGGATACATAAAAGTGATAATAAATTCATCAGATTTTTTTAAAGAGAAATATGAAGTGAATAGTAATGTTGGCAGGTGTGATAAAAACCATAGTAAAGTCAAGTGGATGAATGAACTTGAGTTAGTTCTCACTTGGAACTGTGCCACTCAGAGCAAGTGCTGTATTCTGTAAGAGTCTTCCTAGGACTCAGGCAGGAGCCTACTACTTTCAACACCCCATAAGCTAAGTTTTTATCCAGTAAAATGGCTTTTAACCCTCAGAGCCAATACCTCCTTTCTATCACACCCTTTATAACAGCTTTTATTGTCTTTTAAGGAAATCAGTAGCCTATTTATTCAGCTAAGTTCAAAAAATATATAAAACCCTAGCTTTATCACAAAGCAGATATACAAGAAAAGTAATTTGTGACTTAAATAATGTGCAAATTTTAATGTGCAAATTCTTGGGCACTGCCACCCTCGAAGGCATGATGATGGAGACTTTTTGCAACTACTCATAGAACAACTGCACACACCTAAATGTGTCAGCATCTAATGTAGATTGACACAGGTGTGTTATGTTGTAACCTGGTCAAATATCATAAGCAGTCTTGCCATTGGTCATTTCCAAAAATGGAGAATAGCGCCTGGAAAAGTTCTGTCCACTACCTCCCTCCTTTCCCCTCCCTCTTCCTCTCTCTCTTGTCCGTTTTCCTTCTCCTCCTCTTCCTCATCTCACTTTTCCTCCTCCTTTTCCTTTTCCTCCTCCCTAAGCCCCACTTCCCATCCTTGAGAAACTACTTTCTTCCCTTAATTTACACAGCAGTGGCTTTCCTGAAAAGTCACTACTGTGCAAAGGGATACTTTTTGCTTATACATAAAACAGAAGCAGTTAGGTTCAAAATTCAGATTATTAAAGACAGGCTTTTCACTTACACAAATACCTGCTCGGCTTCTGAAAAATTGAAGAAGATGCAGGACAGTTCTTTGTTGTGTGGAACACAGCCGGATTCCTTCCACTGAATTCTACTCTGGCCCTTTCCATCATTTTCACACCCAAACATGTCTCCCAACATTTCCTAAGTGCCTCCTATGGAGTGAGACCTCCCACATAGAATTCATAAATCCCAAAAGCAGTCAGGTTCATTTATGTCTTAAGTTATTCAATAGTCACGAAGCTACTTTCCAATTTTTATTTATCAGTGATATGTTTTTATTTTAAAGTGTCTTAAACATAAAATATAGCTTCTATAGTTATTATAATGTTCTATTTATTATTATTACTGTCAAAAATATTTTAAATATTGTAATACTAATATTATTTTGAGTGTTTTAAAATTTTATTGTCTATGGTTTGTTAACCATTAAATTTCTCTCAAAGTCAGTAAAGAATAAACATTTTTAAATTTCAGAAAGTTTGGTTGCTCTTAAAAAAATATTTGAGTTGGGGCTCCTGAAAGAATCTGAAATTCAGTATAACTAGAAATCTTGTTACAGCCAATCATATATCTTTTAAACGATCTAAGCCTCTCAGGGCTGCAAATTTTGACAGCATAGTTTTGAAAGCAGATCCTTGGCATAATGTTGAGTGAATTTTGATCAAGTCATGCTGAGAAATTTGCAACTACAGCGTTCATTGGGATGTACAAGAAAGAGGAAAATTAATGAAAACTTTCCAAAGTGAAAGATCTTAAACTTCATTGAACTTCTGACCTTCGAGTTCTGTTGCGATGCTTCTGACACCTGGAAGAGTTGTAGGTGATCTCCAAACAGCACACACACTCCGCACTTTGCATCTGCGACAGCATGAGGTCTGTCAACCACCCCACCCCCGGTCATCAAGAGGACAGACTGCCACTTGTCATTAGTAAGAGTGTTCTTGGAGATACTGAGAAGGTCTTAGGCAGGTCTTGCTTTTAGGGGCTGCCATTTAGAGAAAGAGACTCATTTGTACCCATTTGGAAAGTTGGTTTAGCACAGATGTGTGAATTAAATATGCCTCATAAGAGTCATCAAACTGATGATTTGACATCCATGCCCTTAACTGTTATCAGAAAACTGATCCTCTGGGCCAGGGGTATAGCTCAGTGGCATAGCACCTGCCTAGCAAGAGCAAGGTCCTGATTCTCCAGTACCAGAAGAAGAAGAAGAAGAAGAAG